>CM033647.1:37387153-37775410 GCA_019512145.1 Engystomops pustulosus
TGAAAATGTTAACTAACCTTAACCATATGTCTGCTTTATGCTGAAATAATTTTTTATATCTTATTTTACCAAGACATTAGGAGGCTTACAGTTTAAACAACAATTTTCCAAATTTTTAAGTAAATTTCAGTTTCAAATTTTTAGAGGGCAATTCATCTTCATAAGGGTTTTCAAAGTTCTATTTATTTAAAAAATCCCCCACAAAATTCCTCATTTTTTAAAACTGCACCAATCAAACTATTCAAAGCAGCATTTGGTAAGCTTGTTAACCCTTTAAGCATCTCACAATAATGAAAACAAGATGGAGGTTTTATTTGGAATTTTTAAATTTTGACAATAAAATTATTATTTAGTCCTAAAATTTATACGTTCATACAGGATAAAATGAGAAAACACAAGATTTTATTGTTCAGTTTATTACGAGTACGGCAATACACTACATGTCAAAGTAAGCTACTGTAGGAGCCCACAACAGAGCGCAAACGGAAGGAGCCATTGAACTATTAGAGGCCAGTTTCTCTAGAATGCAATAATATCCCATAGGTCAGTGGTGGCGAACCTATGGCACTGGTGCCAGAGGCGGCACTCGGAGCCCTCTCTGTGGGCACCCAGGCCATTGCCCCAGCATGAAGTTCACCAGACAGAACTCAAAGAATCTTCCTATAGAACCTTCCTACAATGATTTGCGAATTTGCCCTCCTCCTTTCAACTGCGTTGGTGTATTTAGGAGGCTGAAGGATTAAAAGTTGTCAAAGAACAAGGAGAAATAAATTACTGTTCAAATTGCTGCGCTGGCACTTTGCAATAAGTGGCTTTTGGTTGAAGTTTGGGCACTCAGGCTCTAAAAGGTTAGCCATCGCTGAGCTAGGCTAACACCACTACCACTGTGCCAACTAGACCAGCAGCTAGGCTAACACCACTACCAATGTGCCAGCTAGGCCAGCAGCTAGGCTAATACCACTGCCACTGTGCCATCTACGGCAACAGCTAGGCTAACACCACTGCCACTGTGCCAGATAGACCAGCAGCTAGGCTAATACCACTGCCACTGGGCCAGTAAGGCCAGCAGCTGGGCTAACACTACTGCCACTATGCCATCTACGGCAACAGCTAGGCTAACACCACTGCCACTGTGCCAGCTAGGCCAGCAGCTTGGCTAATGCCCCTGCCACTGTGCCAGCTAAGCCAGCAGCTAGGTTAACACTACTACCACTGTGCCAGCTAGGCCAGCAGCAAGGCTAACACCACTGCCACTGTGCCAGCTAGGCCAGCAGCTAGGCTAATACCACTGCCACTGTGCCAGCTAGACCAGCAGCTAGGCTAACACCACTGCCACTGTGCCAGCTAGGCCAGCCGTAGCTATACTAATACCACCATAGTAGATTCTTCATGGTAGGTTTCTTTTTAATTACAGTATTTTTCTTACTTATAGACTTCTGTAATCTCAAACTCAGTCTTTACTCATAGGTTACTATAGATGTAAACTTGGAATATTATATGAAATGTGAATAAGATTGGAGCTGTATGTTAGGAGAATTTTCTATTTCTTTCCATTGTTCTAGAGGGTGTAATAGTCTTCGAGTAGAAGTGACTCCTACGATATGCGATGACAATTTGTATCGTAGTCCTATTATCATTCATTGTGATGTTAGTTTATGTATTGATGTGGTGAAGTAGATGCAGCTGAAGTTGAAGCTGAGTTCTCATTCGCTTCCTCGTAAACACACACAACAAAACACCTACATAGATAGTTTCTGCAATTTACCTGAAATATATGGCATATTCTCCATAATGCCTGTCAGAATGAAGTATGGACACATAGAGGGGGAATACATATCAGATTTTATTCAGCATTGACTGACTGAGGACATATTATCGCTGGGTACAATAGCAGGTGGTCACCTCACAGAATTTATAAAAATAGAATTTCATTCATTCTATTGAACATGTCAGGTTGTATTTGCATTTCCGAAAACTGAACTTTTATGACAGTTTTACCCATTTTAATAGAAATCTGGAAAAACAGTGTGGGGGTGGTCCCTTAAGTGTGGCTCTGATCCAAATTGAATTTCTCTGCATTTCTCCCTATTCTGCCAGAACTTTAAACCGTATTGACATCCTGATGATGGAGATACAGTTGTAATCATGCAGTAAAGACACACATCAGCATTTTGCCTTTTCTTATTTTTTTTCAACAACCAATCTGGGAAAATCTCCCAGATCCCACCTATTTCATGGATTGCATTATGGGTAAAAATGAATCTGATGGGTATGATGTGCACCGGATTATAGTGCCGAGATATTCTCACAGAACAGAGACATATGATTACAAATGTCTCATTAAATTCTGTATATATAAAATGGAAGACATAGGAAATGGTTATTGGACAGCTTGATGACACAATATAGGGACATTGAATGAAGTCATAGTGAATGACTGGTGATTTCACAGTATGGAGATAAAGACAGTTAAAGGACATCTATTACCAGATTAATGCTGGTAGAGTGTCCTTATTAGACTGCTCTTTCGGTCTAGGGGATGGGGGACTGTTTTTAAGACATTTTCTTGCCTCTTTATTAACGAAATAGGAACTTTGTAAAAGTGCCGGAGCACCCAAGCGCCCGAGCACCTCTCGGCTTCTCCGGACTTTACTTTATGCATGCCCTCCGCTGCAAGCCACCTCCTGCCGCCGGCCGGGGAACTAGTAAACAGCACAGGTGGAGGCTTGCAAACTTCATGCTCAGGTGGAGGCTTGCAGCGGGGGTGTGCATAGATTAAAGTCCGGGGGAAGCCAAGAGCCGCCCGGATGGCGGCAGCCTGAGCTCCTCCGGCACTTTTACGAAGTGCATGTTTCGTTCATAAAGAGGTAAGAAAACGTCCCCCCATCAACCAGACCAATAAGCAGTCTGGTTAGGACACTCCATCTGGTGATAGCTGTCCTTTAAAATTGGATAAATAATGCTCACAGTAAAAAGGGCATCAGTGGCTTAGTGGTTAGCATTACAGCCTTACAGTGCTGGGGACCTGGGTTTAAGTCCCAGGGTCAGCATCTGCAAAGAGTTTGTATGTTCTCTCTGTGTTTGCGTGGGTTTCCTCCTGGTCCTCCGGTTTCTTCCCATACTCCAAAAACATACTGGTAGGTCGATTAGATTGGGGACAGGGATTGATTTTGCAAGCTCTGTGCAGCGCTACGTAATCTGTGTGCGCTATATAAATAAAGGAATTATTACTATTGATATGAGAAGTGTAAATGCTGTATCTCGTGGTGATGAATATCGTTCTGTTGTCTCAAAGGGTCATTAATCAGGCTTCCTTGATGATGAAACAGCCTGGACTGTACTTCACAGACTCTCCACATGTGTGAGCACAGTTACTACCATTGATTAGACAGGCTACTGTAATAATGTGGAAGATGACAGTGCAGCCTTCCTGCATCATACTTGCTCCCTCTATATGTAGGAGGATGTAGAGAAAATTATAGTCACACTGTCCTCCCAGCAGGCATGTATGGAACAGTATCTCACTGTCCATGTGATGCTATGCGAAGGAATCATGGGATCAATAAATACAGCATAGAAATCTAACTGTCAAGATGCTGACTATAGGGAAGTATTTCCCACACATAGCACTTTTATAATAAGGGTTGCATCGATGGAAAGAAAATTTGCTAGAGAGCTTCTTTACGTATTGATGCCTTGCAAAATCATGTGACAGGAATTAAACAAAATTGCTTTTGAGATCCTTTGGGAATGAAATGTGCTAATAAATTGCCTTTTTTAATGATTCCTGAATAATTCATTTAACAGCTGTCTCATATTAAGCACAAGGATACAAAAATAAAACCATAAAAGAAGAAGCTGCTAAATAATCCCAGCATCCAGAGGGCCTTGTATTGGGGATGGTACATTCCTGAACTAGAATGAGAATTTTAGAAATGGGTGATTCATTTTACTGCTCTTTCAGTGCTTTCTCTATATACATTGCTCTCTCCTGGCGAGAACACAATGGAGCAGATTTACTTACCCGGTCCATTCACGATCCAGTGGCGCGTTCTCTGCGGTGGATTCGGGTCCGGCCGGGATTCACTAAGGCAGTTCCTCCAACGTCCACCAGGTGGCGCTGCTGCGCTGAAGTTCCCCGGAATGCACTGATCTTCACCAAGCCGGACCAAGTGAAGGTAAGCGCGAGTCCCGTTTTTTCTGAATCCGCCGGGTTTTTGTTCGGTCACGCCCCCCCCATTTCCGTCGTGTGCATGCCAGCGCCGATGCGCTGCAATCCGGCGCGTGCGCCAAAATCCCGGGCCAATTCATGGAAAATCGGCGCAAAATCGGAAATATTCAGGTAACGCGTCGGGAAAACGCGAATCGGGCCCTTAGTAAATGACCCCCAATATATCTTGTCAATGGCAGCAACTGCTCAGCTGCACATTGCAGAACCTTCTGCTCAGGAAAGACTGCTGGGTCTGTAGTTTGACTATACCTTAAGGGATTGGAACTACAGTGCACTACACTACTACTGGATATCACAGGAAGAAGCTGTAATATAACCTATGCAAAATCTGTAATAGACCCAAAACTACCATGTGCCATGTATGATGCTGTATATTTGTTAGGGACCCTGAGCCCCAACAGACTAGGCACAATGAGAACCTCTAGACACCATGGACACCTACATGAGCATATCATAATCTTACCCTTAAACAGTTTTTTTTATACATGTGAGCCATTTGCCAGGGTTAGAAAAATTATTAACACATAATCACATCCTGTGTTGTCTCTTGGTCTGAAGAGGTCACCTCATTGGATAAAGTTGGTCCTGTGACTGCCCAAATATTACTTCTTACCCCAGGCTCCTGTAAGTTTTCCAGATTCAAGGAAACCCCACTTAATGAGGTTATTTCTGAATAACTTCATGACAATTGGGACATAACTTCATTAAAGGAAACCTACAATGAGGAATCTACTACCATGAGTAGGCCTGATGGTATATTCCTCCTGCCTGTCTCTGCCCTAATCTGTAATGTAATAATCCCTGAATTTAACCTAAATTGGCTAATGGAGTGTGGAGTAGCCTTAGCTCCCGATGCCTGGCCAGATAGTACACAGGACCCAGTAGCCTCTGCAGTTAATTTACAGATTACTAAAATAAAGTTTCACTCTAGGTTCCAGGATCTACTTCTGATGGTAGATTTTTTCATGGTAGGTTTCCCTTAAAGGACTCGTACCACCAGGATGAAGGACTGTATGCAAATGAGCCCGAGGGGCTCCAGGCTCAAAAAATGTGCTGAAAAACTCGGCTTATACTCCAGTCAACAAAATAACGTGTACTCACCTTCTTTTGCTAAACCTTGCTGACTTTTCTTCTTACTTTTAAATGTGGTGATATATAAAAAAAAGTCACAACTACATATGACAGGTTTACTTACTTCTATTTTTTTTATACTTTATAAACTTACTTACCCGGTCCAATCGCGATCCAGCGGCGCGTTCTCTGCGCTGGATTCGGGTCCGGACGGGATTTATTAAGGCAGTTCCTCCGACGTCCACCAGGTGGCGCTGCTGCGCTGAAAAGCATCTGAACGCGCTCAAGTTCACCGGCCTATTCCTAGTGAAGGTAAGTGCAAGCTCCGCGACACATTTTTTGTTTTAAATGCGGCGGTTTTTCCGAATCCGTCGGGTTTTCGTTCGGCCACGCCCCCGATTTCCGTCGCGTGCATGCCAGCGCCGTTGCGCCACAATCCGATAGCGTGCGTCCAAATCCCGGGGCAATTCAGGGGAAATCCGCGCAAATCGGAATAATTTGGGTAACACGTCAGGAAAACGCGAATCGGGGCCTTAGTAAATGACCCCCATTGTGTTAAACAGCACAGTCACTCCATCCAGCCACACACATTCATGCATGTACATTTATTTGAAGTATTTAGGACTTGTCTTTTATTATCATTGTTCTTATTATTACTTTTTATTTCTTGTAGGTTCTTGCAATATGTCCCAAGGACATGAGAGCGGACATTTGTGTGCATCTGAATCGGAAAGTTTTTAATGAGCATCCAGCTTTCCGTCTTGCCAGTGATGGCTGTCTACGTGCTTTGGCAGTGGAGTTTCAAACAATTCATTGTGCTCCAGGTGACCTCATCTACCATGCTGGGGAAAGCGTGGATGCTCTCTGTTTTGTGGTGTCAGGATCATTGGAAGTCATCCAAGATGAAGAAGTGGTGGCCATACTAGGTAAAACAATCTTCAAACTGCATAATTACTTTCACAGCAGTGTCTAATTACAGAACATTGTGCATGTACATGAAAAAATAGATTTTTGAAAATTAGTCTTTGGGTTCCATTTATATTATCTTTTGCATCTTCAGAGGGTTATTCTCCTCCACACATTCACATTTAATTTTCTTCATCTGCCATATATAAACATTTCTTCAATGGCACAAAATAAAAAAATATATATGTACCAGTGTCAAGATATTTTCCCATAGAAGATAATTTTGCCTTAGAAAAGAAATTGTTGTCCTTGGATACAACCACTGCTGCTAAAATGATTTCATTAAGAAACTAATGGGTTTTGCATATGAAATGTCCAGGAATTACTTAATGTCCCACAGTAGTCCTGTGGTAATGAGCACTGAATCCTGGTGGTCAGGTTCCTCAAACAGGGTCGGCTCCAGGTTTCAGTAGGCGACAGAGCCACGGTAGGCCCCTTTGCAGCAAACTTTTCAGAAACTAAAACAGTCTCTTGTTCCATTAAATATTCCCTAGTTTATCATCCTCCTCATGGTTATATACATCCCCCAGATTGGTATTTTATCTAAAGTCACTCTTATAGCCTAAGGATTCATTAGATACAGCACCCCACAACCCCCTGGATCCCTTATGTAAAGCGTTATGTGGGCCCCCTAGCATCTCTGGGCCCCAGCACTTGCCCGGGTATATCCAGTGCTGACATCAGCCCTGTCCTCAAAAGTGCATTTCTAGGCACTGTTGGAGGAGTGTGGGGTTGGTCGTATCCAAGGACAACTATCTTATTTCTAAGGGACCATGGGGTTAAATTTATGGGAAATTATCTTCATGCAGGAACATTTTTCAATAACATACAATTGAAGAAATGTATGTACTGTATATGGCAGATGAATTAAATTACATTTTAATGCCCAGGTTAAAATACTGAACTTAAGTCTCCATAGAAAATATTTGCTCTATTTTAAAAGAAAATGTTATAGAATCAGCGAAAGATCTGCTATAGTGGATAGCCCTTTACCAACACTGTGCTTTACTGTAACATAGAACGACATTAAGGGGTTCAAGGCGTCACATTTCTATACTACCAATGATGTATAAATATTTGATAGGATATTAGGATGCCACACCTTGTGTCCCAGCCAATCAGCAGAAAGCGCGGACATCTATACAATGGTTTAAGTATGAAGCAGGCAGCTCCGTCCATATGAGTATTCGCCTGCATGGATGGCAGCTTATACTTAATGGATGGAGTTGGGTATTTAAGGCTCTGACTATAGTTTATGAAGGCTGATCACTGGAGGTTCCAGATTTTGCACCACGGGTGCTCATATATGAGGAGTTTTTGTCAACAGCTGTCTAAATATATACAATGGGGGAATTTATCACGGCTTGTACGGCTTACTATTAGCATACAGGCCGTGATTTGGTGCAGAGACGGGAATTGTGACTCTTCTGCCTTCTTCGTAACTTGTGCGGGAAGGGGATGTGCTGGGATGTGGGGGTGGGCCGGTGTTGCGCCGGGGGCACAACATGCCTGTACATTACCTAGTTCCTGTGCCAGATTCAGCCGCAGGATTTAGTGCAGTTCTGGACCTCTCGTAGACCTGAGTCAGGCACACCATGCTCTGTGCAGCCTCAAGTTGAGAATAGCAGAGACATAACCAATCTTGCAGCTGAAATTTTGGACAGTTTGGTAATGATTGGTAATTCGGTTCAGTAAGGAGCAACAGAGCAAGTCATTATTCTTCATAGATTTTGGGAATCATTGGAGCAAATTGCACAGAAGAGAATAAAACTGTCTGGATGACTGATGTGTAGATGTGCCTTCAAGCCTCACTGCACCACAACTTGTTGTATTTTTCACTTTAATATAAACTTGGTTTTTTATTATTACTTGGCTGTTTGCCCCTCAAATTAATAGGATTGCCCAAGATAAGATGGAGTGTTTGATATTTGGGTTAGCAGTGCACATTTGTCTAATAAACATAATTATGTCAACAGTTGATGTATTGGGTCTCTGGATGGTGTGGGCTTGAAGACATGAGTGATAGACTGAGCCATGTGAGGCAATTTGTTACTAATGACACAGGCTATGGGGGTCCATGGGAATGCCTTTTTGAATAAATGTTGCAGAACGTCATGCTTTATTGGGTTCTCAAATATGAATTCTATTAAACAGGTTAGGCTATTTATAGACATAGTGTACCATAGTAATCTTAACTCAATAGCAACATAAATGACTATTATATGGTGTCGGAAAATGAGCTTATACAGCATAGGGAAAAAAATTGTGTCTGGAAACAGCACCCATTTTTGTCTATAGGCCATGTCTGGTATTGCAGGTTATCCCTTTAATACACTAGAGAAACACAGATTGTACTAAGGACTCTAATCATTGACGTTTTAGTGCACCCTATGCAGATGAATCAGGCTCCGAGTGTCCCAGATTAGTTGTTAACAAAAACCGCCAGTTTTGTCAACATCAAGATGGTGAATCCTCTCTATGATTTATCAGAAGTGTCTGAGATCAGCTTTCTTTTTCCTAAAGCTGTTTTTAAAATGAAAGCTGAGCTTTCATTAATTTCTGTGGACAACTAGAACAGTTTTACCTCACACATTTAATCCCCCCCTATGTTTTTTCAGCTATATTGGTATCCTTTGGATGCCAATACAGTTTACAAATATGGCACGGAAGGGAGCACCGGACCCCATGCTCTCCCATCTGTAGTTGAAACATTTATAGGGGACCCATTCATAATTTGCTTGCGGTACCAGGATTGCTAAATCTGTCCTTGTTCTTAATCCTAGATAACCAGTATAATAGAGACTATTATTATCATTGGCCTAATCTAAGAGTATATAAGAATTTTCATGGTATTGGTCAGAATTACAGCTACAAAACTATTAAGGTATGGGGAAGGGCTTCACTTGACTTGATGGGCATATTTATCAGAGCCTGCACAACCGCCTGCCCCGATACATCAAGAGGCAGAAGCCTCTTGATGTTTGCCACTGCGAAAAAGCAGCAGCGGGGCAATCGTACACCGGCACACAAGCAAAGCCTTGGTGCTTAGTAGGTACAAATGGCTTTGATGCAACGGGGAGCCCTCATGCTGCATAGCATAAAATAGTTGTAGGGAGTTTGTATCAAGAGTAGGAAGTTTTGTATTGAGGTGCCAAATCTCCATATCTAGAAGCTGTCGTCTGTAAAGACATTGACAAATGTTGTGGCTGGGGCGACATATGCTGAGCATAATCAGATTTTAGGTTTACAGTCTGCAAGTGAATAACACCATTAAAACAAAGAGCTCTTCAGCTGTTATACAGCCAGGAAGACTTTCTGATTATTTATGTTTCACTTAACCAACCACTGTCCCCCGCTGCCTCTCCTCACTGCAATCTGCCTCCCGCTGAACAAGGCTCCAAATCTCTCCGTAATTCATGCCGCGCTAAAATCTCCTTTGATAAAAATGCATCAGCAAGGATTTTGCATGAATGTAGAATGTAAGGAACACAAATACCTTTCACACAATCACAGTATTAAAAAACGATTGACACTTTATAACCTCAAAATAGACATATTTAGCCCGAACTGATTTTGTCATTGAGCTGATTGGCTATGGGTTAAAGTAGACAAATACTTCTTCGTGTAATGTTAAAAATGCTTTAATTTCACAAACATATTTACAGTTTCTGAAACTTTACCTAAGTCATATGGTTGGCTGATGTTTACTTGCTCTATTAGGAAAAAGCTTTGATTGTCCTTCATGCTTTATACAGCTACTC
Organism: Engystomops pustulosus; assembly: GCA_019512145.1. Classification (NCBI taxonomy): domain Eukaryota; kingdom Metazoa; phylum Chordata; class Amphibia; order Anura; family Leptodactylidae; genus Engystomops; species Engystomops pustulosus. The sequence goes on from CM033647.1 coordinate 37,397,183, forward strand.
TACATGAATGGGTACAATAGGGTGGACTGTACATTTTCTGGCATAAAAGCCTTGATATAGTAGTAATTCCAGGCACACTGTCAGGAATTGTGACTATTTCCTACCATAGATCACATTGGGTTGCCTGGAGGCCGTGCCCGGTGGTGGAGTGGTGGAGTGGAGCAGTGCATTATTGAATTATTGCAAAATTCTACACCACGCAGGGGTTACTTTCATTGTAGCAATATAAACATTCTCTTAATTTCTGACAACAATGGGGCACATGTAGCAAAACCTTGACATATGTTTTTCTCCTTTATTAGTGACTTTTTATGGCACATGTACACATTTTTAACGCCAAAGACAGCTTTCCTTCAAAGTTCACCATGATCAAGTTTTCTGCATTGCTCCCTGAGTTTTCCAGATGTAAAAGCAGATTTTGGTGAATCACCTGCCCTCTACCAGGTGTGGGAAATAGCTTGGGGCTGTTTGTGACTTTTTGTTAAAAAACACCACATATATTAATGAGGGCAATACATATGACCATCATTATAGACAAATACAAAGCAGATGCACAAAGCCAGACTTAAAGGGGTAATCCAATTTCGTCATATAAATGTTATTGTTTATATAATCAAAAAACATACAATTTTCCAGTTTACTTTCTGTATCAATTCCTAACGGTTTTCCATATCTCTGCTTGCTGTCATTCTATTGAAAGCCTCTATGTTTCCTGCCAATGGATAGAAATCTTCCCATGGTCACACTGGTGCAGGACTCGTTAGCATCACAGAAAGTAATCAGAGCCGTGTGATATAACGAGCCATGCAACTGTGTAACCATGAAAAGATTTCTATTAACTGTCAGGAAACATAGATGATTTCTATAGAATATCAGAGAGATAGAAACAGAATAACAGAAACGTAGCGATCTTTCACATTGGCGTTGATGTTCATCTTCAGTTGTGTATCCGTTGTATTTTGTCTCCGTAGTGTCTCCATTTTTCTTCCGTTTTGTCTCCGTAATGCATCTGTTTTGTTTCCATATCCGCAATAAAACCCCTGAAGTTTTAACATTGCTTTGAAAACATCACACCTGGCTTTTCAGCCTCATCAGTGTAAAAAAAAATAATGTTTCATCATTTTTTTTTTTGCGGACCCATAGACTTCTATGCCTTTGGTGATCCACATCCATGAAAAAATAGGACATGTTTCATCATTTTTTTTCCATGGACAATGGATCAGTGAAAATACAAGCCAATGTGAAAACACCCAATGGCTTTGTGAGGCATCTGTGGAAATCACTGAACCAAGGATGTGAAAAACAAAGCCAATGTAAAAAATCCCTTAGGATTGATCTTAAAAGTAAACTAGAAAGGGTCTTTTCATGGACTAGAGAGGGATAAATAATAAAAACCTGTAGAAATAGAGCAACAACAGAAGATTTGGTGAATCTTCAGACAAAGCAAATCTTGGATGATTAGCTCATCTCTAATCTTGAGGTCAAGGAGATTGCTTATGAACGGTGGTCATACATTGAATGTTGCCACATCCACTATAAACTTCACCTTTAAGTGATCTTTGGACTTTGGAGTGTTGCCTGCAATCTATGGTATATCACTTGGGGTCTTTTGCCGAACTCATGGGGGCACTGCACTCCTCCTTCTAAGGAGCCTGCCTTTACCAGGGTGCTGATCTGGACTTTCTACAGTAATCTTGAGGTCAGACATCACCCACTAGTTTATTCTAGTACATAATGGCTGATGGGGAGCAACAACATGCAGTCACTTACAAAACTCATGGAGATAAGGTTTGTTTCCTCTTTCTAAAATAAAAGATCCACAGGAATGTATCCATGTTGCTCCCATGTAAAATTTGTGGATATTTATGTTTTCCGTCTCTTCCGTCTACTGAGCTGCAATTTGCCAAACACTTCTGGAGCCGATATAAATGACATAATTACATGTTTCAGGAAGGATCCAATTTAGAAAACTCTTCAATCCGAAGCAGCTTGTCTGTAAATATACATAATAAATTGCACTTCTGCTGCATGAAATTCAGTAAAATAAGCGGCTCGTTTCCTAATTTTGATGTTTATTGATTGTCATCATTTAGATTCGTCACTTACAGATTTATACTCCAGGTGCTGTAGGTTTAGATACAGCAATGATGAAAAAAAATTCAGCTGTATGTCCAGTTCTACAAGACTACTTGTTTGTAGGTGCCCCAAGACCAGATGGTTCTCTCTTTGAGGTTTGCGTTTATGTTTTCACAGGAAAGGGGGATGTTTTTGGAGATGTCTTTTGGAAAGAGACTACACTTGCTCATGCCTGCGCCAATGTACGAGCCCTGACCTACTGTGATTTACACATCATCAAAAGGGAAGCTTTGCTAAAAGTCCTGGATTTCTACACGGCCTTCGCTAACTCATTCTCCAGGAACCTTACATTGACCTGTAACCTGAGGAAACGGGTAAGAACCTACTCTTATCTAGTCTACTTATTAAAATAGGCTTAAGATCACACTTAGCTTTTACTGATAGATTTACCACTTTAAATAAAGTACATACTTTGATCTTACAATTCCAACCACTATGTAGCAATATCTAAGCCAGTATTAGCACCATAGCCATTTTGTATCAAAAAAGTGACAGCAATAAGGAACAGAACAATTGAAAGCGTTTCCCATTAATCCTACACTTTACCATGGTAAGACCCTAATAACACCAACCATATAGTACTTACCCTGCTATAGTTTGGAGTTCACCACCATGTAAAGTACTACCACCAGGTTAAGTACTATATGGGTGACTCAATACGCACCCTGTTAAAGTGACCTTATCAGGCAATGTTAAAGCGATATTGCCTTTGGACCCTAATGCGAACCGGGTGTCTACCAATGCTTAGCTGTGGCTCAATGCCAGGGGATCATTTGCTCCAAGCTTGCTAAAGGAGTTTGAGGCAGGAATGACAACACCGGGTAGCCGAACTGGTGCCCTACATAGAGAAATGTGTTAGGAGCTGAAGTCCCAAATCCAGACATCCAGGGTCAGCTTCAGGTTTTACTAGGCTCCTGGGAGACAGAGCTTGAATAGGCCCCTTTACACTGAACTCACGTGGTCGCATTAAGTTTTGCCTAGTTAATTATACCAACAACCACCTCATGGTTATTTTATATAAGCCCCCCTCACTCCCATCGATTCCTTATGTACAGCTTTATGTGCCCCCCCCCCCCCCCCCCTAGCAGCTCCGGGCCCCCGGCACTTGCCCAGGTATTCTCAGTGCTGGTGCCGGCCCTGTAGACACCTTTTCCACCATTTTAGTCTGCAGCCAATCAAATATTCACTTTTCTCTTGTATACCCCCCTCCTCCCCAACCACAATACACAAGCACAAATTTCCTCTTCTCGTCCTCCCTGAGCCGAGGTAAATATGTTTTTTGGTCTCCCAATCAGAAATTTTGTGGACCATTTTGGTAAGGTTAAACCCATATGGAATTTTCATGCAGCTGGTTGGACACCGGCAGAGTTGTGATCTAGCATGTAGTTTCAGGATTGTAAATTGGATTTGAGAACATCTCATCCACATATCTTCCAATTGGTGCCAATATGCATTTTGAAAGCCGCAAAACAATTTTGGGGGATAGTGAATTACAAACAAACCTCCATCTATATGGAAGCCAACAGAAAGACCCTCAATCCCAACTATGACACTTCATATGATCCACTCATATGGGGACTGAGAATTGCTCTGAACTCCTCGTAGCCACACCCCTGTGTGTGACCCCTTGCCGATTGGATTAGGAATATTAATTTAAAATATCTTTTACTTTTTCCTACTTATTATATTTGCCTTTAGCGCTTCAGGCTTTTGGAGGTTGGATTTCATTGTGAACTTAGTGATGCAAGACGTCAATTTCATTTAGCTGAATTCCCAAGACGGTACAACCGTTTTAGTTAAAAGCTGAAAACTCCTACTATATGCAGTACATCAATCTTTCACTCTTTCTCATTTCAGCGTGTGAAACTGATTAAAATCTTAAAACCAGCCTTTTCTTTGGCTTGGGAATAAGATCATTACATTTGCTTGGAGGGTAGAGGCAGTAGGAAGTGGGTTTAATTAATTCTCAGTTTCTAGATAGAAGTGATTGTGATGAAGTTGGAAGAAAATATTCCCCCATTGGAACTTGAGGCTCATTACCAGATATTCTATTGTATGTTACTTCTAGACAAACAGAATTGTAGATAAAGTAGTTGTTTATGTATATGCTGGAGATCATCTTACCATGGGATTTTAGGGTATAATCTGATTAGATTGTTCTGCTGCTGGGACTTCTTTAATTCATTGATTTACATTGATTCCATGTGCCTGTATCGCCACTGTAGGATAACTGAAGCATAATATAGTTTTCAATGAAATCAGTGGGCTGCCATAGTAATTTACAGAGCTCTTTCAGGCAAGTTTCTCTGCACTCTACAGTTCTACTCAGGACTGTGGTCATAATGAAGATGTTTATTCTGTGTCCAGAGACCATAAGATTTCTAGTGGATTGTTTAAGGGCAGTAAGAGTGCCAGGGGGGTTCACCTTAAAGGGATTCCCCCACTCTACCTCATGTGTTTCGTAATGTGAGTGTACGTGGAGGTGACAGGATATTAGGTAATTTACCAATATACATCTATTAATAGTTCTGTTCTACTTTCTTTATATGTAAAGTGAAGCATCCTGTCTTATAACTCATCAGCGAGACATTCCTGTCCATTAAATGGTCTCTATCCGTCCATGAACAATTGGCCTTATGATAAGATAAAATAAGATCCCCAATGGGAAAGTATTGCACCACAGCTCAAAACATAAAGAAAAAACATAAAACCATACAAAAACATTAGAACAGCAAACAATAAATACATCCCTACTACAGTATTCATGCATATAAGATCAAGGTCCTGGCAGGGTGATTGCTCATGGACAAATAAAGATCACATGACCCTCCATCTGCGGACATTTTATGGTCAGGAATGTCTGGCTGATGAAGTAAAAGACAGGAGGCTTCACTTTACATATAAAGAAAGTCCAGAATGTTTAATAGATTTGGCTTTTTTTGGCTATTTTTTATTATTCTTTGGACTTCTAATTTAGACTTTTACTTATTCTTCTTGTTGTACATTTGGGCATGAACTTGGATGTTCTCTTGTCTAGCAGTTTTGATTTTCATGTATAATCCTGGACTTCAATGACTCCGGTAGTACTCCTCTCCTATTTAGCTTCACTTTCACTAAATTTGCAAAACTAGCCTGGTTCAGGACCATTGTTTAGGGCAGTCGTCAAGCAGGCAGGTCCTGTTTGGAGGAATTATTGTTAGGGTTTACAATCCCATTCAAATTCTGTCCTGACAAATACCCCTATTTAGGACTTCTGTGCTAGTCCAGATAGGCCTACCTCTACCTGTAATTTTTAGTTTCTCCTGTGGGGTTTCTCTTCAGATTACAGCTCATCATTAGGAGACTATCCTTAACAAAAGAGATGGAAGTGAAGAACCCAATCAAAGTGAACCTTTCACCGGGAATTAAATTTTTAGCTGGTGACAGGTTCCAATAGCCAATGCAATGGTGGGTTTAAAATCTTTTGTCAACATTATAAATTGTTTCTGTAGTTTATAATTTACATTACCTGGCTCCCTGCCAGCAGCATGTGGGGAGTCCCAGGGGAGGGGAAGCTGCAGCCTGTGTGTGCCTGTGTCTCCTCATGCATTCTTGGTCTCCTTCACATCATCCCCCTCCCCTGCCTGCTCAATGCACATGGCAGGAAGGGGGTAAGGGGAGGGAGCTGCATGAGTGTGGAGGAGAGGAGACTAACACTGCCACACACAGGCTGCAGCTGCCCCCTCCCTGGGGACTCACCACTTGATACTGGCAGGGAGATGGGTAATATGAATTACACTTATATAAACTACTATGATGATTCAGAATGCTGACAAGGACATTTTCTAAATATGCATAGCGAAGTCTAATGGAACCACCAGCTAAAAATTACATTCCTGGTGATAGGTTCACTTTAAGCAATGCTATTATTTTAACCAAAATCCTTGTTAGCAAATTGTTTGAGTATATTCCCTCTAGCTAAAATGCACATTATCCTGTAAAAGAAGGTCATAGCACCACAGGAGCTCACTTCAGTGGAAAAACTTTATGTAAAATGTAAATGATTGCACCTGTTAATGGACAGTTTTGTGCCAGTGGTAGAAACATGCGGCTTCCTACCAGTATAAAGCTTGTACTTATTTGATGGTCATTAACTGTTTTGTTGAACAAGGCAGAGTCTCCGATTTGACTCCTTTGGTGGACAAAGAAAAGTGACATTTTTGCAGAACTTGCACTCCCTGAAACCGTAATTGATTTTGCTTTCAATCCAAACCATTCATTAAGTTCACTGTTACACGACAATATCCCACAATCTCTCTTACATAGCACTTTAAAAAGAGTCATAGGTTGGTCTTATATTAATAAGGACAAAGTCTCCCTTTTCTGTCTTGGCCCTAACCCAGGACAGGTAATTTAAAGGAAATGTACCATGGGGAATCTATTTTTATAGTATTCCCCATGGTAGATTCCACATCCGGACAGCCAGAGATGGGACGGTGTGGATAGAGGAGGTTCAGTAGTGGCTACTGTGTGTGTGGAGTAGCCTTCACCCCTAGCACTGTCTCAGGCAACTCCTTGCCCCCAGTAGCCTTAGAAACTAACGTGCATATTCTATTTCTGCAGCAGCTGTATCCCTTAATTAGTGAAAGAAAGGAAGCAGCTGCTGCAGAAATAAAGTTTAATGCTGGAATATGCACGTTAGTTTCTAAGGCTACTGAGGACGTGGGGTAGCCCTATATCTGTACCATGTGGAATATCTCAGAAAGTAGATTCCCCAAGGTATAATTCTTTTAGTGTCCTGGCCGCTAACCTCCCATATACATAAGATGAAAAATGTCAGAATCTCAGAATTTCAGCTGACCACCCTTTGTATATAAGACCTTACAACTGTCCTCCACCCAAATCAGGGAAGGTGATGGTCAAGGCAAGTTGTAATACAGTCACTACATAACATAACTACAGCGGTAAGAAATATAGCAGCTGCTATGGGGCCCGCAGTGTCAAAGGGCCTGAGAGACTAAAGAATAGTGGATGTGCACCATTACATATACATGTTATACTGCACATTATACATCATACTATGTATATAACAGTGCACATCAAGGGAGAGGGAGGGAACAGCAGAATGACAGATCTCTCGTCTCTATTTCCTGCCATGTACTTCCCCCATGTGGTCATCAGCTACCGGGAGATCTGCCTAAGTGTATAAATGTATATATCAGTGCATAAATATGTGTGCATGTCTTCTATAGGGGCCCTGCCTCTTCTAGTTACACCCCTGAATACAATTGCTCTTTCCATTCACTACACATGTACTTGCTCCTATACACTTACACACATAGGTAATCATGTATGTCTATAAAGGATTCGAGAAAGATAATGGAAGGCTTTGGACTTGCTCCTAAAGACACTTGATCTTAGTATTTGTTAAAAGAAAAAAATTCACACCTAAAGTCAGTGTACAATAAAATTTGCATTGCCCTCTCACCTATAATATAGACTAATAGAGCATAAATGGTTAGCAAGAAGTCTGAGAGTCAAAGCCGCCCATGGAAACTCACCAGTAGGAAGATTACATGGCTGCCAAAGCTTTTTGTTGTAACATCTGTCAGCTTTGGCAGAAATCTTATGAGATTGTCAGCAACAGCCACCATGAAGCACAATTATTTAGACTCCAGAATTCCCTTCCTGCAGAGACAGAGACATTTTCCAGACATTTTGAGCTCTTCTTACTCTTGTATTTTGATAGAATCAGTGACAACGGTGTCAATGTTTTATGACAGTAAGAAACTTCCCTGACTGATGGAAAGGAGGGCCAAAAGTTTAGATTTCTCTTATGCAGCATATCAAAGATTTTGCTCCCATATGTCAGACCATATTGGTATTACTAGTGCTAATGGTAGATACATTTTTTGTACCATGTTTATGCAAGCTTTCCCCACTACTCAGGGCGGGCGTTAGGGGGCGACAAACTGGGCATTGGCCCAGGATCTGTTCTAAGGGGCCCCCTGCATGTGGACTTTTGTTTGCTCTTGGTTGAATGCCCAGGTGAAGATGCCTTTCATCTATCTCCTGTCTATATATCTATCATCTATCTGTCTAGTTATCTATCTTCTACAATTTGTCTATTTAATATCGATACATCTGGCTACATGACCATTTATTTATCTAGGTTTTTTTCTATCTATATTTCTATATATCATCTATTTACCTATATGTCCCATATCTTTTATCTTTCATTCAATTAATTAATTAATTGATCTTCTATCTCTCTTCTACTGTATTTATCTATTTCCCTTTCCATCTATCTCTCATCAATCCATATATAATCTACTTTATATCTTTATATTTCTGCATCTCTAAATCTATCCTCTATCTATACATCTATATAATCTTTCATATTCATATTCTTTAATCAATCTACCTATTATCTGTCTATCTCCTATAAAATTCTCCTACAGTCCCATAATACAGATACTTACCATACTACTGTTTGTAAACTACAAAGTGTTATTATTGTGCAGGGCTAAAGGAGCCTCTTACTGACTGTGACTGTTCATAAAATAGTTTTATTTTAACACATATATATATTTATATATGAATTATGATCAACCCCTAATGATCCCGAATGAGCTCTCAATTATCAAACTCACAGCAATAGTCTCAAAATGGAACATGAAAATATGCTGCCGCACAGTCAGATCCGGTAGTTAGGCACATCGCTCGGTAAGAGCAGTTGCGCCCTGCCTGATCACAGAGAAAACTATGTGGATGTTATACAGCTGCATAGTTCTCCCTGTTTCTTGTCCTGCACATCTAGAAGCACTTACTTAGCTTCTAAGAGCAACAACATTTATACTCCTCCTCCAGGAGTTTAATATTTATCTGATAAGTGACCAAACCCAGAATCTATTTTCCAAAGTTTCCCTATTTTTTTTTTATCTATAAACTTTTGTCCTGAAGGATTGTGAGGGAGTAATTGAGCACAGTTTTGCAGCATCCTCCTATAAATATGTCTTGCGAGAAGCACATTTTGATCTATTGAAGAATCCTTGGTGTACCTTGCTTATTCATTGACATCAGTTATCGTAAACCAATGACATTTGCCAAATTTATGAACGGCAAGAGGCTTCTTTTTTTATTAAAATAAAATAAATGATCAGCGGCAACGCTATGGATTCAGTAGGAGGGACGACACGAATATGACGTCACCTGTTAATTAACAAGTGCCAAGTAATTACACTTTACTCCTCCTAGAGATAGTTAGGATTATGCTTCAGTGGTTTAATAAAACTAAATTAACCACAATTTATGTATTGAAATACATAATATTTTTTTTTCCTGTAGGAAAGCATTCTGGCATGACTCATACCTGCCAACACGCTGAATTTACTCTGTACATTTCAAGCTGACGTGGGTGGATAGGAAATTTAAAATGGGTCACATTATCGTCTTCATGGGTGGAGTAGAGTTGTTTAGGGATATGACCTACTTTGTCATTAATTTTAGTTTAACAAAAGATTTATTCCTTCAATATTATTAAACCAGAAAATCAGAAAGATTTTGATTACCAAGGAGCTGGCTAGGGAAAGTGAATTGAAATTTCTGCTAGACGTTCTTTACAATATTTCTAGTCTATGTTAAAAGCTCTTTCAGTGCTTTGCCACCAAATAATGTAGACAAGCATGGCAGATGAGATCCTGACCATTCTCAATACTATTCATGCTCATTCTTATCACCGGTAGAGGTGTTATACTGTACAAGTGGTCCCCTACTTAAGGAAACCCAGCTTACAGACGACCCCCAGTTACAGACGGAACTCTCTGCCCAATGTGATATCTTATATGCTTTACTTTAGTCCCAGGCTGCAATGATCAGCTGGTAGGTGTATGTAATGAAGTGTTATTGATAATCCTTATTCCCATGACAGCAAACAATTTTGAAAATCCAGTTGTCACAGGGCCAAAAAAAAAATTGACTGGAGCAAAAATTATAAAATATACAGCTCTGACTTATATACAAATTCAACTTAAGAACAAACCTAAAGAACCTATTTTGTACATAAACTGGGGACTCCCTGTATACTTATACAGATTATGGCGCCATGCACATAGTCATTGATAATGACAGCGTGTGATACATAGAAAATAGTGCATGTACTGTTAGGACTAAAAAAAACAATCCATAGTTTCATGGACCAATCAATCTATTAAAGCGACATGGTCACCAGATATTACTGTATGAAACTACCAGATAAGAATATGAATTGTCCTTTCCGAAATTCCCTCTTTTGTTTAGTATCTCACCCATTTACTCATAAAAAATCTCCTCAAAGTCATAAGTCAAGTTTAGAGGCTGCAAGGGGAGTGTCACTTCAGACTCCCCTACCTAGAAAGGGCATTTCATACTACTAGAGCTAGTAGTTTAATGGGGTAATATCAAGTGGTTTCCTTTAAAATCAATGGGGGAAGGCTTCTGTACCAGTTTTGTGGCGTACAAGCCTTGATGAAATCCAAAAGCATTATGAATGACAAGGAATTGCGATTATGTTCCTCCTTACACTGTACCCAATTGGGGTGGAGGGGCTTGAAGGTGATCATGCCAGGCGGTGGAGTGGCCTGGAAACCTCTGCACCTGCGCACTAGCTAAAACCTGTGTCTTTCATTTGAAACTTATAGCAGAATTCATTACCATGAAGACCTGGCATACAAATGTCCAGCAGCTTGCCCCTGAATATACCAGGAGCCGTCGGATATATCTGGTGTGGTGAAGGGGTGGGATCAGGAAAGGACCAGGCTGGTTCTTGGCACAGATGAGTAGCAGTTATGCTTTTCAGTAGTATATGGGCTTCCTTTTGGTTCCTCCAATTTGCTGCTTGTTTTGACAACCTGTCCGGGGAAAATGCTGCATCGCACCTCTGTGTGAGACCACCCTGATTTCCTGGATCCCAAAAATTTGCATGGGTTATGGGTAAATGTTCCCCTATGTTGCTGAGTTCTCATCAGAAAGTCAGTCAATGCCAGATGATAAGTATATTTTTGGGTGAGATGCTGACTTTCCAAAGATTTATGTGGCTTAAATAAGTAGTCATATAGCACATATACACCATACAGAATAGTGTGGCTACATAATAGTAAATTATATTGTTGTTATCACAGTATCTGCCGCTAGAAGAAATGGAATATTATTGGAGTTGTTTAAAAAAGACAAACTTTAGTAATGATACGTTCTGCACACAAATTTTTTTCAAGGTCATAAAATACAATTGCCTTTCATAAAACGATGAAATATAAATTCAAGATGCAGAAGAAATACATATAACTATGAATTTCTTTGGATTCTGGTAATAAATATTAGATGTAGGCAATTTACTGAGTTAAATAAAATCAATGAATTTATCATTACGTACATAACTGCACTTTTGCGTTAAGTTGATGTCATATTAATTGTGCTGTCGCAAGGTACAGTTACGTTGCATTATTTATCAGCCTATCAATTATTTATATGTGCAGTGCTCATAAACTGGGACATTAGTGTTCTACTTAATTAGCCAAAACGTGTTAGTCAGCAGCGAGCTCCTCGACCAAATAATGCTCTTGTTTTTTTTGTTTTGTTTTTTATATTTAATTTTAACTAAGGAACACTAGTAAGTGTCCGTATTCCCGCAAAAAGCAAAAGGTTGATTGCACATTTTGTTTAATTTAATTGATTGCTAGTACATTTTATAAGGATATGATAGAAAGTCCCTTATGATATAAACTTAGAAGGGTTTTGTAAAGTTTAGTTCTTTTTAATACCATTCGCCCAAGGCAGTTTTCAACTAATAAAGAACTAAAATTGACCTCTCTCTTGGTGCTCTTCCCCAGATACCCTTTTTAATGTTCGCAGTCTGAGAGAGTCTCTTGTCCCTTTTCAGTGAATGCAATACTCGATGGAGGTTATATTATTATAATTTTACATATTACAGTTGGGCACCCTTCCTGCACTCCTCTGTGCACTGTCAAAAGGAGGGATTCCTTGCTCTGCAGAAATAGGGTGGTGGGTTACCTTGTTGCCTAACCATTGTTACTACCTTTTCTTTAACTCCATTTCTCTCTTGACACCTCTCGACCAGGTTGGTTACTGTTCTATGTATGGGTTGGGGAGGGGTTTACTGGATCGCTGTTTTTGTACAGATGTTATCACACATGACAAATGATTGTGTAAAGATATATGTTGTTATATCTGATGTACCTCAGCTAATGATCCTTGTTTTGTGATGTTGCACCGTTTCATTTCTGTGCCAATAAAGCGATTTAAAAAAAAATTGACCTCTGTCCCATCCAGTGTGGAGTATCCCATCAGAACCAGTCTCTGTCCCTGGCGTTGACAGCACACACCTGTACAGCCTAATACGTATGGTACGTGAGGCACATTGTCAACGTGACATCAAAGCAGAGCCTCTATGTAATGAAGGTTCTAGAAACAAACTCAGTACACAGACAGAGACAGTGGACCATGAGACTAGTCCCCTTCCCAGCTGCCCATTCCTATTGTCTTGCCCACCCTAGGGAGTGGGTTGACAATAAGAAGACAATCCTTCCTGTAGTGCGAAACACAGAGACAAAGACAGAATAGTACAAACAAATAATAATATTGAAAAGAGTCAGTTGTACAAAATCACAAAACCATAGAGTAGTCTGAAAAAGAGCCAAAGATCAGAATATCAGGAAAGCAATAAACAGAGTAATAAACAAAGTAAGAAGTTAACTAAGAAGAAATCTATAGTCAGCAAGCTAGGAGAGTGGGCAGGGCTCTTAGACCTCAGAACCCGAGCCTCTGTAGTGATTGGAACGGAACTCAAAGATCCAGCCAACACTGGGAACAGGTGACTAGTGTGAGTAGTTGTCAATCACAACCGGTTAATTAACTGCAGGTAAAAGACCGATCCAAAAGGCATAGCCACCTAAACCTGGTTTCATGATAATAAAACCATCAACAGGCCACATCACAAAACCTGGATAGTCACATGAAGCAACATATAGAATATAGAAGAAGAATATCAAATCTTATTATTTTAGAAAGCTAATCATCTTCTGCCGCTAGGGACATATCAAGCCAAGACTAATAGTCAGGAAGAGTATTCTATAAATATATATTTTGTAGATATATCAAAGATAGATAGATAGTTACTGTAAAATGAATGTGTATAGTATAATGGTGCTGAGTCAACATCCCACGGTTGAAATCTGAAGCAAATTGTGTGAACATAAAAGCCACATTGTCTTCAGCACAATACAGTACAATTAAAGTAGATTGGTTTATTGTCAGGGGACTGCAGCTTACAGCACACATCTCTGTGACAGTAAATTACATAACATTCATGCTAAGGCCTGTATGGCTCGGGATCCTCATTGTACCTTTACACCATATTTATTGAGCCATTGTGGTGAAAGAGACATTAATTAAAGGGATAGCGATCTTCCCTGATACCTGCTCAAGTGGTACATACTATCCGCCAGGCTGTACGCAGCTCTAAAAAGAAAGCAGAAGCATGTACCATATATCTGATGACTAGATTCATTCCTTCACACCTTCTGGGGAATTTAGCAAGGCTTTGTAAAGAATAGATGCTGTAAGATGAAAGGGAGGCTACAGTTTAGAGTTTGCCCTTAGACATTAAAAGTTGTATAAAGTCTAAAAAGTCTAAAGTCTAACTCTTGCCCTATGCACTGCTATGCCTTTTTTTATATTTTTAGGTAGTTATGACCATAAACTTCCACTGATTTAAATCTACCGTCTGATTCATACATTCATATAAAGCAATGTCACTAACTGAATCCACTCTGCACCCTGATGCCGCATCTGACCTTATAATAGTTTTTTATGGTCTCCTTTTCCTAAAAAATGTTTTCAAACTATGTAAAAGAGCCACAAGCGGTCGGGAGCTTTGTCATCCAATACCCTCCAGGCTCTTGCACCTGCAGCTCATTAGCATTCTGTAAACATCTTTTTAAGAAAAAGGGGACCATAAAAACCTATCACAAGGTCCGGTCCTGCATCTGGGGGCAAAGAGCATTTTGTCAGTGATGCTGTTTTATAGGGAATTAGATTTCCCAGACAGTAGATTTCCTTGAAGTACTTCACCACCATATAAAATTATACAAACAACTTTATATCTTCTTCCTAATTGATAAAAAGAAATTCTGCTCTCCCCCAATGGTTAACATATTAAAACAATCCCAGTGTCATTTGTTGAGCTCATTAGGGAGATAATGAAGCGCAAAGTAAAACTTTAATAATGTAATGATAGCCCGTGCTTCTGGTAATTGAGCAGATAATATTGGAAGCTGTAACCCTTCCTTTACACAATCTTCATTACTAAGTTTTCAGCTTTGCAATTTTGGGTAGAATATTGGCCACTTGTTAAATTAAACGCTAGTCTTTGGGGTATTATTAATGAGAACAAAACCTGATGATGTCTTTTGTCAAGTTATGAATTATCAGAATAAGTATCAGTATTAGGGGAATTAAGAAACCATGTCCAGGATTTGTCATTCAACTGACACCATCGGTGCATAATAGACCCAATAAAATAATGTACACTAGGGTCCTATCACCTGGACAGAAGGAAGCTCTGTTTTTATATGTACAATATGTTGAAATGTCTCCAATCCAACCTAACAAACTTCTAAATATATACTTTAATTTAAAATCAGTGACTTACAGTGTCTGACCAAAATGCCTATGATCCACCACTAAAATCTTTTCATGGGGGCCACCACTGTACACAGGGCAGGATTATAGGGATGGCTTCAGGGGTGTGCGCCCTGGGGCCCCCACCACTTTACTCATAAGGTGGGCCCCGACAGCAATGTCCAACAGTCAACTCACAACTCTAGGAGTGATGCTCAGCAATGGTGCCACCACGCCTTCCTCCAAGCTTTGACAGTGTCTCACTGGCTCGGTCTGTAAGAGTGTGCCTGCCCAGCCTTTCCATACTCACTCTTATTCTGCATGGAGCGTGATTTTCATGCAGACTGACATCCTAGTACCTAACACTGGTTGACAGCCAGCAGTGTTAAGTTTACTTCCTCACAGATCATTCACCCCACTCTATGATAGGAGGAAAGAGAACACTCAGGAAAGCAGCGGCGTATGGGACTGGCATGGTGACTAGTAGTCAGTACTACTAACACTGCCACTGTGCCAGCTAGGCCAGTAACATGTAGGTAGACAAACTTTTAGAATATAAATATTAATTTAGAATAGTAATGTGTACCACTGTCTGGGCTAAATTCAGTGGAGACCCTCACCAGATTTTGTGCCCATAGGCTTCAACCTATATTAAACCGGCCCTCACTGTACAGGTTGCTTGCAACTTACCTAAGAGCCCTGTCAGTAACCTGTTGACTTATCTTTGCCTTTAATTTAAGCTCTTTTTGCTTTTTGAGCCAATAATACATGCCCATAAAGTAGCAGGCAGTAGAAAGATGATTTGAAAGGCCAAGGGAGGAAGGATACTGGTTGGCTATATATTATATTTATACAATATCTAAAAATAAAATAGAGTGGTTTAAATTCTGTATGGTGAGTAATATCTGTATGACATACTGTGAGGGTGCTTTGAGGGTTCTGCAAAACTCATACAAGGACTGTGGGCTCACCAAGCGCAGGGCCCACAAATGGATTTATCAGATGGATTCATCTGTTCACTTCTGGGACACTCATAACCAGGTGACCAATTGTTAACAGTTAATAGGGGGACTATAGAGAAAACAGTGGTACAGCAACATAGTGGGCTAGGTTTAGACCGAGTGTATACACCAGAAAAGCTTCCGATATATGTATAAGGGAAAAACATAGCAAGGTGCCTCTTTCCATTCTGCTGCCTCCTGCTGTGCTTTATGTATGCCCAGCAGAGGCCAGTGAAGTCTATAGAGGAAGGATGCAGTAGTAAAACATCAACCTCGCCCTCCACTGAACGCATACATTTCTCAGCAGAAGGGTGGACCCCAGTGATGTCATTGTCCATAAAAAAACAATGACATAACTGGGAAAAGACCCCAAACATCACTAGCTGCTGACAATGTTCACTGCTCCCTGACATTCAGAGGCCAGGAGGAGGCACCGTGTGACATAGCCCATTGTATACCATATAGTGGTATACGTCTGTGCCATATGTTATAAGGACACATCGCGAATTGTCTCAATTTATCCTTCTAACATATGAAAGAAAACTTAATCTGAACCCAGATTTTCGTGTATTAACATAAAGACACTGGGGAATGAAGCGGTAGAGACCCTAGTATCATGTGGACAATTCACTGCTGAGTTCTGGAGAGGTGAATAATCCTTTATTTTGTTTAAAAAAAAAGGGCAGTTTGCCATTTCTGGGTCTACAAAACCCCTTTAAAGAGAGCATGGCCCTTTAACCATCCATTACATATTGATAACTTACCCTAAGGACAGACAGTCAATACAAATGAGATGGAGTGAATAACCTTTCATGAACCGTAGCAATAGTGGGGGATTCAAAGAAATTCATTTATTTGCTCTTTAAGGTTCATAGAAATGTTTTTCCTTGTTTTATCTTGAGATAGAGGTTATACTTCTCAGGCCTCGTGGAGGGAGAAGGAGAGAACTATAATAAAACAGGATTGTATTTTCCTCCAAATACTTATTACAACATTTCAGTCTCCTGCCTCGGAGCAATGCATTTATACATAAAAAAAGAAATTGCTGTGTATAAGGTTTCCTGGCCAAGCATGTCTTATTTCTCCCAGTGAAACCCAACTTTATTTTTAATGCTTTTGTTTCTTTTCATTCTATCAGATTGTATTCCGCAAAATCAGTGATGTAAAGAAAGAAGAGGAAGAACGACAGCGGCAGAAGAATGAGGTGACCCTTACCATCCCTGTAGACCACCCGGTACGGAAGCTTTTTCAGAAATTCAAACAGCAGAAAGAGTTACGAAACCAAGGCTCAGCGCACAGTGACCTGGAGAGGAACCAAATCCAAGTGGAGAATCGTTCCGTGCACAATGGAGCTGTTATTACTGGCACCAGTGTGGTAACAGTGTCCCAGATAACACCCATTCAGACATCTCTTTCCTATGTCAGAACCAGCGAGTCTTTGAAGCAGAACAACAGGGATGTCATAGAACTAAAGCCAAATGGCAACAGCGACCCAAAATGTCTTAAAGTGACCAGTCCCATACCCATGAAGAACGCTAATGCCAAGGGTTGGCTGAGATTAAAGAACAACATGCAGGCTCACGAGGAGAAGAAAGAGGATTGGAACAATGTCACAAAAGCAGAGTCCATGGGTTTGCTTTCAGATGACCCCAAGTGTCTAGACCCAGAAAGTGGGGTGTCTAAAAATCCTTTGAGAAAAACCGACTCTTGTGACAGTGGTATCACAAAAAGTGACCTTCGATTAGACAAAGCTGGAGAAACTCGTAGCCCACTTGAACATAGCCCAATCCAAGCGGATGCAAAGCACCCTTTTTACCCTATCCCTGAACAGGCCTTACAGACCACGCTGCAAGAGGTTAAACATGAGCTCAAGGACGACATTCAGTCTCTAAGTTGTCGAATGACCACACTCGAGCAGCAGGTGGCGGAAATCCTAAAACTTTTGTCAGAGCAGAAAGCACCCCCAACACCCCCAAAAACCCCTTCCAGCCCCCTCCAAATACCGTGTCAGGATATTTTTAGTGTTTCAAGGCCGGTGACCCCGGATTCAGAAAAGGAAGAGATTCATGTATAACATATGCTGTACATGTGTGTGAATGGGGCGTATGGGTGCATATATGCAGCTATGAAGTAGCAGTACATATGGATATATGCAGTCATACTGATATAATCTCAAGTCTTCAATGCAGTGTTCCCTCTAAGTAGAGCGATCTGGAAATGGCAGAGTTCCTTTAAGACCGAACAGTTTACCCAAGGTGAAGCATCCGACTTGACTCCGATTTAACTCTTTCATTTCCAGAGTGTATAGCTTCGAGGTGACATTGCGAGTGTGTAACTTGAATATCCTATAATTTTATGAAATTTTTGACGTGTAAATATTGCATGTCCAGCTGGATTCTGGCCTGCCAAAGAAACAATCCTTAATATAGATATTGCTTGTAAAATATGCAGTTGACTGCATGCGTTCTTTACAGTCATTTATAATCTTCATTACACAAATTATTTGTATTATAAAGGCAATGCTATATATAGAAATATCAGGGTCCAACCTGCCAATATTGCTAGAAGCTGTAGACCTCAGGCTTGTAATATAAGGCATCTTTCTTCAAAGCTTTCCAGTAATAAGATAAGTAAAACAGTCCACAGTGTAGTATCAGCTATCATGTATACCCCAGGTGGTATATATTGGTTCATTCAGGTTTAATAGAAGTAATAAGGTGTTGTATGCATTTATCAGCACTTTCCCCTGAGGGTACATTAAAGAGGACCTTTTACCAACTACAACTTTTTATTGCGCCAGTATTTGATGTAAACTCCACCCCTCCCGCTTTGCTGGATATATCTAGAGGCTCCAGCCTCCTGATATATATATCCGATGGCTGGCGTGCAGACAGTTCTATGCCAAGCCCTGTCTGGCATAGAATTGCCCTTTAACCTACGCCAGGAACTGGCACTAACTATAGCTAGAATGCCCTGTGCCAGCCTATGCCCCTGCCGGGCAATAGTTACAATTCCTGGCCAGGAATTGCAACTATTTCATGGTGTGTACACCAGAAAACCATACAAGCTTCTAAATCCCCCTCCTCTTTGTGTCATTTATATGGTGCCCCCCTCAACTTCCATCACAGTTTCACCAGAATAACTGGAGCACCAGGATAAAAGGATAATGGATAAAAGTGAAGTTGGGTACCCTTTTATAACTCCTATTCATGTGATTAATAAGATACTTATTTCCATATATAAGGTATTGCTGTTGTATAAAACTATGCATAAACAAACAATGCTCTCTTCACCACCAACAGGCTAAAAGAGGTATAACATCATAATACAAACCATCTTTTTACTTCTGAAATATGTCTTCATATGATTCTTTATATCTATACAGCTAAAACAATATCTCATCCTAAGTGCTATCTTCATATATTATGTAGATAACACGGCTATTACTGCTGTCCATGAAGTCATCAATAACGAAATTATATTTCTACATTTAGTAAAGAATAGGAATGTTATCGCAATTAAAGTAATAATTAAAAACTATGCATTTTTGCTAAGGGGATGAATAGTAAAAAACGTTTTGGTTGTTATTTTTATGCTACAGACTGAGAGACATTTTATATTGTAATAGACCTTGCTTAGTGTTCAAAGCTGTTATTTTGGGATGTGTTCAAATGGAGAACGTTTTGCAGAGCTTGGATAACTTTCCTGGGTAGGTCATAAAAATTATTGCTTGTTCTGACCCTGGGGAACAACCAAGTTTTATAATTATTATTATTAATTACTCTGAATGTCCTTTACATAGTGTAATGTAAAGAAGTGCCCTCCCCTTCAGCCATGATGTTGGTGGTCAGCACTCCAAATCCAGATTGTAACCTTGAGTTTTATTCTGCTATGATGTAACTGTAGACAGGAACGATACTGAAAATCATTACCTCTTGTAGGCATGTATATACAGATACTTCATGTTCTCTTCTCCTGCACTCTATAGGTTCTATAAGGGGTCTTCTATGTTATTGATAGAGATGACCTATCACCATGAGCTGGGGATCAGCACCCAAAACCCCTACGGCTCAACTGTTGCATTGAAACTAAGGCCCGTTCCACACTTGCGAGTGTGATGCGATGAACTCGCATCACACTTGCAACGCATGCTGCCGGGATCGCACAGCCCAAACGCTGCACACCCGGAGTGTACTGACATGCTGAGTTCACTCCCGGTGTGCAGCGTTCGGGTCGTGCGATCCCGGCAGCATCGCATCACACTCGCAAGTGTGGAACAGGTCTTACACAGAGAATAAAGCCAGAAGCACAGCTCTGTTTTATGTGTAGTGGTCAGGACAGGTAACTGCAGCTCCGTTCCCATTTCAGGATATCAAAAACAGAGAGAACCCTTTTAGATGGAAATGTTCACATGTCAACTACAGATTTTATTTTATTTTGTTGGAAAGCACAGATAAGATATTGTCTTCCAAATCATCAGTAGTTCGGCCAGTGATTTATTGAACTGATCTCAAATCTTGATTAAACTGTAGTTCACAATTCAGGGCTATAGCACTGATACCTCTCACCGATACTAATGCCAGTCTGGTTCTGAGGCTGGCTAAGTAACCAAGGCCGGGCAAGACTGATATAGTATGTTATGGTGACCGATAGGTTTAGTTGAATATATTTTTGAATAGATAGAAATCACTATAAGGCTACATTCACACTAACGTATGGAGGACATATATACGGCCGATATACGTCCTCCATAGACGTCAATGGGCGCACGGCGCCCTACGGGAGCGGTACGGTGCAGCACACGTGCGGCACCGTACCGCTCCGTACCCGGAAAAAGATAGGACCTGTCCTATCTTTTCCCGTAATATGGCGCCGTGCGCCATTACTTCCTATGGAGAGGGGCAGGGGTGAGCTGCGCTCACCTCCTCCTCCTCTCCCCGTACACTGCCGTTGCCCGCTACGGTACGGTACGGGCGGGCAACGGCAGTGTAAATATAGCCTAAGTCAGTCAAGTATTGTCATAGTATGCAAAAGCCTCCACGTTATAGATGTACCACCAGGAATATAGATACACAGTGAGCCGAGTTTTATTAAGAAGACCTGATGGGGTTAGGCTTGCATTTATACCAGTGTAATATAAAAAAAATAGATTTTAATGAAATATATGATAAATCTAATTCTTCCAGGTAACAATGAATGTATTCTATAAGAAAGGTGGTCTGGATTTACAATGTTTGCTCAAGCCATTTTTTAATGAACACAGTAAATACAATAAAAAATTGGACTGTATAAAAATGGGCTTATGGATTGTGAGGAGGAATGGCTGCTGTGACACATATTGTTTAATATTTATATATTTCCTCCATAAAAAAGATATTCTATTTGTCATGTAATGGTAATTCCAGTGGCAAATTATCAAAAAGTTAAAGGAGGTTTGGGTCATAAGCAGCATTTCTCTTCCTCCAAAAACGGAAGGTTGAGTTAATGGTAAAGAGTTCAATTTTTGTCTCATCTGACCCCAGCACATTATCCTAATAACATAATCATCCAGGAGTTCTTGGCAAACTTCAGGGGGACCTTATGTGCAATGCAGGATTTTAAACCATTAGGGGATAATGTCTTACCAATGGGTTTTCTCGTGACTGTGGTCCCAGTTGTCATTACAAAGTTCCACCATGTAGTTTTAGAATGATCTCTCCCATTCCTCATGATCAAAGATACCCAACAAGGTGAGATTTTGCATGGTGCCCAGATAGTATTTCCTCCACAATCAACAGTTGTCTCCGTCTCATCAAGTGTCTTACTTACATTTTTGTAGCCCATTCCAGCCGTGTGGAGGTTTAAGATCTTGTCCCTGGTCTAGTCTTGCCCATGTTGTAGAGGTGAGGTTTGAGTGATTGAGTCTGTGGACAGGAGTCTTTCATACGGGTGACGTATAAGACACTGGCGCACATTTGCTAAGGGCTTTGCGCAATTTTTTTGACAGACTTTGCACGTTCTTTTAGGTGCAAACTGCTATCATAGATATTTAAGAAGTGTCTGCACCACAAATGTATCGCTCGCGACCATTTTGTGGCGCAGCTGCACTAGTCATCAGGAGATACAAATTAGGGGGCCGTCCAGTGCTTAGTCGGACCAAGCGCCGTATTTAACATGCAAAATCTGTCGCACACCCTATGTTAAAGGTGCACCACAAAATAGTTGGAGAACTCTGTCGGGCCAGTACAGGGAAGCGCCACATTCATGATTTCTGGCGCACGTTCTTAATGAATTTGGCGCACTGAGCATTATACACAGGAAGAGCACTTATAATGCAGTTTCCTATATTCTTAGTAAATGTGCCCCACTGTCTGTAATCCAGGTAAGGAGGTGTTTAAGAGCTAATAATTGGTCTGTAGGAGCCACAACTCTTGATGGTTGATAGAGGATCGAATACTTATGTCTTTCAACAATGTGCAAACAAATTTATATAATTTATATAAATTTTATATTTTTCACTGTATGTAACCCAATAAAGTGTCAGAATGGTCACTACTGAGTCAGGAACATACAAGGAGCAGACAAGAGTTTTATGGAATCAATGGGCTCGAGGACATGAGGCAACAATATATTCAACTCTTGCCTGATATAAGCTTGTAATTACCTACGTTCACTCTATACATGGAGTGTATATTTCAACATAGGGCAAAAGGATCTCTAGCCCAGCAGCAGGGATATCCTCTTCTTTGTAACTGCAACATTAATGCATAGAGAACACCCTTTGAGATAATGCAATAATTCAGTAGGTTTGCACTTTATTAAACCGCCGATAATCCAGGATATCGCAAGGAATTTCGTCAAGGGACTGTCTCAGCTCCGCTACATCTGTTACATGTCTGTTTATCAGATTAAAAATAAATTACGTTTCTTAGAGCATATGCTTTCTAGGATGGAATGGGGATAAAGATGGAAATCCTCCCGGGCACACATACTGTAGTATCCTTATCCATACCATACGCTTTATGTCAACCTCACATACTGTATTGAGTAATGAATCTAATGTTAGGATTATTAAGTGTCCCCAAAGGGGTATTGGGATTTGCCCTGTGAAAAGGATTTTATACAAGGCCCACATTATATTATACATTATATTTCTGAACATTTCCACAGGGAGGTGCAGATAAAGAGAATGTACTCAGGGTAGTCACATTTTATAGGTGTAAATAGTCGAAAGGGGAAATAAATTTATAGAAAATATATTCTCACTCTCAAATGATACCAAAAGAATATGGTGGTTAAAAAGTAACAAGTGGTGACATGTTTGTCATTGTTATATATGACATTACAGGTAATAAAAGATTCCCCCAGCTAAACTATCACCATAGCTGTAGAAGGGATGGTTAAATGCTAGCCCAGATCTTTCCTCAATGTGTGTCCCGGGATAGCACCATACCATATACCATACCATAACGGAACTCATCACTGATAGCTTTACTACATAGAAGTTCTATACAAAGGATAGTAGTAGCAACAGCACATGGGTCTTATACTTTTCTTCTCTGTGAGAAAAACTGTACGATCATGTGCCAGAAATTATTATTGTTCATGAAAGGAAACCTGTCACCAGGGACCTCATTTTCACTAATGACAGGTTACAGTAGCCCATTACAGCTGCATTGCAAATCTGCCTTTCAGCTTTCTCTAAGCATTTGCATTACAATATAATTGTGTGTAATTTACCCTGACATAATCCTCTGTGTAGTCCTAGAGGCTGGGCTTTGGTTTGGTGGGTGCATTTCAAAAACCAACAGGCGACTTGTCTTGTGCTCCTGTACAGCTCCTCTCTCCCACTCCTTCACAGAGGTCACAGCCCAGTGACCTGACATCAGTGGGGGGGGGGGGGGAGCCCAACCCCTAGGACTACACAGAGGATTCTGTCAGGGTGCAAGGTAAGTTCCCTTTGAAATAAAAAAGTGTATACAGGGTCATCTTATCATATCATGCCAAAATATAAGAATGTAAATAATGTATGACCAAACTTAGCTAGAGGAACCAATGAAACAGATCTATAGTCCTATATGGCCTAAAATAATAAGAATATGTTGACTTATGTAAAGTTGATTTATCTGAGTATAACTTAATCATAAGGTTGCCCCATATAACAACTTAAAAGAGAAGTGGCAGTGGTACCAGAAAAGTGTCATGCTACTTTGGCTTATTATAGTCAGTCAAAAGATATTGGGAAGACCCAACAAGAGGAAAAGTGGCACGTTTCTACGCTGTTTTCATATTTTCATTGTTGAGGTTTACATTGTTCAGACTCCAAATTTTAAATATTAAACACATCACAGTTAAAATTTCAGTCTGGCCCTCACCAGACCAGAAATAGTTGCCATATGTTTCTAATGCTAATTAGACCACACCACCAGGTGGGTGGTCCTGGGCTGGAGAGAACTGCCTTGAAACATCCACCTGGCAAAATTGTGGAGGTAGAAAAAAAATCCCAACTACACTGGAGTGGCACTTGTTCTGCAAAGAGTTAATTTTAAAAGGATAGATATGTTTTGGGGGGTAGGGGTCGGCTTAGTAAAACAATAAAAATCCAATAATTGCCTCTTTTGATGCTCCCATTCAGGCTGGCAGTGCCATTGTATTCCCTGCCACGCGTCTGCTACATCCTGAAACTAATGCAGGATTGGGAGTGTGGCGGTGGTTGGGATAGCACTGACAGCCCAGCAGTGACACGCAGTGCTGCGGGTGAATAGGAGCACCAGAGGAGGTGAGTATAAGGTGTTTATTCTTTTCATAGCCATGTATATTTTTGTTTATTCCAGACAATCCCTTTACAGTATTGTCTTGAAACGTTGTTCATCTCACGCATAACAAGTCATTGGCATATTGAGCCAAAAAGAAAGGTAACCAAAGGTATAATCCGTATTACAGATTTCAAAAAATATTTCAAAGTTTTAAAAATATAAGGTTCAGAATACATCCAGGACTTTAATAAGTTTACAGGAGGAATGTAAAGCTGAAGGGTGGGGTGTTTATTCAAATTAAATTGTTATATAAGAGCAACTGGTTCTAAGTATAAACAGTAGGAACAATTTTAGGAAGTGGTCTGCAATATGTGACTTTCTGGCTCTTTCAAAACTAGTGATAGTGGGGTACTCGGAGTTATAGTTCCAAAACAACTAAGGGATCAAAACTTTAGGGCCAACATATCAACCATCAAACTATCAAACTTGCTTTGCAAAGTTTTCTATGGACATTTAGCTGCAAAGGAATAAAAACTCTCTGTAATGCAATAAGATAGAGTTATTTGAATGTATTTAGAGTGTAGTTTACATAGATTATGAAAGTGAACTGGAAACATTGTAGGTATAGGCAAATCCTCAATCACCTAGCTACAGACCACTTTATATAAACGTACATTCCCGGGTCAATTGTTATACTTTGTTGGGTCTACTGTGTAACCTGAGTAGAGCATAACACCAAAAGGTTGTGAAATCTTTATGTCATTTACCATGGCATGTCCGTTTTGGTTGGAGTATTCCTTCAAGAACCTATAGTATGCAGCTAAGGTAATGCCATAGACCTATTCTGCGGATTTGTGGGAGCCTTGGGTACTCATATTAATTATATAACGTTAGAAGTTCTGCTAATTTACCCTTGGAACCAAAGTTAACCTGCTCTCTGCGGGGCAAATTGTGTAAGTCCTTCGCCTTCATAGATATAGAAAGAAACAAAGGCAAGGGATATCCAAGAGACACCATTTGGCTTCTTTCCATTGATGGTAAAAGCACCAAGGCTGTAGTTAAAGTCTCCCATTTCTCACTGAACTCCAAAGATCTCTGTCGGTAGAATGGCCAAAAAATTGTTGCTATTGAAGAATTAATGGGGCACCCTGGTTTATTATTCCTAATGCAGGGCCTAAAGGGGTAATCCAAGATGAGGGATATAAAGAACACCAAAGGGAAAATCCCCCTCTAGCCCTGTGCAAAGTATAACATATTGAAACATATACGAGGACTGTTCCTTTAATTTATTTAAATAATAGAAAACTATTATCAGAGGAATTATATATATATACACAACATGATTTATATTTTATTTGAAGCATACCATTGTGTTTTTTTCTATCTTTACAGAGTTAAGTTGTCCCTAAATTTTTGGGGTAATTTTCTGAAGTGGATGTTGAGGTGTATGATAGGTTTCTCGATGTAATATATTGTATTTAAATAGAGTTGTACAGCTTTAAGGGTAAAGTACTTTGACTATATGATATACAAAGTAATATACAATTATGTTCTAAATATATATATACATTTATAATATATAAGTTGATCGTTTTTCTAAATGGAGAAATAATAAAAAAGCATTTTAATTTATCAATTTTATACTTTCTTTGAAAACAAAAAAGTCATCTTTCTGATTTGGCTGGATAGTGAAGTGTATATGTTGCTTATACAACATATAGGAGAATAAAATGAAATCTCATAGCTTTAGTCACGAATAGTGATAAGCGGGTCCGGCATTTGGGCTCCGGATTTGGCTGTGTGACCCGGACACATTGACAGCCGAACACTTCTGGCTAATCATAGCCATGGCTAGTTGCTAGAGGCGTCAATTTCCCGGGTTTTGCTGTTCTGCCACCAATATGTCCGGATTACGTGGCCGAAATAGGAACATTGGGTCTGGTAATCTCTAGTGATGAATTGTGCCCCATTAACACCTCTATTGATGAAATATTGCTTCAGCCAATGCTTTCTCAGCTAGTTTAACTCAACAAAAACACATGAGTTAAAGCGTTAATCAGTGAATCTATCTTTTGGTTAGAATGGATGGGACAAATGTGAAGCCATTGACATGTAGTTAAAAAAAAAAGAAAATCCTTAACCCAAAGGATTCTGGGTATCAGCACAATTAAACGTAACTCATCAGGGAATGTATTGTTTTGCCACACAAGACTCCTTACCAGTGTGGATATTTTTTCATTGATACGAAAATAAAAGTTGCATTTTATTGAAAGTGGTTTGGAGTTTTTCTTTGAACAAAGAGCAGTCAGTGGGCCACATATATGAAAGAATTTGCGCCAGTTTTCTGCCTTACTTTGAAACACTGAAAAGACCATGCAAACTGCTTGCGCATGTATTTATAAAGTCTCTGCGCTAGTTTTCTGTCGGGGCTGCACTGTGTCTGCCGCATCACAAACTTCTGCACATAAAGGGTGTTCTGGTACATGCGCCACATTTATTACTGCTACTCTACAGAATTGTGTCACATGCACTATGTTAAAGGTGCACCAAAAAACACTTCGTGGACACTTTCCGATCAGCGCAGGGGACACCAGATTAATGAAGACCTTGCGCCACTTTTGTGAGACGCACCCTGCACACTCCACAGGCAACATGCACCTAGTACAGACTGCACTGCTTTAGATAAATCTGACCCATTGGGCCAATATCATTAACTGGCACGCTCTAGTTTTCTGGTGTACTCAAGCTTCTTGCACATATACCGTATATTCCGGCGTATAAGACGACCTGGTGTATAAGACGACCCCCCTACTTTCCTTTTAAAATATAGAGTTTAAGATATATTCGCCGTATAAGACTACCCCTTTTCCAACGCATACAAAACACCGGTAAAAAAAAATTATCTGCCCCTCCCAGAGCCATAATTAATGTCCTGCCCCCCCTCAGTAGCTATAATTAATGTCCTTCCCCCCCCCAGTAGCAATAATTAATGTCTGCCCCCCAGTAGCTTAATTAATTGTCCGCCCAGTAGCTAAATTAAGTCCTGCCCCAGAGCTATTAATACGTCCTGCCCCCCCAGTAGCTATAATTAATGTCCTGCCCCCCAGTAGCTATAATTAATCCCCCCCCCAAGTAGCTATAATTACTGTCCTGCACCCCCAGTAGCCATAAATAATGTCCCCCACCACCAAACAGGGCCCTATATATTTAAGCTAAATAAAAAACTTAATTCTTACCTTATCCCGCTCCTCTTCGTGCTGCCTCTAATCAGAGGATCCGGCGCAGGCGACGGCTGATGACACTTTGACTGCCTACAGGGTGCACCAGATTCAAGAAGACAAAATCTAGAGCATGCTCACTAGAAATAAATGTGGGACATTTTTTTTTTTTAAGATGCTTCAAAAGTTGTATCAATCATATCAGTATCACCACATTGAATCATTTTGTAGGCCAGATAGGGCTTTGGTTATAATGGGGGAGTTGAATCAATCTGTCTACACCAGAATACTGGAGTCATAATCCCCTGAAATGCCCCGCCACATATTTATTTAGGGATTTAGACCATTTTTCTAACTCCTCCGAAAATGAGCGTGGCCTATGTAAAAGGAGGTGTGATCTCTCCAGAAAATAGCACCAATATTGTGGTGCAGAGAACTAGGCCAAATAATTTAAGGTGCAAAGTACGGGTTACCAGTCTTATACTGCACCAGATTAATCATCCAGCACCAGACACAGGGATTAATCTGGCGCAGCAGAGAACTGTCCACTTCTACTCTGCACTGGTATAAAGACCCACCCTTCCACAATATAGAAGAAAATTTGGGCATTCTGCACCAGATGAACCCTTCCACAATATAGAAGAAAATTTGGGCATTCTGCACCAGATGAAGGTTAAAGACGTTGAGCCAGATTTATCAAGCTGTCAAAAAGTAAGAATGTTCTTAATTGCCCATGGCAACCAATTACAGCACCCCTTTAAAATATTCATGAGCATGGTAAAAGCTAAGTTGTTAATGGGTGCCAGGGCAATTAAGCACATCTCTATCTTAGGCAGCTTGATAATCTTCAAATACAGGCCAGTTGCCCGGGGTTACATACAAGATAGGGTCTATGGGGATATTTATCAGGACCTCTGCGCACCGCCAGTGGCGGCAGAGGCCCTGAAATAATCGCAATGCTAGCTATTGCTAGCTTTTGCAATTATTTTCCCCATCCGCCACCTTCACGCAGTGGGGCGTGAGAGGTCGTGAAGGGGGGGGTGCGGACGGACGGGAGTGGGCCGGCGTCGGGTTAAGTCCCCGCGCCTGCGCACTCGCTGCTGCCGGCGACTTTTCATAGTGAAAAGCGCCGGCTGGTTTTTTTCTACGCCAGGCCTGCCGGGCGTAGGATAAGCGCGCTAACTGGTCAGAAGCATCTTCATGTATCGGGCTGCGAATTGCAGCGGCGGGGCTTATACGCTGGAACACGAGCGCCAGCGTATGATAAATATCCCCCATAGGTTTGTTGACTTAAGTCGGAAGTGTATATTTTATCATGTAATCCCAGACAGAACTTTTTTGGTCATCTGTGGACAATGGATTTTAAAAATGTTGGGTGTCATAAGAACCGAGGATTACAATAAAGTCTTCACAACTTGGACTAAAGTACAGCAGATTACCAAAATCCAGAGGTCCGTTTGATTTGTAAATAGGGTTTCGGTAAGTCGAGTAGTACATTTTAAAAGTGCAATAGCATAAAAGTCCATAAGGACGCCAAACACCGTCTCATACAGTTGTAAAATTTTCTCCTATAAACCTCTTTTCTGCTATATTGTAATCACTTATGTATATCATTAGATTCACACATTACCACATCAAGTTTCCGTTTTTTTTCATGAATCCATCTTAGTGCAGTATTTATCAATGGGGGTTATCTATCAAGGATCCAGTGTACAATCCCTGAATAATCGCATTCCTAGTGCAACACCAGAAATTAAAATTATTTCCCTCTAACACCACAGAAGTGAAGCGAGGTCAGAGTGGGTCGAATATAAGTGGCCCTGGAGCCTCCTGATATATCCACGCGCCAGTGTGATGATAGAACCCCCTAATAACAATATGTGAACAAATACAACATTGAAGAGTCTTTTGTCACCCCATCCTGTGATGTATTTTACAATCCTGTCTCTAGGGTGGTAAAAGTGCAGAGTTTCAGTGCAGAATAGTGCAGCCAAATGTGTTGCGGACACTTCTTAAATACATGTGCAAACGTAATGTCCTAACACGGCGTCAGTAATGTCCTCACAGTACTAGTCATGTCTCACAGTCCCTAGTATTTTCCCAAACAGCCTCCAGTAATGTCTCATAGTTCCCAGTCAATGTCCTCAGAGCCCCAGTAATCTATCAACACAGCCCCGTAATTTCCCCATACTGCCCCCCGGTAGTCCCCCACACAGCTTCACCCAGCTTCATAATGTCCTACACACAGCCCCCAGTAATATCCTCACACAGCTACCCGCAAATTGCCCTTACAGCGTCTCAGCCCCCAGTAATATCTCCACACAGTCCCCAGAATGTCCTCACACAACCTCTAGTAACCTCCTCACAGGTGCCCAGTAATGTCTTCATCACAGCACAGTAATGTCCCCACAGCCCCCAGTAATTTCCCCACAAAGCCCCCCGTAATGTCCTCACACAGCCCCCCCCCCACGTAAGGTCCCCACAACGCCTAGTAATTTCCCTAGACAGCTCCCAGTAATGTTCTCATACCCCCCAGTAATGCTCTCACACAGCTCCCCCCCAGTAATGTCCCAACACAGCCCCCAATAATGTCCCAACACAGCCCCCAATATTGTCACCCACAGTATAGTCCACAAAGCCCCCAGTAATGTCCTAACAACCACCCAGTAATCTCCCCCATACAACCCCTAGTAATGTCACCCACACAGCCCCCAATAATGTCCCCTTACAGTCCCCACACAATCTCCAGTAATGTCCTCACACGGCCCCCCTGTAATGTCCTCTCAGCCCCCAGCAATGTCCTAACAGCTCCCAGTAATGTCCTCACAGCCCCCAGTGTAGTCCACACAGCCCAGTAATGTCCTCACACAGCCCCCCTGTAATGTCCTCTAGACCCCCTGTTAGCTCACAGCCCCCTTAATGTCCTACAGCCCCTGATGTCCTCCAGCACCCTGTAGTCCTCACGCCCCCTGTAATGTCCTCACACAGCCCCTGTAATGTCCTCACAGCCCCCTGTAATGTCCTCACACCCCAGATTAATGTCGCAAGCCCCCGTGTATGTCCTACAGCCACCCTGTAATGTCTCTCCAGCCCCCTGTAAGTGCACTCACACCCCCTGTAATGTCCTCACAGCCCCCTGCAATGTCCTCACAACCCCCAGTAATGTCCGCACAGCCCCCAGTGTAGTCCACACAGCCCCAGTAATGTCCAAACAGCACCCAGTAATTTCCCCCACACAGCCCCCAATAATGTCCTCACAGCCCCCAGTATAGTCCCCACACAGTCCCCAGTAATATCCCCACACAGCCCCCAGTAATATGCCCACAGCCCTCAGGCTACAGGTCCTGTAGGGTAAAGCAGTGTGCCTAATGCATGCTTTTCCATCACTATCTATGTCCTGAAGACATAAATAGTGATGACAGTGGGGCAAAATGCCTGGACAGCGTTATAAATGTCCTACTGACTGAGGGAGACTCGGGACTCCGGCCAAGCGATCAGGGACATGAGCCGCAGATTTTTTGACATAGTGATGCCCTTGTCTGCCTCTGTTGTGACTGGTATCTTTGGGTTGCAAAGTTGCCAAATAGTGATGAGGTTCAGGTGTGGGTTCGCTGAGTTCAGCTGAACCTTGAAGAAAAGATTCTGTGCTTATCAGAACTAGTGCAATCTGTACTATGTGCAGTCTGCCTGTGTACTGCGCAGGGTGCGCCAGATTCATAAAACCTGGTGCATGGTCTTCATGAATCTGGTGCCCCTTGCACTGCACGGGAATTGTGAACACTTTTTTTGGTGCACTTTGCTTATGCACGTCAGTAATAAATGTGCCGCAAAATCTGACTAAGCAGTAACAACCCCTTTAGGTGCACATTTTTCCGCCTTGTCGGACACAGTGCAGTCGCAGACACTTTATAAATACATGTACAGTACAAGCAGTTTTCACGTTCTTTCTAGTGCAAAGTCAGACAGAAAATTGGTACAAAAAAATTTAAAAATGTGTCCCAATGTCTGTAATGAGGATATGTAATGATATATTTCTGTCTTACAGGGTAAACTTGAAATACAATTCTGCAGCAGAAAATTCTCCGGTTGTCAATTTGCCAACATTTTTACAGCTTTCCTAAGCCTAATTGAAAGTCTAAACATAATAAAATGTTACCCTACTGTATTGCCAGTACTGCAGTTTTATCATTATGCACAACCCTGTCTGGGATTTCCCCTCAAAACATTTGTCAAGTAGCATAATATGTGTAATGTCTGAAATTGCTAAATCATTGTTTTTCTCATTTAATAAGATCACAGTGTACTGACAGAATGGAAATTCATGGAGATTAATAGAAGATGGACAAATACAGGTGCCAGGACCTCAAATCAATGCTCTGACACGATCTGCTCTTCTTTTCTATTCTCATGTCCTTGCTTTAAAAAAAATGTTTTAATAATTATGCAAATGAGCCTGAGGGGCTTTGGCAGCATAATTCAGCCCAAAGCCCCTCAGGCTCATTTGTATATTTTTTAAAGCTTTTAAAGGGGTTTTTCCATTAACATAAGATAGGCCCTATCCGTAGGACTTGCTGATCATTGGCGGTCTCAGTGATGAGACCCCCACAGATCACGAAAACAAGGGGTCTGATGGGGTCCCACGTACCTCCGTCAGACACCTAGTCACTCCGTCGGCCACGCATGAACGTTCTACTCCATTAATCTCTATGGAGCTGCCGGAAATTGACGAGCACCGCGCTCACCGATCTCCATCAGCTCCATAAAAATTAATAGAGCAGAACGGTCATGTACGGCCGTCTGCTCCATTAGTCTGATGGAGTGTTAAGGGGTCTAACGGTGGTACATGGGACACCATCGGACCCCTCATCTTCGTCATCACTGAGACCCCCACCAATCAGCATGTTAGGCCCTATCCTGTGGAAAACCCCTTTAAAAAAATTTTTTATAAAGGGCATAAGAAGCTAAAAGAAGAGTAGAACCATCCTTAGGTGGCACACACCTGCATGTAAGTGTGCTTGCTTAACAATCCTTGTTTCTGGTGGTTCATCTCTGAAATACATTTTCCAGATTTTCACATGTTTAAAATTTTATAAAACTTCTAAAGAAAACATTTCACTTGGGAGGACCAATTGACAAATAACCCACAAATATTTTCCCTGGCTTTTCTCTAGAACAGCACAAATAGATGTCAAGGGATCCAGTACCAGGGCCAGTTCAAAAGAGTCTTTTTACCACTATAAAGCTCAGTACAGAATATATTAAAAATTTTATCACAGTTTACAGTTTCTATTTTCACATGATATTTCACAGCTCTCACGGCGGAATAATCATTTTATGGATTTGGCCCTAGTCGACACCAGCAATGCAGTATAGGATACCAGCATCACTTCTTCTAATGAGTCCAGGGAAATACACCTGAAATGACTTTGTAGTGGGTGTATGTTTTACCAATGAAATCATATTTCAAATGTTTCCCGAAGAAAATTCATACCATCAGATTCTACTAGAAATGATTTGTTGCTATGGCAGCTATTTAAACAGAATGTATTTCCGAGAAATGTATATAAAAAGATCCATGTGAGCAGATGAGCGTTAATTATTGTAAGGTTAAGAATATATCATATAAAAATACATATATATAAATTTATTTACAAAAAAAATATTACAGATGCTAAAACACAGTTTTACTATCTAATAACAAATATATAGTTGTTCTGCCAATTATTGGTTACTTGGAGAAAACAAGATTAAGAAGCACCTAAAAAAACAAATTCATAAATTTGCTGCAAAGTCCAATCAGTATTTTGAGAAAATATGGAACTAATCATCTTTTGTCTATACACATAGGGGCACATTTACTTACCCGGTCCCTGCACGATCCCCTATCTGGACTGTCCGATCCTGCGCTTAGTCCGATTCCGTCGGATCGTCTGACGGCCCACCCCGATTTCTGTTGCATGAAATCCGACACTGACTTGCCAAATTCCGGTCGCATGTGACACAATCCCGTCACGATCTCCGAAAGGTCGGAAAACCCAACAAAAATGCGTCCGCGGGACCCTTAGAAAATAAGCCCCATAATATATTGCAGGATAAATAAACTCTGTTCTAATGTCATAAGGCAATGTATAGTAGTGTAGAGGTATATTAAGAACATACCAGGATACCATGAGTATTATAATATATCACATATTTTTTGGACTATAAGACACTCCTCTTTGACATGGATTAAAAATTTTCTGGTGGTCACACACACAAGCACAGTACTGCTGCAAACACATACAGTACACACAGCTCTGATACATTCATTCACTCATACATACAGTTTTGCTTCATCCATCCTTTCACTGACACAGCCCTGCTACATCCACTCAATCACACAAACAGTCTGCTATAGCCATCCATGCACACAACTCGTATACAGAGTCAGTATTAAGAAAACGTTCCTCCCATCCCCTGGCTGTGTACCAACCTTCAGCATAAAAGGGTTTAGGAGCCTTACAGTGATGAAGCATTTGATCAGTGATTTATGCTTCTGACATCACTCTAAGGGTCCGAAGGTATTATTCATGTCAGGCCAAGCAAAGAAAGGAAAAGAATCTCTCATGGATTGGGTAAAACACTCTGTCACTCTGTCCTGGGACTCACCACAGGACTGGCAGGAAGCCAGGTAAGTTATAACACACAATTATATTGTAATGTAAATGCTCAAAGCCAGAGAAATATTTTAGCAATGCAGGTGCAACCTGTGTATAGTGAAAATGAGGTCACTGGTGACTAGTCTTTAGGTATTTCAAAATGGGCTATGTGCACAGCAGCTTTTTACTGAGAAGAATATGATTTCAAATTCACTTCCTATTGATTTGAAAAAAAAAAAAAAAAAAAAAAATATATATATATATATATATATATATATACATACATATGTATATTAAAAGGGTTGTCCAAGACTTCTTAAAAAACAAAAGGTGGCCGGAAGGGGGCTGCTTAATAAAATGAAGATGTCCTTACCTTCCAGCACTCTCCGGGTGTCCCGCGCTGCTGTCTCTTCGGTCCACACACCAGGAAAACAAACATGGCCGCGGGAGCAGTGCTGGGTTCAGCTTCCGGATGGGCCCGACAACCATCTGTTCCGCATATACAATGCTGTGCATAGGGACGGGTGGGCGTGGCTGGCCACGGCCGGCCGGAAGCTGAGTCCAGCACTGCATCCACAGCCATGTTTGTTTACATGGCGCGGACCGGATCAAAAGCAGAGCGGGACACTCAGAGAGAGCCGGAAGGTAAGTACATCTTTATTTTTTTAAGCAGGCCCCTCCCAGCCACCTTTTGTTTCTTAATAAGTCACAACTCCTTTAAGCCCTGGAATTTTGCATTGTTGAATCCCCCCAAAAAAAAAAAAATCGCAATACGTATAAAAAGAAAGTATCCTGATGCAGGAAAAAAATTTTTCTAAGTTTGCAAATGTATATATCAGTTTTTTTCTCTACTTTTGTGTCATGGTTGCACTTTGTCTGACACTTTTGAAAACTGTGCACATAAGGGGGCGTGGTAATGTATGTTCTTAGTTTGCACCACATTTATTACTGTATGCATGATGCAAAGTGCACCATAAAAAGGGGGCAACTGTGTGCACATCCTGAAAACAGACAAGATAAAACAAAATCTACCATTTGATTTCATGCATTATGGTCCAAACATACCTTGAGAATAATGTAGCTACACTGATGCACAAACATATCTTGTTTAATCCCTGAGTGGTTTTGCTGAAAGAAAAATTATAAAATTCAGGACTTTAGGAAAGCTGGATCCACATTACATTCATGAATTCTACAGAGCTTTCTAAACAGCCAAGACAGGGCTAATCAATCTGAGCTGGATAGACAGCAGTTGGGGAATGGCGCAGCAATTGATTATTATGCCTGGCATGAAGAAAACTGTGATTGCATCATCCTCTGGTACAGTAAAAAACTAATGTAAAAGTAAAAGCGCCGAGCACAGACATAGAAGTGACAGCACTTAATTATGATAATTTTATAATAGTTTTTTCAGCAAAACCATTCAACTCAGGGATTAAACATGATATGATTCTGCATCAGTCTAGCTACAGCATCATATGTTTGGTTCATAATGCATCAAATCAAATGGTAGGTTTTCAGAGAAGGATAAACATAGTGTTACATTTAATTGTAAACAGTGTAAACATTAACCCTCCTTTCATAGGCAGATTACATTTCAGCTGCAATACCACTTATAGTGATCAGATAGCATAAGATAGGGGGTTAGTGATTAGGCCAAATATGCCTGGTTTTGCTTAATAGAGTTGATCAGACTTTATTAGCTCATTAGGAGGGGAACATAGAGGTGGTTACAGCCAAACTTGAGACCACTGCAATATTTCTTTGGGCAAACCTGCCTTCATTTGCATTGTTCTTCAATGAGCGTTTTTCTCATAGAGTGTTTTCAGCAGAGTGGTTTTTTTTAAAATTTTACTTGAATCATACGGTTGTAGGCTATTCTGTTTTAGTAGAAAGACCCTCATATGCCATGCTGTTGACAGTCATGTGCTCCTATAACTCCAAGGTATCTGTTGTAATCTTTGTCTGAATTTACCAGAAATAATTCCATCACAGTAGTGATTAACATTATAAACATAGACTAATGTCATCTATGTAATGTTCTTTGTGTTCCTCCAGTGCTCCTCTAAATGCCGCAATTCTAGGTTATAGATGTGTTCCTAATTTGAGGATCCTCTATATTTATAGAATATTTGTATTGAGTTTACTTAAACAAAGAACTTGTGAAATACATGTAGATCCCTAGATTTACATCTACTGTAATAATAATGATTGATTGTGTTTTTACCATATATTTTCCTATTAATAAAGTTACATAATTATTCATCTTCTCGCCAGTATACATTGAGTGATTGTGAGGAGCATTCCCTGTCCATGCTGATCAGCTCCATAATTCTCGAAATGTCTGAGCCTGTCACATGTCTTCAACTTGCTTGCGGTCAGGATATACTTTGTGTCAAGTTGAGGTGACCCCAGGCTGTTTCTTACTGTTACAGTATTTCTTTTTGACTATTCGACTCCAGGGCGGCCTTTCCACTTAATAACTTTTTATTTTCATTTTCACTTATAAAAAACCTGTGATCAGATTATTTGATCACCCAGTTACTTGATAGGGACCTATGATTTGTAATGTGCTTTGGAATTTGATGGCGCTATATAAATAAAGATTATTATTATCATTATTATTATTATTATTATTATTATTAGGGACACTCCAACTAAATTAGAAAAAGGTTTAGCATGGACACATTGGGGCAGATTTACTTACCCGGTCCTGTCGCGATCCCGTGGTGCGATGTCCGACGATATCTGTTGCATGCAAGCAGCCGCCGATGTGCCACAATCCGATCGCGTGCACCAAAAACCAAGGGCAATTCGGCGCAAACCGGAATTATTCAGGAAACCTGACGAAAGTGCGGCGTTCAGACCCTTAGTAAATGAGCCCCATTGAGATGTTAAGGTTATTTATTCATGGGAATTGAGTACCCACACACTTATTGGACAACATGAGAAGCAATCTAAACTTTCCACATTGCTTTTAATATAGCTTCCAATTGCTTTTTAGTCTACTGAAATTCTACAAAAGCTTATGAGATCTGTGGACACAGCTCATAAAGTATGACGTCATCATCTGTGAATGATAAGATTGTTAGCCTAAATTCATGTTTAACAGATTTGTTGCTCACATTTCAGTTATCAGAATCAGTTATCCTAGTCTGAAATGTTCTGTATTTGGCACAAGTACATGGATTTCTACAAGCCCTTCCAGACCTTTCTTTTGCCATTTCCATATGTAAGATTTTTCTCAAGCTGCAGCAATTCTCTGGAATGAAGTCCCCAAGACAATCTGTTTATAACCAAACATCCACAGTTTCCAATATGTTCTAAAAGCAAATCTTTTAGGTAGATCTACTGCATATTTCCTAAAGTCTCTGAAATGTTGGCATTTATATACTTCTAGTGAGATTTCTTGGTTGTGTACCCACCGATGTTATTGCGTTTCACTCTGATATTACTAGTGTTTATGCTTGCTACCATGAATGATTTTACACCACACCCATCAGTCTCCTGCAGCTAAGTTTAGGGTTATTAGAACATAACCCACAGAAATTGACAGAATTCTCCAAACACCTTCCAGAACGGGGCTATGATTTTCATATAAGTTCTCTCCTGTCAGTATTCTGACCACTCTTTAGACCCAGTTGTAGTAATCTCTTGGTATCTTCATGTCTTATCTTCATCTCTGTGTTTTGTACTTTGGCGCAGGAAAGAAATGTTGATTAATTGTCCCTTACCGCTTAGGGTAAGTGAGGCGAGTAGGCAGGGACAGCTGGGAAGGGGGTTTAGTCTCAGCACCCACTGTCTCTGTGTCATCAGTCTGTTCCAAGAGCCTGTGTTATAACAACATTTTCAAAAAATAATGGGGTACATTTACTAACAGCAGTGCAGTCTGTACTAAATGCATTTTGCCTGTGTAGTGTGCAGGGTGCACCACATTCAGGATTTCCGGCGCACGTTCTGCATGAAACTCCCAGCTCAGGTATCCAGTAAAGATATGGCCGGTAGTGTCTCATTCATTTTCTTTATTAAAAAGTGTCTCTAGCCAACAGCACACAATGAAACACCCCAGTCTGTCAAGTGCTAATTTTAGAGTTTTTCCTTGTGAATCCAGAAGAAGACAGGAAACATAACAAGATGGGAATCCAATTCAGCTTTGCAACATGGTAACTCCATCTATCATCGCCTGTTTCGGGATATAGAATCCTACAGTATGACATGTCTCATATTAGTACATAGATGACAGGATGGAATATAGGTAGATGACATAGACTGAATCATGCAGGGTGATTATTTCGCTACGCTGCATGTATTGCAGGGGTTAAAATAGACAGGATAAGCGTAAGCCTTGGAATGAGTGTGGAGGCAGCGTGTTAACCTGTGTTGGTGTGAGAAATGGTTCATTTACATCACTTTTCTTCCAAGGCATTAGATTGGTGACAGTTGTGCTGCCTCTGCTACATGGCTCTGACAGGTAATTAGTCTCTGGGGGATATAATGTGGGAATCGCTGGTTTCTATAGTAATGCATCAAATATATGGGAGGTAGATGAGTTTCTCCTGGACTTTCCCTGGTTCATATTGTGGCTCACTTGCTCTAAGGTTACAAAATTAAACAATTAATTTAGTTATGACATGAAATCTATAGATGAACCTATGGCTAACTATAGCCACATGCAATAAGAAGAGACTATATATTAGTGGTTCTCAATCTTCATAACCCTTTTATTCAGTTCCCAACCAGAAAATTATTTTCATTGTTAAATTCATATTATGATTTGTAATTGTAGTCACACAGATGCCCCCAGTAGACAGTTGTCACTGTGACCCCCCCAAGTAGTTATAGAGCCTGCCCCCAATAGCCAGGAGACCCAGTCACAGTGCAACCAGTAGACGGTAGTCACATTGTCTGCCCTCAGTAGCCAGTAGTCACAGTGATGCCCCAGCAGTCACAGGGACATCCCAGTACCCAGTAGTCACACTGATGCCCCAGTATCCAGCAATCACAGTAATGCCGCTAGTAACTAGTAGTCACAGTAATGTCTCCAGTAGCCAGCTGTCACAGTGATACTGCACAGAAGCCAGTAGTTCCAGGAATGCCCCCAGTAGCTAGCTGCTACAATAATGTCCCCAGTAGCCAACAGTCACAGTGATGCTCCCAAAAGCCAGAAGTCACAGTAATTCCCCCAGTAGCCAGCAGTAACAGTAATGCCCCCTGTAGCCAGCAGTCACAGTGATGCTGCACAGTAGCCAGTTGTTTCAGGAATGTGTCTAGTGGCCAGCAGTCACAGTACTGCCCTCAGTTGCCAGCAGTCACCGTGATGCCCCCAGAATCCAGCAGTCACTGAAATGCCCCAGTATCCAGCAATCACAATGATGCCCCCAGTAGTCACAGTGATGCCCCCAGAAGCCAGAAGTCACAGTGATGTCCCCAGTAGTCACAGTGATGCCCACATTAACCATCAGTCACACTGATATCCCCCAGTAGTTATAGTGATACCTCCAGTAGCCAGCAGTCATAGTGATCCCCCCAGTAGCCAGCAGTCACATTGATTCCCCCAGTAGTTATAGTGATACCTCCAGTAGCCAGCAGTCATAGTGGTCCCCACCAGTAGCCAGCAGCCACAGTGATGCCCCCAGTATCCAGCAGTCCCATTGATGCTCCCAGGAGTCAAAATGATTCTCCCAGTAGTCACAGTGTTACCCCCAGTAGCCAGCAGTCACCTTAATACCCTAGAGTAGGCCGTCACTAGAATGCCCCCAGTAGCATATTACATTTTTTTTCCCTGTGTTCCATTCAGTGGCTTCTTTTTGCACTTATTTCCTTCCTCAATTTGATGCCAGTCCATAATGGTAGGTGGGAGTCGGGGGTCTCCCCTATGGTATCTCAGTTTCTAAGACCATCGGAAAACACATATTTCCAATGGTCTTAGGCGACCCATGTGAAAGGAACATTCGACCCCCAAAGGGTTTGTGACCCACAAATTGAGAACCGCTTCTCTATATAACAGTATGGACAAACTAAAGATCTAGGCTGTCCTTACACTAAGTAATGGTTTCATCTCTGTTTTTTTTCATAGCAGTATACAGCTCCATTCATACTTCTTACCTAACAAAACTACAAAATCTATAAGCAAAAGGTAACTAGAATATTCATATAACACATACACTCACCGGCCACTTTATTAGGTACACCTGTTAACTGCTCGTTAACACTTAATTTCTAATCAGCCAATCACATGGCGGCAACTAAGTGCATTTAGGCATGTGGACACGGTCAAGACAATCTCCTGCAGTTCAAACCGAGCACCAGTATAGGGAAGAAAGGTGATTTGAGGCCTTTGAACGTGGCATGGTTGTTGGTGCCAGAAGGGCTGGTCTGAGTATTTCAGAAACTGCTGATCTACTGGGATTTTCACGCACAACCATCTCTAGGGTTTACAGAGAATGGTCCGAAAAAGAAAAAACATCCAGTGAGCGACAGTTCTGTGGGCGGAAATGCCTTGTTGATGCCAGAGGTCAGAGGAGAATGGGCAAGACTGGTTCGAGCTGATAGAAAGGCAACAGTGACTCAAATCGCCACCCGTTACAACCAAGGTAGGCAGAAGAGCATCTCTGAACGCACAGTACGTCGAACTTTGAGGCAGATGGGCTACAGCAGCAGAAGACCACACCGGGTGCCACTCCTTTCAGCTAAGAACAGGAAACTGAGGCTACAATTTGCACAAGCTCATCGAAATTGGACAGTAGAAGATTGGAAAAACGTTGCCTGGTCTGATGAGTCTCGATTTCTGCTGCGACATTCGGATGGTAGGGTCAGAATTTGGCGTCAACAACATCAAAGCATGGATCCATCCTGCCTTGTATCAACGGTTCAGGCTGGTGGTGGTGGTGTCATGGTGTGGGGAATATTTTCTTGGCACTCTTTGGGCCCCTTGGTACCAATTGAGCATCGTTGCAACGCCACAGCCTACCTGAGTATTGTTGCTGACCATGTCCATCCCTTTATGACCACAATGTACCCAACATCTGATGGCTACTTTCAGCAGGATAATGCGCCATGTCATAAAGCTGGAATCATCTCAGACTGGTTTCTTGAACATGACAATGAGTTCACTGTACTCAAATGGCCTCCACAGTCACCAGATCTCAATCCAATAGAGCATCTTTGGGATGTGGTGGAACGGGAGATTCGCATCATGGATGTGCAGCCGACAAATCTGCGGCAACTGTGTGATGCCATCAAGTCAATATGGACCAAAATCTCTGAGGAATGCTTCCAGCACCTTGTTGAATCTATGCCACAAAGAATTGAGGCAGTTCTGAAGGCAAAAGGGGGTCCAACCCGTTACTAGCATGATGTACCTAATAAAGTGGCCGGTGAGTGTATATAGATGAACTACTGTCCTTACATATAGTATATTGAGTAGTAGAGATGTGTGAATCTATATGTTAGGCTACATTCACACTACCGTATGGAGGACGTATATAAGGCCGACGTATATACGGTCGATATACGTCCTCCATAGACGGCAATGGGCGCATGGCGCCCTACGGGAGCGGTACGGTGCAGCACACGTGCGGCACCGCACCGCTCCGTACACGGGAAAAAGATAGGACCTGTCCTATCTTTTCCCGTTATACGGCGCCGTGCGCCATGTATCTCTATGGAGCTCACCTCCTCCTCCTCTCCCCGTGCACTGCCATTGCCCGCTATGGTACGGGCGGACAACGGCAGTGTGAATGTAGCCTAAGTCTGTAGAATTGCTACAAATCTGTAATTTCTCGGGGCAACAAAACAAATAGAAATCTTTTCTGATTCGCTTTGGTTGAATCTTTCAAAATAGGGGGCTAACTAATACTATCATTCAATAAAGAACTTTGGGAGTGGGGGCTAGAGAGGGGAAATTGGAAAAAAAAAAAAAACACTAGCTAAGACCATTTTTATGATAAGTGTTTGAAGGAAATCTACCATGAAAAACAATCATCATAAACCAGGGACACTTACTAAGGCACTGTGACTGTGGAAATCTTCTTGTATGTGTTATTCATGACCTCCTTCTATATTCAACTTTTATAATTACACTAATGAGCCTAAATGGCTCCACGGTGTGTTACCATAGCCCCTCCGTGCTGCAGCCTCACAGGCTTTTACACTGTGCAGGAGCAATTTGATCTGCAGAAAAATCAGAGAACGCACAGTAGATTTTTCCTCAAATCTTGCTATGCCACCAAACTGGGCAGGGAAGTAATAAGATTAGAAATTCATAAGTTTTTGTTTTGTAAAAATGGTGACTTACGGAAGTAAAAAAAAGGAGAAGCAAATACTGTACAATACGGACTGCGCACACGTCCAGATTTTTTGCGGACGCGCAATGTACACTCCTGCCTGAAAGAGACCATAAAAGCTACCGTTAATTAACAAACTTCTACATACCTCTATACACCCCTCCTGTCCGGCGTAGCGCCTCTATCAGGACTGCGCCATCGGCGATGTCATTGCTGGTGCCTGTGAAAGTCTGTAGTGTCTGAGCGCTGTGATGTCACCTGTATAACAATAAAGTACA
Source organism: Engystomops pustulosus (assembly GCA_019512145.1). Taxonomy (NCBI): domain Eukaryota; kingdom Metazoa; phylum Chordata; class Amphibia; order Anura; family Leptodactylidae; genus Engystomops; species Engystomops pustulosus. The sequence continues at coordinate 37,440,128 of CM033647.1, forward strand.
GAGCTTAGTAAAAGTTGTTGGTTTTTTTAACATCTACTATAGGTACAATATTTTTTTATTCTGGACAACTCTTTCCAGAGCTGAATTATAAAGTGAATGTATATACAACTACTGATCTGACATCTCTTCTCCGAAAGGATAATTTGCTGCAATATTCTATTTTGACATATTTGTCTACTTTTATTTGTCTCATTTTCATACCAAAGGTTAATATGAAATATGCTTTATACAGCAATCAATAAAATCAGCGTTAATTCAGACAATTGGAACGGAAAATCCAGAATCAGGAGATGTTATTTTAAACTCTGTCACATATTGACTACATAGAACTTGCTGATTATCAGAATAAATAATGGCACAATGATGACCCCAGCAAACCCAATGGACCACCAGAGTAATGTGCACTGACATATACAAATCTGTACAGACTCACTGTATAAAAGTGGGTCTGAAAGGAATTCATTCTCCTTATGAAGATCACCATTGCACCACCTTTTCAAGCGCACCGAGTCTTAAAGGCCATGCATGCAGGTATTCAGAGTAAGGATTATGGAAATTTGTTTTCCAGGGAAGAAGAAAACTATGCCTCATTAATATTTTAAATAAGGTAGCTACATCAACATTAATGAATGACTTTAAAAAAAAGATATGACCTGGAATATCACTCAAACCAGAACTGTTTCCATCTTATTACATGTCATCAGTACTGTGTAGGGAACTGGTTTGTCTAGGTAAGAAGCCAAGCACCTAGGCAAGGAAAGAATTAATTCCCTTTGTGCAGACCTTTTCAAGAGTACAGAGGCTCAAAAGGTAATATTGGAGGCATACATTTTCTTTTCCTTTTTGCATATTCCTTACATGAAATGGGTCTATTAGATTGAAATAATGTCCTATGTAAGAGCAACATGTTACAGTCACAGGTCTGCAATAACAGTATCTAAAATGAAACATAAAATGGTGTGATTTAACTTAAAGGGGTATTTACACAAAAACAAGAATCGTAATTCTACTGGTGCAATCTACCTTGTGCCCCATCCACCTTATTACAAGACCAGCTGAGACACAGGCACTTCCTGCAGGCAAGAAGCGTGCAGAGACTTACACCAGAAGCTACAGACAGATAAGGACTTTATAGCAGAGCCGACTATGTGTCTTATTGATTAGCTGAGGGAGCAGAGCTGAGAATTTCATTGTGTGTTACATCCATCTCATGGATCTCTTCATCTCTGATCTGCCTCATCTCTTTTTCTTTGTGTCAGATACTAGTAGAATGTTCAGAAGCTAAATAAAAGTGTAGATAAATGTCACTGGTGCTCCTGTGATCCATGTCCGGGGGCCTCTCTGTGTCCCAGTGTTCCCCCAGACTCACTCACCTGTCCGTGCTCCCTTTCTGTTTCTGGCGGTCCAGTGCATGCGTGGCTCCTGAAGATTTAAAGGGCCAGTGCACCTTTAATTGGTTGGCCACTCCCGGGCTTCTAATAAAGCCTGACCTCTCCCTTCACACCCCACTGGGTCTTTGTGCTCTATGCCTTTGAGAAAGCATTACCTGTCTGTTTGTGTGATTCCAATTGTGACCTCTTGCTACGTTCCTGACTTTGACCCTTTGCTGCCTGTGCTCACTTATCGCTACATCCCTCACTCTGATCCTGTGCTGCCTGTGTCTATCTCTTGCTTGTCCCCGACCACGAGATTGCCTTATCATTCTGTACTTCACCTCGGCCGCCAAAGTCACGCCTGTTGAACGACCTGGTGGTACCAAGCCGCAACAAGTTTAACCTGCTTTGCGACGGGCTCTGGTGAAAACCAGGTACCACTTAGGTTCTGGTCCCGGGTGTCAGCTTACGTCATTGTCTGCAGTGGCCTAGTGGGTCCACTACCCCTAGTGCCTGACAATAAACCCCAGATCCCGATAATCTAAGCACTTTGTCAGCACACAGCATCTCATAGCATAGAAGGATCAAGAAGTATCTGTTTAGAGAGTTCCCACCCACACTCTAGATTCTTACACGGACCATCACTAAGTGATAGGAGCTAAAACAGCAATAAAACTGAGTAAAATTGTAAAGGGGGTTAAAAATGATCTATACTGTGTAAGGGATTAAAGTTGGAAAACTTTCTTTCATGGGCAAACCCTTTGAAGGACTGAAAGAATATACCATATTTAGCCATTCAAAAAAGGAAAAATGTATTTGACAAAAATTAAAAATTCCCTTTTGGTCACACACAAGCATAACACTCTTAGCTCTGCTACATCTATACATTCACACACAACCCTGCTACATCTATTCACCCACGCATGGTTATGCTACGTCCTCACACTCACAATCAGCTCTGCTACATTTATACTCTAACACAGAGCTCTAATATATACATACTCTCACACATTTGGCTGCGGGATGGCAGGAAGAAAAGAGTGGCCCAGAGGCTCTTCTATTTGGAAATGGGGGGAAATGCTATGTTAGGGCAGCAGAGACTGCACTGTCCAGCAGGGCTGGATCCTCCTTCAGACTATAAGATGCAGGCACATTTTAGGGAAGATTATCACTTGCTACAAAGTGTGTCTTATAGCTGAAAAATATGGTACCATAAACATAGTTTATGAGTCCTGTGTATTCATGAGGACATAAGGAATTTCTTACATCACTTTCTAAAAAGTAACATGCAGAATGTAAATAGAATTTTAAGATACAGTTACCTACAGCAGCCACTCGCATAATACTGTATGAGCAGTATTCAGCTCCTAGATCCCCCGGGTGGCTGCAGTTAACAAAGTTAGCAAAGTTAACAGAGCATTCAGAGAAAAGTAAAATGGATCTCTGACTTATCGAGAAATCATACTCCACAATATGTCTTTTGGTTTTTGAGGCTATGTATGTTTTAGTGCCCAGAGTATGTACCCTTTATTTTGCATTTTTTATTATAAAAAGTTACAAAATAAATTTTCGACCATTGTGTGTCCAGTACATGACCAGTACAGCAATGCGCCTTGTTATTACCCATGGCATTTCCTCGTCTTCCCTCGAGTGACCTGTTGCAGAGAGGGTTTGATTCTATGAAGGGCGCTTCATTTAGGTTAGTCACATCGCTTGACCTCTATTTTCATTCTGTTTCAGATTCCTATATTAACTATCCTCTATTCTTGTATTCCTGCTGATACTTTTGTTGGGGTCAGTGAAGCACTGCTCAGTATTGAATTCTTCCATTTCCTACTTCTCCAATTCCATTTATTTCCTGTGTACAATATTGACTTGTATAATCATTTCACACTTTTCTGGCAGCAGTGGAAACATTTCTGTAACATCCTCTGTCTGTGCAGTGCAGCTGATGTTGTCTTTGTGTTTTACTCTGACACTTATAGTGTGAACAGTGTGTTACATTTCTTGGCTGTATTGATTGACATGCAACACACCCATTACTCTGCAGCTCTGCTCAGGTTCATCAATAGTTAATCTGCTGTGACTGACAGAGCCCTGTTCCATTTATTCCTGGGGTCGGGACTCTGCTTCACACCAATCATCCACCTACATTTAGTTTAGTGCTTGCTATAGACTTATAGGTTTCTCTGTGTTATGGGATGCCGACCTTCTGCCTGTATTCAGACTACTCTTCTGCCTTGTGATTACCCTCTTTGTTGTGGTTCTGGAGAATACACTTCCGTGTTTGCATTGTCTTGTCTGTGTCTCAACAGGGAACACCAACAAGTTGTCCCTTACCATTTAGGGTAATGGAGGCAATCAGGCAGGGACTGCTGGGAACAGGATTTTCTCAGGACCAACTGCCTTTGCCTGTATCACTTGTGTGTTGCAAGACCTTGCGTTATGAAAAGAGTTGATACTGTATGTCTCCTGGTCCCCAACTTTAGCACTAGACTTCATACAACCAGTTTATGTATCTGACCGGAGCTCCCAATTCTCTTGTCTCCGTGTATCCTTCTCTTCCAATATGTCACTCACAAAATAGAGCACAAAAGAGAAATAAAAATGTGCATATAAAACTCCAATATGGGACACCAGCTACACATTCTTGCCCAACCCTGGGTTTCGCCCTGTATGGCTTCTCCTGGGGCGTTGCTAGAATCCAGTCCAGCTCCGGTCAGAACTTATTTTCTATGTTTTACAATTTGGGTTTACTGGATCAACCCTTGACTGTTTGTAGCTCCATGAGAGAGGTGTGCAGCACGTAGCTGTTATTGCTGTAATTTTTGGCAGTTTATGTATCACTTCGAAGCTGAAATTAAGGATGATACCACAAGCCTTGGCCATGATAGAAACATGATCTGGAAGGTGTTAAGGTGCTTCATAATAAAATTAGTAAAGGTTTATTAGGTGAATTTCTGATTTTATTTGCATACTTTGATAATCTCTACAGTATACTTTATTATAACCTATAACTTTATACAAACTAATTGACACAACTTAAATATCAAGTACTGTATGCAACTGACTTTCCAAAAAGTTTCCTAATTTCCTGCCGATACTTCTTTTCCCATGTAAAATTTTCACAGCTGAGTTGCTTATGAAACAAAAGAATTGATGAGCCAGACATTTCATTTCTGCCCCCATCATATGTTTAACAGGCAAGTAATCACATCATTTACCTAATGAGGATGTTAATGAATTGTCTGCAAATCTTTGGAACCTATGAAAGATGAATGGCCAAAATTAGATTGCTAGCCCTTCCGATGTTACAGCCTGCCTGTCTTACCCCAGTACATACCATGGGAAGCAATTACTGAAGCTTTGCCATAGAAATTTACATTTAAAGGGTAATGAATAAATTTATAAAGGTTTTAACTTGTCACTTTCTGCCATAAGCCTTTCTAGAGTTTTTTGGGAGGGGGTATTTTAAAGTTGAAACTTGTTTTACTATTTGTTTTTGTCTATCCAAATCATGTTGATGCTTGAGTTTGCTTAACCCCTTATCACCAACACTTGTTTTCAGTCTCAAATTGCGGAAAAATAATTAATTTTAAAAGTTTTAAATGTTCTGCTTTCCAGACAGATAGTTAAACTACGCAAAAAGCTTGATAACTAACATTTCTGGAATTTCTGATTGATGTTGGAATTATATTTTATGTGTCCTCTCATTTTTCAAGGATGTTATAAGGCTTAGAACTTAGGCCTTAGAACTTAGGTGCCATTTTTCTCATTTTCATGGAAATCGCCAAAACTCATATTTTGAGGGACAACCCAGCTTTGAAGACTTTGAAAGGCCTAAATAATAGTAAAACCCCATATATTACCCCACTATAGAAACTTCACCCCTTAACGTATGTAAAACATTTTCTATTAAGTCTATTAACCCTTTAAGTGTTTCACATGGGTTAAAACAATGTAGAAGTGCGATTTAGAAACTTTTGAATGCTTTTGGAAAATACATTCATTTAGGCCAAAAATGAGTAAATGTCCTGCAAAGTTTGATGCCCAATTTCTCCCTTGTGTACTAATACCCCATATTTTGTGGTAAACTGCTGTATGGGCACACGGCCGGGCATAGAAGGAAAGGAGCGACATTCACAGCAGATTTGCATTGTCACATTGTACAAGCTATAAAATTAGTATTTTTTTGGTAATGCAAACGTATGAGGGCTTATTATTTGCGGGGTGAGATACAATAGATAATTAAATTTGGGGGTCTATAGCTTATTCATGACATTTTATTAACTATTTCAAAGGGGACACAGGCACTTTTTTTCTTGCTTGCCATAATATAAAAATAATATTTTATCTTTATTCTCTGATTACGATGATACCTATATACTTTATATAGTTATTTTTTGCTCAGTTTTAATGAGCAAAACCAATATTGGAGAAAATCCCATTTTTCAGGGGCATCACTTCTGTATTTTTCAGTTGACAAATCAGGTTTAGGGCTTATTTTTTTGTGAAAAGAGTTGTTCTTTTCAGTCGTATCATATTAGGGCACCTAACTTTTTTTCATCACTTTTTAGAACATTTTTGTGAGGGTATTTGATGAAAAATTGTATATTACGCGAAGTTGTTCGTATTTTTTTTTTTAACGTCGTTCACCGAGCGGGTTCACTATTGATTTAGATTTATTGTTCAGATTAATACAGATGTGGTGATACCAAATATATACATTTTTTGTTTTATATACTTCGTTTGAATTTTATATGTAACTATGGTTGTCACGGGTACTCCTGCGACCCACTTCCCGGGTCGTAGGCGCACCGTGCCCCCACTGCTGGTCTTACCTTCCTTAGATCCAGGCTGGCTGTGGCGGTCCAGTGCGTGCAACCCTGCCTCCTAGGTAGCGTGCGTGCCGACTTCTGGAGATTTAAAGAACCAGGGCGCCAATAATTGGCTCTGGTCAGCTGCCAATTCTTTTAAATATCCAGCCCCTTCCTGTGTCCCCTCCCAGATATTTGTGCCACACAGCCTTAGACAAAGCTTTGTCTGATGCCCTGTGCTTGTATTCTGTATCCTGCTCTGTTATTGACTTCAATCCCGTGCTGCCTGTCCTGACCTACTGCTACATCCCTGGCTCCGATCCTATGCTCTCTGTCTCAACCTCCTGCCTGTCCCCGACCATGATCTTGCCTTTCGACTTTGCCTGTGGAGCGATCTGGTGGCACCTCACCGCAGCGAGTCCAACCCACTTCGCGTCGGGTCATGCTGGACTGCGGTGTGTCAGGGTTTAAGCATCAGGGATCTGAGTTTTTCTGATCCCGGGGTGTTAGTGCCAGTTCTGGGCTGTGATGACACAGCTTACCCTCGGCACCAGCAGGACCCGATCTTCTTCTGACATGCCAACGTAGAAAGGCGGCGCGTCAGAAGAAATACCCTTAATGGCCCCCATAAAAACACGATACAGCAGTCATTGAAGGGTTAAAAATGTGTGTAGCATTTCTTTTAGGGAACTATGTTATAAAAACAAGACGTGGGCATGCAACAAGACAATAATCAGACCTATGACAGAATGGCTGATAAAGGAAAGAATCAAGGTGTTGCAATGACCCAATCAAACTTCAGACCTCAATGTAATTGGAATGTTGCATCAGTAACTTACAGGAGCTGAACAACAATGAGTACCCACAAACCCACATGAATTGAAGAAACATTGTAAGAACAGTAAGTAAAATGTAAGAAACTACAGTCAAGAGCACTGATAAACTGGTAAAAAACAGCTGTATAGATTTAATCACTATATTTCCAATGTAAACAGCACCACGTTTGCCCATGGGTTGTCTCTGGTACTGACACTCTGTCCTCTTGTAGCTAAAATGGATGAGCTACAATTTCAGCAGTGTAAGGTTAGTTGCCCTGAACCGAGCCTCTAATCATAAGACTTTGGTCTGACTTCAGCCCCAGTGCTATTCAACCATCTGTTTTTGCAGTCATCCAAATTGGATCCGATTTTCACATCCTAATTTCACAGCCTTGAGCCACTTCCTGGGAACATGTGCATAAAAAACTGACCCTAGTAGGGTGGCATCTGAGTGCCATCATTTATTTTTCATGCACCATTGACTTCAATAGGCAAGGTTTCACGCAACTCAGATCAGAATAGTGCATGCTGAGATTTTCGCTGCTATGATTGGATAGGATCAAAGGCCTTTGAAAAACATCTGATGGGTGTGTAGAACAATGGGCAGGCAATGAGTCAAAGCTGTGGCCAAATGCTGTCCGATGTAGACTCAAACAGCAACTGTAGGAGATCATCGGAAAGGAACCACCATCAGATGTGTCATTTCTAAAAAAAACAACAGATTCCTACCTCTAACCTCACACAACCCTTTTAGGTTTTCAATAAAAATCATTTTTAGAGATATGTAACATTTTGCATAAAGTAACCATGTTGAGGCTAATGATCTCTGCACCTAGGTAATGTATGAATATATTAGTACACTAAGACTATTACTAAGACGTCTAACATTAAAAACATTAATATTTCATGCTGGAGGCTTGAGAATTTTTAGCTGTGTCTTGGTTTTTCTACAGCTATGGAAATAAACTGAAAATTAATGATTGAGCCTTGGTATATAATCATGTACAAACAACTGGAAGGAAATACTGGAAGTCGGTATTATATTATTTACCTGCCACCACTGACTACTGGACTTCAGTCTCTGGATTCTCATACACTTTTTAACTCCTCGAGGACAAAGCCAATTTTAATGTTTATGTTTCCATATTTTGCACTATGCCTTCAAAGAGCCATCAGTTTTTTATTTTTAGTTTATAAAGCAGTATGAGGGCTTGATTTTTGTGAGATAACCTGTTCTTTCTAGCGGAACCATTTAATATTCCGTGCAATGTGCTGATGAACTGGAGACAAAGTCATCATAATTTTCTTACAGGTTTTTCTTTCACAGTTTGACTTCTATGTGACACGTCCCTTTTATTCTGTGAATAAAAGAAATAACTTACTAACTAAATTACTAACTGTAGTAAAAATTTGTAAAACTAGTAAAGTTAACTAGTAATATTTCTAATGGTAACAGTGCTTTTTTCTCTATTTACTTTTGGCATCCTTCACTTCTGGACTCTTTATTGAATTCTGTCTTGCTAGCAGGACAGACAGAAAGTCAATACGTTATCATAGTACATAGCACATAGCTTTGTGCAGAGGGGAAAGGCAGCATTGAGTCACAAGTAGAGATGAGCGAACATACTCGTCCGAGCTTGATGCTCGTTCGAGCATTAGCGTACTCGAAACTGCTCGTTGCTCGGACGAATACTTCGCCCGCTCGAGAAAATGGCAGCTCCCGCCGTTTTGCTTTTTGGCGGCCAGAAACAGAGCCAATCACAAGCCAGGAGACTCTGCACTCCACCCAGCATGACGTGGTACCCTTACACGTCAATAGCAGTGGTTGGCTGGCCAGATCAGGTGACCCTGGGATAGACTAGCCGGATAGACTGCTCGGATCATTCTGTGTCTGGATGCCGCTAGGGAGAGAGCTGCTGCTGGTCAGGGAAAGCGTTAGGGTGTTCTATTAGAATAGTGTTAGGCAGGAGTGATTCAACAAGAACCCAACAGCCCTTCTTAGGGCTACAATAACGTTATACTTTTTTTTTTGTTTGCTTGTGGCTGGGCTTGCTGGCACTAGTAGTGCAGCTAGTACCATATTGTGAGGAATTTGCAGGGGGACTTGCTACCGTTGTGCTTAGCTCTTAGTGACACACATATCCACCTCAAACACCAAAGTGGGAAAATTTATTAGGGGTTTGATTTCAATTAGGCACAGTCTGCCAGTTTCTTTTTATTTTACGTTTATTTTTTCATAACTCAGCGTCATCTCATCAGTGTGCTTTCATACTTGGCTAGAAAATAGCCAAAGGAGAATCCAAACGGCTTACTTACGCCTACAATAGCGTTATATATATTTTATTTCTGGTTGATCTGCTGGTGGCTGTCCTTGCTGCAGTGCATATACTAGCCAATTGTGAGGAATTTGGAGTGAGACTTGCGACCGCTGTGTTTAGCGCTTAGTGACGCACATATCCATCGCAAAGACCGAAGTGGGAGGGATAATTTATAGGGGTTGGATTTCAATAGGCACAGTCTGTCTGTCCATTTCTTTTTATTTTATGTTTATTTTTTCATAACTCAGCGTCATCTCACATCAGTGTGCTTTTCATCACTTGGCTAGAAAATAGCCAAAGGAGAATCCAAACGGCTACTTACGCCTACAATAGCGTTATATATATTTTATGTTCTGTTGATCTGCTGGTGGCTGTCCTTGCTGCAGGCATATACTAGCCATTGTGAGGAATTTGGAGTGAGGCCTTGCGACCGCTGTGTTTAGCGCTTAGTGACGCACATATCCATCGCAAAGACCGAAGTGGGAAATTTATTAGGGGTTGGATTTCAATTAGGCACAGCTTGCAGTTTCTTTTATTTTACGTTATTTTTTTAACTCAGCGTCATCTCATCAGTGTGCTTTCATACTTGGCTAGAAATGCCAAAGGAGAATCCAAACGGCTACTAACCTACCAATAGCGTTATATTTTTTATTTCTGGTTGATCTGCTGGTGGCTGTCCTTGCTGCAGTGCATATACTAGCCAATTGTGAGGAATTTGGAGGAGACTTCGACCGCTGTGTTTATCGCTTAGTGACGCACATATCCATCGCAAAGACCGAAGTGGGATATTTATTAGGGTTTGATTTCAATTAGGCACAGTCTGCCATTTCCTTTTTATTTTACGTTTATTTTTCATAACTCAGCGTCATCTCATCAGTGTGCTTTCATACTTGGCTAGAAAATAGCCAAAGGAGAATCCAAACGGCTTACTTACGACGCCTACAATAGCGTTATATATATTTTATTTCTGGTTGATCTGCTGGTGGCTGTCCTGCTGCAGTGCATATACTAGCCAATTGTGAGGAATTTGGAGTGAGACTTGTCGACCGCTGTGTTTAGCGCTTAGTGACGCACATATCCATCGCAAAGACCGAAGTGGGAAATTTATTAGGGGTTGGATTTCAATTAGGCACAGTCTGGCAGTTTCTTTTTATTTTAGTTTATTTTTTCATAACTCAGCGTCATCTCATCAGTGTGCTTTCATACTTGGCTTAGAAAATAGCCAAAGGAGAATCCAAACGGCTTACTTACGCCTACAATAGCGTTATATATATTTTATTTCTGGTTGATCTGCTGGTGCTGTCCTTGCTGCTGCATATACTAGCCAATTGTGAGGAATTGGAGTGAGACTTGCGACCGCTGTGTTTGCGCTTAGTGACGCACTATCCATCGCAAAGACCGAAGTGAGATATTTATTAGGGGTTGGATTTCAATTAGGCACAGTCTGGCAGTTTCTTTTTATTTTACGTTTATTTTTTCATAACTCAGCGTCATCTCTATCAGTGTGCTTTCATACTTGGTTAGAAAATAGCCAAAGGAGAATCCAAACGGCTTACTTACGCCTACAATAGCGTTATATATATTTATTTCTGGTTGATCTGCTGGTGGCTGTCCTTGCTGCAGTGCATATACTAGCCAATTGTGGGAATTTGGAGTGAGACTTGCGACCGCTGTGTTTAGCGCTTAGTGACGCACAATCATCGCAAGACCGAAGTGGGAAATTATTAGGGGTTGGATTTCAATTAGGCACAGTCTGCCATTCCTTTTTATTTACGTTTATTTTTTCATAACCACGTCTCTCACATCTGGCATAGCAGTGTGCTTTCATACTTGGCTAGAAAATAGCCATAGCAATAGGCTAGCTTGTTTGGTTTTAAAAACTAAAAAACACAAAAAAAAACTCAAAAACACAAAGAACAAAAAAAAAAGTAAAAAAAAAATTAAAGTTATATAACTTTTCATTTTCAAAATGTTTAACCCAGGGCTAGGGGTAAGAGGACGAAGGGGGCGGGACGTGGGCGTCCATCTACTGCAGGGGTCAGAGGCCGTGGTCCTGGGTGGGGAGACACCACCTGCTGATGAGGGAGCAGGGGAACGCCGCAGAGCTCACTCCCTAGGTTCATCATGTCTCAAGTTACTGGGACTCGTGGTTGAGCACTGTTGAGGCCAACATGCACAGGTGATGTTGTGGATTGCCGACAATTCTTCGAGCAATTTGTCCACCAGTCAGTCTTCCACCGCAGTCCACCCATGTCACCCGAAATCGCACTCCTCCAGCTCTCGCACCTCAGCCTCCTCCCCCCCAGTCTGCCCCCTCCAGGAAAATTTGCATTTGAACCGGCATACTCTGAGGAACTGTTTTCTCTGGACCCTTCCAACAGTCACAAACCACTTGTCCGGTTGCTGCTGAGCAATTTTCCGGCCCAGTTTTCCACCAGTCGGCAGACTGGGGGTGATGATGACCTTCTTGACGTAGTGGAAGAAGTGTGTAAAGAGGGTGTCCACTATGAGGAGACACGTTGTCAGACGTGGTGGTGTTGTCAGGCAGGCAAGTCCGAAGGGGAGCAGACGGGGGATCGGAGGATGATGAGGTGACAGACCCAAGCTGGGTTGAGAGGGCCGGGTGAACACAGTGCTTCTGAGACGGAGGAGAGGTCTATAGCGAACAGGTTGAAGAGGCTGGTGGGGCAGACGGAGAGGCAGGGCCAGACAGGTGCATCAGCGCCAAATGGTCACGTAGTGAAGCTCCCGTGGCGAGGGCTCCCGCGGCGAGGGCTAGATTTTTCAGAAGTCTGGAGGTTCTTTAAGGAAACACGGATACGACGGACTGTGGTGTCAACCTTTGCCAAACCAGGATCCGCAGGGGTTCCACCACTACTAGCTTAACTACACACCAGTATGCGGCAGGCATATGATGCTAAACACACCGAATCAGTGGCACCAAGCCCGTTCACCTCCGCCGTGCACACCACTGCTCCTTCCCCTGTGTCAGCTGATAGTCAGCCCCCTGCCCAGGACGCTGGCCCAAAACCCCATCGTCGCTCCACGATCCTCCACACATCCACCAGCGTTCAGCTCTCCATACCCCAGAGCTGAGCGGAAAAGAAAATATAGTGCACCCACCGCACGTCCAAGCCTTAATGTCCACATCTCAGATTGCTTAGCCTGGAGATGCTGCCCTATAGGCGAGTAGAGACCAGCCTTTCGCAACCTCATGCGGCGGCGCCCCTCGGTATTCGGCCCCCCAGTCGCCACTACTTTCCCCCGATGTGCCGTCCCAGCCCTGCACCAGCACTGTCAGACAACATCATCCGTGCCCTGACCACGCCGTTTTCTGACAGGTCCACCTGACCACGGACAGTGGACGAGTGCTGCCGGCAGGGCCAACTATATCGCTGACGGCACATTGGGTTAACTTGTGTGAGGCTGGACCGCAGTCTGACACTGGGGCTGGTCATATACTGCCGACGCCGAGGATGCGGGGCCTACCTCGGTCCAGGTCTCAAGGCCTACTATGCCTCCTCCTCCTCCCACCCTCCTCCACCTCCTCCTCCGAACTACCATCTGGGATGGCGCCATCAGTCCGCTAGCTCTAGGCACAGCAGCAGTGCCGTCCGCTAAGCGCAGCAGGCAGGTGCTCAAACTGTGACCTAGGCGATAAAAGGCACACCGCCCACAGAACTATTACAGGGCATCACGGCGCAGACTGTCTGTGGCTGGCACCGCTGACCTGAAGCCAGGCTGGTTGTGTGTGACAACGGCCGTAACCTGGTCGGCGCTCTGCAACTCGGCAGACTGACACATGTGCCATGCCTGGCCCATGTGTTAAATCTGATAGTTCAGCGTTTCCTCAGACATACCCAATCTGTCTGATTTGCTCAGAAGGTGCGCCGCATCCTGTGCGCATTTCAGGAAGTCCAGCACAGATGCTGCACATCCAGGGCAGGCAGCGCCGCCTCCAACTGCCGTTCACCGACTGTTGTGCGACGCTGCCACCGAGGTGGAATTCAACATTAACCAGTTTATCCAAGTTACCAGCAGCGCAGAGCGATTGTAGACGCCAATGTTCACTTCATCCACCAGACTGGTAGTCAAGGTCAGTCAGCTCCTCAAGTCTACATGAGGAGTGGACGTGGATGTCGGATATCTGTCAGGTGCTGAGTAACTTTGAGGAGTCAACACAGATGGTCAGTGGCGATGCCGCCATCATCAGCCTAACCATCCCCGCTGCTTGGGCCTGTTGAAAACTCTCTGATCAGCATGAAGTCGGAAGCTTGCGCCTCGTCACAGAGACGGGGAAGAAGATTCCCTTGTTGATAGCCAAGCACCCTCAGGTTCTGTTTCTCAGCGCATATCGGAGGAGGTGAGGAGGATGAGGAGGAGAGGAGGAGAATGTTGGCGAGACACAAGAGGGAGCATTGCTCAGACCTTCACTGTTCAGTGTGTATGGGCAAAAGAAGAGAGTTGGAGGAGTTAGGAGGAGGAAAATGGACAGTCAGGCCAGTGAGGGGAGTGAATTCTTGCGCGTTGGGACTCTGGCGCATATGGCAGATTATTTCATGCTAGGACCTGCCTATCCCGTGACCCCGCGTTCAACAGAATTTATTCAGCACCAATTACTGGGTATTCACTCTCCTGACCCCAAAGTACAAGCAAAATCTTTCCACTCTCATCCTGGAGAGAAAGGAGTGTGAGAATGCATGAATACCAGCAGGCCCTGGTGCACAAGCTGAAACAGTATTTCCCTTCTGACAGCGGTAGCGGCAGAGTGCGCAGTTCTCGGGTCCAAGTAGCGAGGAGAGTAGGACGAGCAGGCAGCTTGTCCAGCACTGGCAAGGTATACGCTTTACAAGTCTTTTGCCAGCTTTATGTCACCCCAGCAAGACACTGTCACCTGTCCCAGTCTCGGCAGAGTAGGGCTGATCTTTAACGAAAGATGGTGAGGGAGTACGTAGCTGACCATACCATTCGTCCTAAATGATCACACAGCTCCCTACACTACTGGGTTTCAAGCTGGACATGTGCATGAACTGAGCGCGTACGCCTTGGAGGTTCTTGCCTGCCCAGCCGCTAGCGTCTTGTCCGAGCGGGTTTTAGTGCACTGGGTGGCATCATCACCGATAAGCGTACACGCCTGTCGACTGACAGCGCTGACAGGCTGACGCTTATTAAGATGAACTAAGCCTGGATTTCTCCAGAATTTTCCAATCTCCACCAGTGAAGAAGCTCAACTGAATAATTTATAGCACTCCTCCTCCCTCATTTTCCTCCCTCTCCTCCTCTTGTACACTAAAGAGAGCAACGTGCTATTTTTCTGACAGGGACCCACTGGCTCTAGCTATATACTTTATGCATTTAATTTTTCCTGGAGGGCCACCCACCCGGTCCTCTGGTTTAAACAAAAACAATTTTTGGGAGTCCCACATACCAAGGCACTCAATCTATTCAATTTTCTGGATGGCCACCTCCCTGCTCCTGCTTGTTTGAAAACTTTTCTTGGACTGCACATACAGCAACCTATCTATTTCTTTTTCTGAGGGCCACCTTACCTGCCCTCTGGGATTTTTGTTATACCAACTCATTTTATTCGGGAGCCTAGCCCCGGTAAACTTTTGACTGACTACAGGCACTCTCAATCTATTTCCATTTTTCTGGAGGGCACCTACCTGCTCCCTCTGGTTTGAAAACTTTTTTGCGCCTAGCACTCTCAATGTCCATTTCGGGGGCACCTACTGTCCCTGGGTAATCTGGACCCACGTAAGATTCCAATTAAATTGTCCTCCATAGCAGCGCCTCCTACAACTTGTCTCCATTTTGCTACCCAATCACTTCTCCAAAAGTCGTCCATATAAGCTGCCTCCATACATCGTCCCCTTATCAAACAGCGTGTGTCATGGCACAATCTTGGGTTTTTTCAATGGATTCCATCACACAAAGTTGTTAACTTTGTCGCCACCCACCTGCCTGTGTTTCCACAAAATATACTGCAAACTTTGTCAACATTTAGGGATATTAATTTCAGCACTTCTTGCGCATCTGTTTTACATTCCCTCATCTCCGACCATATCCCCAAACTTATAAGAACGTCTATACAACACGTTAACTTTGGGCAGGCTGGGACCGAGTCTGAACCTGGGGCTGGTCAATATGCCGACTCCGACGGATTGCGGGCCTACCTCGGTCCCAGGTCTCAAAGGCCTCTATACCTCCTCCTCCTCCCACCCCTCTCCCCTCCTCCTCCTCCTGAATTACCATCCTGGCCATGCGGCGCATCAGTGGTATTAGGCACAGCAGTCAGTGCCGTCGCTAAGCGACAGCAGGCGTGTGCTTCAAACTGCTGAGGCCTAGGCGATAAAAGGCACACCGCCAAGAGCTATTACAGGGCAATTCCACACTCAAACTTGTTAACTTTGTCTGGGTCGCTTACACCCTCGTTGTAATCCACAAAATATACTGTCAACTTATAATCTTTACCGATATATTTCGCGGCTTCTTGCGCATCTGTTTACATTCCCTCACCCCCGCCTATCCCAAACTTATAGAAACGCTACCTCACACTTGATTCTTATACAAAAAGGGTTTCTTAGAAGTGCTGTTTGGGAGTAGCCTAGAGACAGGGCTTGGATTGGCGAAAGCGTCGCCTGGCAGCGGAGCGCCAGTCCTCCATGCCAAGATTCCAACTAACACATAGTTTTAAAACTGTGCAGCACTTAATCTTACTAACTAGTTCACTGCCCACTCCTCCATGGTCCCCTTATCAAACGACTGTTCGGCAGATTTTGGGTTGTTTTCAATGGCTTCAATTAACCTTTGTCGCCACCTGCTGTGTAATCACAAATAATACGTGGCAACCTTTAATCAGTACGCCCCATTATTTGAGCGCGTTCTTGGGGCACGGGGAGGGCCTCTCTCCTTTGGAGGGGGTTCTCCTTTAGTGTCCCTTAGTCTGTCATCTCCTCTCCTGGTGTTGGGTTGATGCTGCACAGTAGATTTTTGTTTTGTGTTCTGGGCATGTAGTGATGTTGGGCTTGCAGGCACCGAACCTGGGCTTTATGTGGTTTGTATTTATGTCGTTCAGCTATTTTTTGTATTATGTTCTCTTCAAGTCATGTTGTAATTAGTGTATTTATTGTATATAGTGGGGTTTGGGACATAGCATTAGGTTGGGAGGGGGGTGATGGTGGTGGGACTTATGAGCTGACTGTCTGGGGGGAAGGGGAGGGTGCGGGCGAGGGATCTAGTTTAGTGTAGTGATATGTGTATTATGTGTTTGTTATTATATATAGAGATGAGCGAACATACTCGTCCGAGCTGGATGCTCGTTCGAGCATTAGCGTACTCGAAACTGCTCGTTGCTCGGACGAATACTTCGCCCGCTCGAGAAAATGGCAGCTCCCGCCGTTTTTCTTTTTGGCGGCCAGAAACAGAGCCAATCACAAGCCAGGAGACTCTGCACTCCACCCAGCATGACGTGGTACCCTTACACGTCGATAGCAGTGGTTGGCTGGCCAGATCAGGTGACCCTGGGATAGACTAGCCGCTGTCCGCGCTGCTCGGATCATTCTGTGTCTGGATGCCGCTAGGGAGAGAGCTGCTGCTGCTCAGGGAAAGCGTTAGGGTGTTCTATTAGAATAGTGTTAGGCAGGAGTGATTCAACAAGAACCCAACAGCCCTTCTTAGGGCTACAATAACGTTATACTTTTTTTTTTTTTGTTTGCTTGTGGCTGGGCTTGCTGGCACTAGTAGTGCAGCTAGTACCATATTGTGAGGAATTTGCAGGGGGACTTGCTACCGTTGTGTTTAGCTCTTAGTGACACACATATCCACCTCAAACACCAAAGTGGGAAAATTTATTAGGGGTTTGATTTCAATTAGGCACAGTCTGGCAGTTTCTTTTTATTTTACGTTTATTTTTTCATAACTCAGCGTCATCTCATCAGTGTGCTTTCATACTTGGTTAGAAAATAGCCAAAGGAGAATCCAAACGGCTTACTTACGCCTACAATAGCGTTATATATATTTTATTTCTGGTTGATCTGCTGGTGGCTGTCCTTGCTGCAGTGCATATACTAGCCAATTGTGAGGAATTTGGAGTGAGACTTGCGACCGCTGTGTTTAGCGCTTAGTGACGCACATATCCATCGCAAAGACCTAAGTGGGATAATTTATTAGGGGTTGGATTTCAATTAGGCACAGTCTGGCAGTTTCTTTTTATTTTACGTTTATTTTTTCATAACTCAGCGTCATCTCATCAGTGTGCTTTCATACTTGGCTAGAAAATAGCCATAGCAATAGGATAGCATTGTTTGGTTTTAAAAACTAAAAAACACAAAAAAAACACAAAAAACACAAAAAAACACAAAAAAAAGTAAAAAAAAAAATTAAAGTTATATAACTTTCATTTTCAAAATGTTTAACCCGAGGACGAGGGCGGGGATGTGGGCGTCCATCTACTGCAGGGGTCAGAGGCCGTGGTCCTGGGTGGGGTGAGACACCACCTGCTGATGAGGGAGCAGGGGAACGCCGCAGAGCTACACTCCCTAGGTTCATCATGTCTCAAGTTACTGGGACTCGTGGTAGAGCACTGTTGAGGCCAGAACAGTGCGAACAGGTGATGTCGTGGATTGCACTCCTCCTCCTCATTTTCCTCCTTCTCCTCCTCTTTGTACACTAAAGCAGAGGAAACTGGCTATTTTTTGACAGGGCCCACTGGCTCTAGCTATAGTACTTTATGCATTTAATTTTTCTGGAGGGCCACCTACCCGGTCCTCTGTTTTAAACAATTTTTGGGAGTGCCACATACAGGCACTCAATCTATTCAATTTTTCTGGAGGGCCACCTACCTGCTCCTCTGGTTTGAAAACTTTTTTGGACTGCCACATACAGGCACTCAATCTATTTCATTTTTCTGGAGGGCCACCTACCTGCTCCTCTGGTTTGAAAACTTTTTTGGACTGCCACATACAGGCACTCAATCTATTCCATTTTTCTGGAGGGCCACCTACCTGCTCCTCTGGTTTGAAAACTTTTTTGGACTGCCACATACAGGCACTATCCAAATTAAATTGTCTCCATAGCAGTCTCGAATAACGAGTACCCGAGCATTTTAGTGCTCGCTCATCTCTAGTCACAAGAGCTCAATCTTCTCTCATAAATGGGGCATATTTACTAGGGGGTGTGCGCCAGTTTTCTGTCAGATTTTGCACGTTCTTTTTAGTGCAAACTGCTTGCACAGGTAATAAAGAAGTGCCCGCGCCACATTTGTGTTGCACGCACCCCTTTTGTAGCGCAAATCAGGGGGCGTTCTAGTGCTCAGTCGGACCCTTCGCCCAGATTTAACATGCAAGTCCGACAGAGATGTGTTGCACGGCTCATGTTAAAGGTGCATCAAAAAAAAGTGGTGCACTCTTTTGTGGCAGTGCAGAGGGCGCCAAAAATCCTAAATCTGGTGCCCCCTACACTGTACACAGGCAAATTGCACATAGTACAGACTGCACTCAGTATATGTGCCTCAATGGACCAGATATAATTATTGTGTCTGCGGCAGTTTTCTGTCTCAGAAAAGATCCAATGCTCTACTCCTTATTGAAGAGAAACAGCTCCAAGTTGAATATCATTCTCACCACTCCACCATAGTCAGGAATAGAGAACCCTTAAACGATCCATTCAAACTGCTCTCCCTCACATACGGTCCACCCAGCTTTTATATAATAATTTGAGGAATGTATGATATTATGTGAATATATTATATTATTAGGTGAAGTGGTAAAAGAAATGTGATTTTCCGTACAGTTGCATATATTACTTTTAATGTAAAAAAAATTGTAATCTTTACATTGTGAGATAAGTTTTCCTCCAATGGAGTTGTGCAAAGGCTTATTATTTTTATGAGTTACTTCATGTTTAGGGTACATACAGGCGGTCCCCTTTCTTAATATCACCAGACTTACAGACAACCCCCAGTTTCAACGGACCACTAGATATTGGTAATTTACTGTACTTTACGCTTAGGCTACAATAAACAGGTGTCTGTTATTAAGATTTATTATTAATCCTGGGTCTTATAACAATCCAACATTTTTAAAATCCAATAGTCACAGAGACCAAAGAAATTTCGGCTGGGGTTACACTTACAAAATGTACAATTCCGACTTGCATACAAATTCAACTTAAGAACAAACTCCCTGTATTAATTTTTTATTGCTTTTTACCACACTCTTTAACAAACAGAATATTTTGGCCGTGCAAAAATGTTTATTGGAACATTAAACTATTTTAAATTTTTTTCAATAGAACAATGAGTTTTTATTTATTTCAAATCTTTGTAACTACTGCATTTTTTAACATTTTCAAACTTTTTTTGAAGTTCCATGTGGTTGTCATCTGTGAGTTTTTGTAACTTAACATCGCAAAGCAACCATGAAAACCACTGAGTCCCAGCGCTGCCAATAACCCTATTGATTCTATCTGGATGCAGTTATGAAGAATATATTCATTTATGCTTCTGTTTGTTGTGATATGTGTTCAGACATACATAATAATGGAAGGTTAAGAAAACGCATTCCATAAAGGTCACAGACATCGCTCTTAGTAGTGGAGTTGCCTGTAAGTTTGGCCAATAAATATGTGCATGACGCCAGAACTCATATTTCGCAAACACTCAGACATACATTTAAGTTATTATACTTGTAAATGTGTTGTATTTATATGGAGAAAGGTTCAAGGGGTTGCCCCATGCTTAACCGTTATCCTTTATACATAGGGAAGGGGATTCCAGTCATTCACATGCTACTCCATCAAATGGAGGCATTCTTGTGATTATGGAGGTTCAGACTGTACATGGGGGGAATAAATATTCACTTACCCCTATGAACCCAGACTCACATCCGCAGTTATTTATTCCATTGTTCTGCTCTGTTTTTAGAGCAGAATTGAAAAGTAATTGGCTGTTTAAACTGACTTTAGCAGGGGCATAGTTCTTATACTTGGGGATGCAACAGTTTGGTCATTTTTGCATGTGGGGCGTGCTCTTTTGACAAAATAGATGGTACTAATGAGGTATGAACCGAGCCTATCCCTACTAAGTGTAGCCTAATTTCAAAAGATGACTGTACACTTTATAGGGACTCTGTCATCAGATTTTACTACTAGCGCCCACAGGTATTATGTGTCCTTACTAAAAAGTCCCTATTTTATGTGAAAAAGTCATGTGCAAATGAGCTGAGAATAGTCATATTTGCCTGAGATGAGTCAAGTTTAGAGGCTGGAAGGGGAGTTCTATAGTACGGGTTTCTGGTGTCATCCAGAATCTCATATTTCAGATCAGAACATGTGTGGAACTCTGTCATCTACAGCAACAGATATACAGGCAGTTAAATCATTGTTGGGAATTCAAGCTGCAGATATAGATCCATTTCCCACCTATTTCTTTAACTTCCTGTATCTCTGGCTTGCAGAACCACAAGTTGATGTGAACTGAAAGATGAGATTATTATATGTGATATCACACCAGTAGCAAGGATCTAGGCACTATAGAACCAAAATAAGCCTAAAATAAGGCACCCATTACAGAGCCTTTAAACTTGACACATCTCAGGAAAAATATGACTCATCTGCACAGTTTAACGAGACTTTGGAGGAAATTATTTTATAGGTAAAGAGGTAAAAGTTCACATAAAAGAAGGAATTCTCATGCCCTACCCGAGGGGCTTCTTGTTTAATGGGGTAAAATCAGGTGACGGTGTCCCTTTAAGATTATATGTGCAAAACTATGATTAAATATGATCAGTGATTAAAACCAAATAGTGATACATTTCCCATAAAATTCTTTCATAATTCTATCATAATAAGGTGTTACATTTTAGGAATCTTTATGTATAATGTATTCTCCCTTGTTTCCCTATATGTGACATATATTCTTCGTGTTGGGAAATAATTTGAAGAATATAGGATCAGGAGATAGATGGAGATGATAGAGATAGGTGATCTCTATTTATCAATGTTATCCTTATTAGTGGGGGCTCTAGTGCTCACACATGTGGTTATGTATACGTAATTAGTATGAGGTTCTGGAGGAATGTCTAATTGTTTGAGATGCTGTAAGAGTATGAAAGTGATCTGCCATAGACCAGTGCGCAGCCGAGACAGGGGTCATACATTAAAATCCACCAATGTTATTGCCTTATGCCAACAAAATAGCACTAATAGAGAAAGTTGTTGGTCACGTTCTTTAACCCTCTCGCGCCATCCAATCTGTAGATTTGTGTCCTAATGAACTGAGCCTTATGCAGCAAAACCTGCACAGGACTACCTTTAGCATCCAAGAGCTTAAGGTGGAAAATTATTACCCCGAGTCTACTACTCCTATGGTCTAAGCAACTTAAACCTACCATTTAATTTGATGCATTATGAAGCGAACATACCTTGAGACTGCTGTAGCTACACTGATGTAGAAACATATCTTGGTTAATCCCTGTGCTGAGTGGTTTTGCTGATAAAACAGATATCACATTATGATAATGAAGCTCTGTCCCTTCTAAGGCTGGTTCAGGACTTGCTTCCATGCTTCACCTAGCAGGTGAGTTTTTCTCTGCAGGAGAGGATGATGCAATCACTGTTCTCCCTGCCACACAGAATAATCCATTGCTGCACCATCCTCCAGATGCTGTGTATGAGTCATCCAGCGCAGGTTGATTAGTCATGCCTGACTAACCTCCATTTGAAATTACAAGCGCCGTGTTGATCGAGGCAGCCATGCTGACCCAGCTTTCTCGAGGTCCTGAATGTTATAATTGTTTTTCAGCAAAACCACTCAGCTCAGGGTTTAAAGAAGATAAGATCCTGCATCAGTGTAGCTACAGCATTCTCAAAGTATGTTTGATTCATAATGCATCAGATAATATGGTAGATTTCCTTTAAACGATCAGCTATTTATCAAAATATATTCCCTATAGTGATGTCAATACTAGTCAATGTAAAATTAACCACAGAGATCAATTCTTCTTAGGCATTATTGCTACTGACTTAAGGACACCTGACTTACAGATGATTCCTAGTTACAGACTCTCTCCACTGTGACATCTGTCAAAACTTTATAGATGCTTTACTATAGTCCCAGGCTGCAATGGTCAGATGTATGGTGCTATAATGAAGCTTTATTGATAATCCTTGTTCCCATTACAGTACAAACTATTGAAAATCCAATTGTCACAAGGGCCTAAAACATTTTTTGTCTGGAGTTACAATTATAAATGATACCAGTTCTGACTTATATGCAAATTCAACTTAAGAACAAAGCTAAAGAAGTAAGGGGATTATGCTCAGCTAGAAAAAAATAATTATAGATAATTATTATAATTAAAAATAATCATTATGAAATATGAAAGGAAAACTTTTCCTGAAAAATGAATATTCTTCAAATAAAAACCTAAAAAATATTATTCTAGCTTTATTTAGATACCAAAATATAGCCTTACCTGAGCTGCAAAAAAAAGGCAACCCCCCTCCCCCCCAAAAAATATTTAATGTCTCACCAAAAGGTGGTTTTTTTCCTGTGTTCATTCAGACATCAGAAGACCTTGGTGCTGAATAAATGACTTTGTTTGGATTTTTCTTTGTGCTATTGTTACATTACAGTTCAGTAATAAAGTGCTGCAACAATTTCCTTAGTCCAGGATCTGCCCCATGGCACTGCCAGCATATTATTCATTCACCATAGGGCAAAAACTTGAAATGTGATCTAATTTCTCCAGTTTGCGCCTCTAATTTATGTGTCATCATATTAGGGCCGGTGTCCCACAGTTCTGCAATTGTAAAAGGTGTGATCAATTCAGACCATCCATGTATGTATTGACCCATGTATGGACTAGAGCACAAAGAGGTCCATAAACCAGAAGTCACAGGAGCAACATGGCATGTGGCATGGGGAACACAGTCCATGAACAACAGATTTGTGAGATTTAATGCTTATTGGGGCACGTTTACTTACCCGGTCCTGTCGCGATCCCCGATCCAGACCGTCCGACAGAGATGAAGTCCGGCGCTATTCACCAACATTGTGCACCCGAGATCCTGCAGGTGTCGCTTCCCTGCTCAGGTCAGCAGGAGTTTACCTTCTTCTTCCTGGTGTATGTGAGTGCATGTCTTGCGACACAATTTGCGATGTTAAATCCTGTGCGTTGTACATATCCGTCGGCCCGCCCCCCCAATTTATGTCGCGTGAAAGCCGGCGCCGATCTGCCAAAATCTGATCACGTGCACTAAAAACCCTTGTTAAGTGCACCGCAACACGGAAATCGTTTGGAAGCCCGATGAAAATGTGGTCCGCGGACCCTTAGTACATGAGTCCCATTGTTTTAGATCCCCATAAAAAAAAACTCAATAAGTGGATTAAGTAATTCTATCTATTACGAGAGGATTAAACTAGATAATATTCAGCACTACATAGGCTGGACAGCTCCCTTCAGACAACATTATTAGAACCATAGTGTTGTACATGCAGAGAAACCAGTCTGGCCTTGTAGCCATATACCAATATACAGCGTTTCTCAACCTTTCCATATCTAGTAAAAACAATTTCAGTCCAGTACCCCCAAAGATATATAGAATAATACCTTGAAGAAGATGATCTTTAGTTCCATCAATGTTTTACTGTGATCATGTAATGCCACTAAACAAAGTAAAAAGAATGCAACATGCACTGCTCTGCTCCCTCACCTCGTGCTATATATCCTCACATATAGATTGGGGTCCCTCACAAGCAGGACCTCCTTCCATTTCTTCTAGTTCAATATGGTTTTGTACTCCCATTTGTTCTCTGCTTAATCTAATGAATGTGAACCCCTTGTTGAACATGCAGCACCATATAATTAATGGTGCTCTATAAATAATAAATAATAATAATAATTCTACCATACGGTCCAGTCACAGGGGGCACCTTTCCTTAGCCCTGTCACCAATTATGAATTATCATAAAGGATCGATTGAATCTGCTTCTGACTGATGAAATTAACCCCTTTGCACAGCAATGTTGTGCTGCTGCAGGGGTGTTCGGAGGGAGAACATGCAGCACCGATCAAAGCAGTTACAGCGAGATGAGAATGAGAATTTCGGCAAAATGCCATTTTTAAAATTGTACAAAAGATTTTATATTTTAACACTACGAAAACATAATAAAACCTATATAAATTTGGTGTCCCTTTGACTATACCAACCCAAAGAATAAAGGGTGGGGATCTGTCTAGAAAATGGTATATGGTTACACTAAACATCTCTGTAAATGGGAAATAAAAAAGTTATGGCTTTTGGAATGGGGAGTAAAAACAGAAACACAAAAAAATGATATATCATTTTTGTTTTAAGAAGCCCAGAAAATACATAAAGCTGATCAATTTTAACCAGTTGGGGAATGCAAATGTAAATTTGCATTTTGCAGCAGTGATACCACAGGGCAAATGAAGAATTAAATACAAGTGCTTCTCAATAAATTAGTAAAAAGGGTTTTTTCAGTAACTCATATATTATATGGGGTCATTACAAACAGACTAATTTCAGGTGTTAATTTATGTTAATGTTGATGATTATGGCTTACAGCCCAGGAAAACCCAAACATCGTTATATCAGAAAATTTAAATAATTATCCAAAAACACCTAACAAGGCTTCCCAGTTTTAAATGGTTTCTTAGTCTGGTTCAGTAGGCAACACAATCATGGGGAAGACTACTGACTTGACAGATGTCCGGAAGGCAGTCATTGACACAACCCCCAGGTGCTTTACCAAGACATATTTATTCAAAGTTAAGTGGAAGTTAAAAGGTGCACAAGCAACCGGGCTAACTGCAGCCTTGATAGGATTGTTACAAAAAGGCCATTCAAAAATTTGGGGAAGATTGACAAGGAGTGGACTGCTGCTGTAGTCAGTGTTTCAAGAGCCACACGCACAGATGTATCCAGGACATGGGCTACAAGTATCACATTCCATGTGCCAAGCCCCTCCTGACCAATAGACAACACCAGAAGCGTCTTACCTGGGCCAGGGAGAAAAAGAACTGTCCTGTTGCTCAGGGGTCCAAGGTCTTGTTTTCAGTTAAAAGTACATTTTGCATTTCATTTGGAAATCAAGGTCCCAGAATCTTGAGGAAGAATAGAGTCACAATCAAAGCTGCTTGAGCTTTAGTGTGCATACTGCATGATAAATGTGGCGCACGGTCTGACTGTGCACACAAATGCCTGTTTTAGTGCAGAATTTTGTTGTCGTGTTGAGTGTAGTACAGATGCACAACACAAATAAATTGTGTTCAGACACTACTTAAATACATGTTCAAGCCAATGGAAACTGGAAAGAATGTGCAAAGTGTGACAGAAAACTGGCGCAAGGGCTTTGGTAAATGTGGCTCATTGGGGCACATTTACTAAGGGTCAGCAGACCACATATTCGTTGGGTTTACCAGCGATTTCCACCGCATTTAACTGGGGGTTCGACACAAATTGGGGGGTGTGGTCATCAGATAACCCCACTTATTTGGACTAGGCGCGGGATTTAACGTTCAAAATTGTGTCGCAAGCCATGTACTTACATGCACCGGGAAGAAGAAGGTGAACTCCGGCCGACATCAGCGGGGAAGCGACACATGCAGGAAATTGGATGCACGATCTTAGTGAATCGTGGCAGCTCTGAATCCTCGTTGGACAACGCACCTCGGGGATCGCGTTAGGACGGGTAAGTAAATTTGCCCCAATGTCTTTTTGGTTTTCCTTGACTGCAAGCCGGAATCATCAACATTGACATAAACACTTGCAAAAGTTCACTGTGTGTAATGACTACATATAATATACAAGTTTCACTTTTTGAATTGAATTACTGAAAAAAAAATAACTTCTTTCTGATATTCTAATGCAGTGATGGCAAAACTTTTATAGACTGAGTGCCCAAACTACAACCAAAACTCACTTATTTATTGCATAGTGCTGACATGGCAATTTAAGTAGAAACTTATTGCTCCCTGTTCTGTCATAGCTTTCAACCGTATCAGTATCCTGAGAACACCAATACAGTAGAAAGAATGAGGACAAATTCAGGTTCCCCTGAACAGGAAGAATTGTCAGGGCTGAAGCTACAATGATAATGCAGATCTGTGCACCCCTTCCAATTTCTCCTGTAGTATCCAGCAGCGTTGTTGCTTCAAGATAGCACTGGGCACGGCAAGTCCTGGGCTGTCTGGGAATCCATGAAGTTACCTTGCGTCCTCTTTGGTGATGGCCTGGGTGCCCACAGAGAGGGCTCTGAGTGCCACCTGTGACACCCGTGCCATAGGTTCGCCACCACTGTCCTAATGCATTGAGAAGTTCTTCCTGAAAACAATATTTCTATATAATAGTGAGATGTGTTGGGTCCTTCAGATAGTAAGAGATGCTCTTAGTAGCTGCTTTCCATCTCCAATTGATGAATGTTTCAAATATGGAAAGCGCTAAGTGTATTTCTTAAAATATGTTATTTTTGAGCTGTTTGACCTTAATTGTTATTATTCTTATACTTTATCCACATTATGTGTTTGTCCATGGACACATATTGTAGGCACATATTTTTTAGGTTTTGTATTTCTCGAAAATGCTGCTCCCTCCTTCCAGCAGATTCTTCAGATGCTCAGATAGCCTTAGGCTCTTTCCACTTAAGGCTGTAACCTGTATTGAATGGTATGGCCTCATTAGATAGAGGTCTCCTAGGTTTGCTGGATCAGCAGATTGTGACTGTATAGCTGCTGAATGTAAACCAGGAATGAGTCTTACAGGAGCCGAGACATGGCTAACACTTCTATGTCCTGATGCAGTAAGCAGCCACAGGAACCTATACATTAAAACAATCGCCATTTTACAAAATGCTATGTTATTTTTAGTATTGGATTCTTTTTTTTCTTTATTAGATGTTCTCCTATTCCATTTTTCATGTTCTTGCCCTTTCTTTGTATTCAATCATAGGGCAGATATTGAGTTGACATATTGACTGCTTTCCTCTATGCTTCTGCCTAAGCAATTAAATATTTCAATGTGTTTCCACCATAAAAAATCCTTAAAGTGTATTATGTTGAATTCCTATAGCATAGTATTAGAACTTTATTAGTTTTGCTTTTCAAAGTCAAGTGTAGTGTTACAGGTAAGGATTGTAAACGTTTAAACTATTGCTGAATGGATTAATTTCATTTTTATAAAGACATAATAAGAATTATGCTGCCCCTGGGGCACAAATCTAACTTACCGTCCCCGCATGTGTCCCGTGCCAAGGAAAGCCAAAAGGTACCTACAGTATTCTGCATAAAAGGAGACCAGTATATTAAAGGTGTTTAACCATGAAAGTGAACATTCTCAAATTTCAATCCCCTAGTGATGATAATTTTTAACCACTTACTTTACAATTTTACTCAGTTTTATTGCTATTTTAGCTCCTATCACTCATTGTCAGTGTGTGGGCGGTGACTCTCTAAGCAGACACTTCATGATCCATTTAGTTCTGTGAATTGACAATGGGGTTAGATTATCAGGGTACAGGTTTATATACACTTTAATTTATATTCTGAACATTGTACTAGTAAAAGATACATAAGACAGATGAGAGATGATGCGATCCATGAGATGGATATAACACCAAATAACACTCTCAGCTCTGCTAACTCACCTATAACACACATAGTTCTGCTGTATACCTCCTTCCCACTACTCTGATATAAAGATCTTAACTGTCTGTAGCTTAACTCTCCTCTCCTGTGTTGATGTGTTGTTTTCCAGCAGGAAGTCACTGGGGCACATTTACTTACCCGGTCCAGTCGCGATCCAGCGGCGGGTTCTCCGACGCTGATTCGGGTTCTGCCGGGATTCACTAAAGTCCGTGCGCCGATATTCACCAGGTGTCGCTGCTGCGCCGAGGTCCGCTGGAGTTCACCTGCTTTTTTCTGGTGTATGTGAGTGCTTGATCTTGCGACACAAATGGCTTTTTAAATTCTGCGGTTTTTTTCCGAATCCTTCGGGTTGTCCGGTGGCCACGCCCCCCGATTTCTGTCGCGCGAAAGTCGGCGCGATTGCGCCAAAAATCGATCGCGTGCGCCACAATCCCGTGAAATACAGCGCAAAGAGGAAATATTTGGGAAAAACCCGACGGATTCGCGGCTGAGGACCCTTAGTAAATGTGCCCCACTGTGTGTGTGAGCTCTTCCTGGAAAGCAAGGGTGGGGGCTGGAGGCCGAGAACAGCTCAGTGCAGGAACAGACACAAAAGCAAGCTGCCTGCCGACCATAAACTCAGAAGATCCAGGGTCGGGTCTTGGGGCAACCAAAATTGTGTACACAAGGACTGATAGAGACAGGCTGGAATTATATCTGTGAATTTTTTTTTTTTTTTATTAATAACAGTGAATTAGAGAATGTGTTAATTTGTTATTCTGAGTATATTTAAGAAACATGTCCACATGTAAGACTGCTGGTCACATGACACTGCTGAGGAAAAGATGGGGTCGGATAACTCAACAGCACAGTCATGCATAATATATGATGGGGTTCAAATCTATTCAATGCAGACTAATAATGTCCAGGAAATTAGTAAATAGCCCCTTTAGTCCTCTAAAAGAGTTTTCTTTTATAAAAAGTTCCATACATTTTTTTTTACTAATTTCAAAATTAGCAGTTTTCACTTAAGCAACAATAATAAAGCCTAATGGACATGGACATTTTAATAGATAACTTAAACGCCTGCTATTATCATATACAGGATGTAACAAAAAGGTTGGGCAGTGGAAAATCTCCTGAAATTTGGTAATTTTTGAAAAATTTTAGACACATATATTTTTAGTTTTTCAATTCGATGTGCATTTCAGCATATATTGCACCGTCCACACCTTTTTTTGTTAAACCCTGCATACAGTGGCTATAGAAAATATTGAGACCCCTTTAGATTTTTCACTCTTAGTTTCATTGCAGCCAATTGGTAAGATCAAAAAAAGTAATTTATTAGCTCATTAATGTACAATCTGCACCTCACCTTGACAGAAAAAAAACAGAAATGTAGATATTTTTGCTCATTTATTAAACGCCAAAAAGTTCAAACTTTCTCTCACCAGGCCAGAGAATCTTCTTTCTCATGGTTTGGGAGTCCTTTGTGTTTTTTGCACACAGTATGCAAAATCATTAGCATCATTTTAAAAGTTGATGCAGAAGAAAGGAGGCAATGAATAACAAATATACCGTAATAAGGTTGCCTGAATATGAGAAAATGTCTCTGGTTTATCATACTTAATTTTAATTTACTTCAATTGAATTACATCTTCCTATTTACTGTACAAGGCAAAATCAAGCTATGCCGCCTCTTGCTTTTAAAGTGTTAATGGACTGAAGAACTGCAAGGTTGCACATAGACTACACAAATTGGTCAAGTAGATTTATACCGCCATCCACTTGCTATGAGCCATGGAATTAAGTAATGATTTTCTTCTTTGCATGTTGGGAATGAATACATAACACTGTTCCCAGCACTTGTAATGTATTGCACAATCAGGATTTAATCTCACCATTATTTAATATACCAGTCAATAGTGGTCCGCAGAACACGAGGCTTCTATATCAAGTTCATTATTTGCAGTGCTGTGTACAGAAAATATCTGGATGCAGTAATATGTAATTAGGATACCCCTAGAACAAAGCCGACAGGTCTACTGCTTACTCTCACAGTACTGTACACTGCAGTCATCAGATACTTTGTGTCTCAAAGAGCAACATGAATGCAATACATATACAGATACTAAGATCAAGGGGATATATTGGGTCATATTTACTACTAAATATAGTATAAACAATGTACACACTTGACACCTCTTTTCTGAATTGTTTTGGACACAGTTTAAATGGAACCTGTCACCGGGTATTTACCCCACTAAACTAGCAGCCCCCTCAGGTAGAGAATAAAATGTCCCCTAGAATTCCCTTTCTTGGGATGCAATCTCACCCTTATACCTATAATGAAAGATCTCCTCCAAAGTCATGTGAAGATGAGCCGAGAAGAGTCATATTTTGCTTGAGATCAGTCAGGTTTAGGGGCTGCCAGAGGAAAGCATCAATTTCTATGGCCCTATCTTTAGTTCTATATTGACTAGAAACATAATTTTAGCATATAATTAAAGATAGGAATCTATTATTTCAGATCGTAGTTCTGGCTTGTGGTTCTATGATAGAGAACCAGAGATACAGGCAGTTAAAAAAAGGCAGGAATTGTATATTCAACTATAACTGAAAACTATTTAACTGCCTTTATCTCCAGTTCTGTTGATTGAAGAACAACAACCCGATGAGATGTGAAAGATGGGATTCTGATCTGTAATATGACAATGCAAGGCTGTTTCTAGGTACTATAGAACCTCTAAACTTGACTCACCTTGGGAAAAATGACTCTTCTCTGCTCATTTTCACATGACTTTGGAAATGAATGAGACAGAAGCAGTGCAGGTACCTCTATAGTCTTCTCTTATTCCTTTGAACCTGTGTTGATTTTCCAAGTACACCTAAACCTGATGACACGTCTAGAATACCCATAAGATTGCAGTATTTATTGCCCATAGTCCTGTAGCTTAGTAAATAAAGGGTTCTTCTGTACTTTACATACATTTTTGGGCCTCCCAGTTTTGAAATAAAATGTTGCATCTGGAATTTGTTCCATAGAACGACCCCCTCATATGGCACTATAAATCAAAAGGGGGGAGAAAGGGGAGTAAAATTGGGAAAGTGTTGCAGTGGGAAGCATATTATGTTGTATAAAAGCTTCTAAAACAACTACAGTTTGTTAAAAAGAACAACACCAAAATACACAAAAAATTAACCTTTTCAAAATCATCATAGGTGGCATTGCTGTTGATCAAAATTGGGGAATTTGCAAGCGTTCCAGGGAGCCTCTCCTGCCTAGGATCATCTCAGATTACAAGTGGGATGCATCAAAACATGAATTGAAGCTTAACCTAGAGATGTATTGAAGCATAACCTAGGTCTGAAAGACGGATATGCACGTGGGCAGAATCAAACATTTGGAGGGAATCAGGAGAAAGGAACAATAAAATCCATAATATTGATCCAGGAATGAGCTGAAGGTCAAGTTCAAGAAGTCACATTAAGACTTACACAATGGAAAGCATCTCACATCACATCATAAATCCAGGAAAGCCCTGAATATCAGTCAACAGGCAGGACATGAGTAAGGAAGACTGGGACTGAGGAGGACTGGGACTGAGGAAGACAAACAGGACAGTGGGCTTTAAGCTAGGCCTCCCAAAGCTGTCACCTGCCTACTCCCTCAGCGAGTCCTAATGATCCGGGACAACTGAAAGACAATCCCTCCCTAGGTCTCTGTATATACACAAAACAGGATAAACAAATATAGAAACACAATAAAGGAGTAGACAAACCAGATCAGCAACTGTGGGACCAAACAAGGTCAAAATGGAGATCCAAGAAGAAGAAGAGGTTCAAGCCAAAGGTCAACTATCAGCAAAATAAACAAACAAAGCGAGTGTGAATGGAGCCAAACCTATATAGCAAATGGTGAATACATATAGAGAGGATAGGCCCTGCCCCAGGTGAAAGGAGCAGGCAATCACAGAGTTAACCCTTGCAAGACAAAGGCAGAGTGCATAGAGAGACGGCGTGGCAGATATCAGATCAGCCACTAGAGCCCGGTTCACACTGCCGAACAAGTTAATGTCATAAAAAGTCAAGTCTCTTCATCCAACTAGTGCAGATGAAGGAGAACGCTGGCACAGACAAGGCAGGGTGCTTGCTGGAATCCCTTCTAACTAATCTGCTTGATGACATCATCTGGAGGTTTTTCTGAATATGCAAGAACTAAAAGTATGGAACCTGTGAACTGGAACCTTGAAGCTACAATCATTTGCTAAAAAGACAAGAAGAAGAAACATGTTGCTAACTTCATCATCTTTATACTACTTTATATCAAGTCTTGAAGGACAAAAGGATAAGAAGATGCGTGCATTCCCCATTTCTATACCCAATGGGGCGGGAGACATGCTGTGATTACAGCCCTAAATTGTGTCCACCAGAGAACGATTGATTTAGACACAGTGAAAGTAGGAGGAAGGCAAACCGAGCTAAAAATACAGAAATGAATACAAAAGATTACAATTGTTCAAGCTGCTTACAGAGAGTCGACCAAAGTTGTCTTAAAGTCCAGCTTTTCAATGAGAATTGTATTGATTCAGTTATTTTCAGCTTCTTAATACATAGTTTTCAGTTTACGTTCGTCACTGACATTTAATCTAAACAATATTCAATTTGTTTACTTTTTGTTCTCGGGGGACGTTCTCCTCCACCTCCTACTCGCACAGCTGGCAGTCGGACATATTTGTGTGGCATAATTATTATGCCGTACACCGCAGGACTGCAGCACTTTACTTCATTCAAGTTGAACGCACAAAGATTATTAACAGGGAGTCTGGTGAACATGTAACAAATACACTGCTTACTAGGTTTGCCGAAAATTAAAGGGGTGATTAAGCAAATGAGGGATCGTATACTTAAACGCTGGGTGTGGGAAATAGAAGTCTCACTGTCTGGGCTAATGAGTGTTTGTTTAATTGTGTTCTAAGGAACAATTGGACGCATTATAGCAACTTATAGGGGTCACAAATAAAGTTTAGTTTATTCAGCACAGGTTTTGGTACTTATATATTTGCTATATACATGTCCATTATTCTTATTTATCCCAGTGGTTATGTAGCACCACATACAGTAGCACTTAGGAGCTTATCGGTAACCACATAAGTCTGTTTCCTTAATGGAGAAGGAGGTGCAATGTCTCTACTACACTGTTACACGATAATACAAATACTTCTCCTCTGCCCATTCCCATACACACTCAGATCAGGAAACCAGTCCTCTCTTCCACTGATGGCCTGTCTCCTTTTGAACAAAAGACTTGTGCATCTAATACTTAGAACAATAGTAACCGCACACCGTATGATGGGGTGGTGCTCAATGTGGGATTTTCAGTCAGCCTTACAGAGAATATGGCACACAATGGAGTAATTTTTATGATTTAATTTTAGTGAATATATCACATAGCATAGCCTTCACTGAGATATATGAACACAAGAAATATACAGATGATCTGGTGGCATATTGTCACGGGTGACCCCGCGATCCATGTTTCAGATTTTGGGGGCACACGTGTCCCGCTGTGCTGCCGAGGTCCCCACTCCCCGAGGTCCATACTCACCTCACCTGGCTCCGGATTCCATGACGATCCCATCCGGGTCCCACGCCTTCTTCCTCCGACGCCGTGCTCCTGCTTCCTGCCAAGGCCGCGCTCGCCGGCTCTTCAGGAATTTAAAGGGCCAGCGTCCTCCTTATTGGTGCTGCATCAAGGCTCTGCTATATAGCCTGCCGATTCCCAGCATTCCCTGCCAGATCTTCATGTCCTGTTACTGAAGAGAAAGCCCTCCATGTTCCCGAGCGTTTCCAGACGCCTCCGTGGATTCTGTGATTCCCATGTTCTGTGGTGTTCCCGTGTTCTGTGGTGTTCCATGGTGTTCCTTGCTGTTCCCGTGTTCCTGTGGCGGTCCTGGTATCCTGTGGTGGTCCTGGTATCCTGTGGCCGTCCTGGTATCCTGTGGCGGTCCGGTAATCCAGTAGCCATCCGAGGTCCTGCCAGCCATCCGAGGTCCTGCCAGCCATCCGAGGTCCTGCTTGCCATCCCTTGGTCCTGCCTGCCATCCGTTGTCCTGCCTGCCATCCGTTGTCCTGCCTTCCTGTGGTCCCCGTGTCCCTACCTTGGCTGCCGCTGTGGCCCTAGTCACACCCGTGGAGCGACCTGGTGACTCCTACCGCAGCAAGACCATCCCGCTTTGCGGAGGGCTTTTGCGAAGACCAGGAGTTCACTTAGACTCCGCTCCCGGGTTGCGGCTAAGGTTGTTATCCCCCGCGGTTGTCCAGGGAGTCCACTGACTATTCCCCTGAAATTGTGACACATATGCCTCACCATACCCTTACACTCTATCATCTTTATAACTTGAAAGTTTCCCAAATCTGCTTGACTTTGGGCAAATTTGTGGCAGAAATAATCCAAGGATTCTGTGCTTCTGATTTTTTTTCACAAAAACAGACTGACATGGGCACTTCACTCAAATCGATGATTGAAATGATGCATTTTCTTAATTCAGAATGATCACAACAGTTAAAAATGAATAAAACTACTATGGAAAACAGTCTTTAACAAATTGAGAAGCATCATCCCCTACCCTATCCCCTGGGACCCCGGTATTGCTTTATTATCCCTTGGCCTGGAAGACATACCTCTACCACACTTAGCTATTTCCCACATTCTAAACACAAAAAATGTAATTGCAAAAAACTGGAAGTCACCCGTGTTACCCACCATTAACGAGATATTACACAACACAAACAGGAATTTTAAGATGGAATCTTTATTAGCAAGCAACAGAGGTACAAGGAAAACATTTGAAAAAAATGGACTGATTGGATTAAATTTCTCTCAGCCCATCCATTAAGATTCTTACATTACTACAACCATAAAACATAAAGGAACGCAGAGGCACTGTTATTAGTTCTACTTGTTTTAGCAATTTTTTTTAGTATGACTATACTTATACAATACAATTGGTTCATAATTGGTTCTCTATGGCTACAATTAACTCTAGAAATATAAGGTCGCACAAATTCTACTGTTATCTTTTCTTCTGACATAAAAATGAATCAAAAATCAAAATAAGCAAACAGTTTGCGATAGAAAGGGTCTCCTAGAGCTGGAACTTCCCACGGTGCAGCCAGTTGTTAAATTGCACTAAATTCCGGCAGATGCACCCACTGGCTCTCACTGCAGATTATAGCTACAAGCAGCTGAAAAAGCAGGTGGTTTCATAGATTCAATATGAAAAAAATAGGGTTAAAAAAATGACAGCTGTGAGAAAATGAAGCAATTCTCTACAGGCCACTTGCTTTGTGCGTTGATAGAGTGTTACCTGGATACAAGTCCTTCTGCTGTTCATTAGTTAGTTTGGAAGAGAAAATTAGATCTGTTTAGATTATATTGTATATTCCAAGCAGCTAAAGATAGCTCTTCTATCAGAAATGTATTTCTTTGTTTCATGCTATTGCAATTTACTCGAATGGAAGAAGAAAACAGAACTGCAGTACTGGGCAGTACCTTTACAAACCTTAACAGTGCTCTTTGTATACACATGAGGGGTGGGCCGATCCATCAGACTGATATTGAATACTTAACCTAGGGCCATGTTCACATGTTGCATTCTGATGCTCTGCTTGCTGGTTCAAGCTCTACAAATTCATTGTAGAGCAGTGTAAGCTGTTTGCCGGTCCTCACGCATGCGCAGACAGTTTACAGTCAGACCTGGAAGGGTAGTATCTTCCAGCGGGGACGTGCTATTTTGCCCTGGTGCACTTAGGAGTTAACTTCTCTCACTGGAGGTAAGTAGACCATCATGTGTCCATTCCTAAGGTAGATGGTCTTTTTATGCAATTTTATTATGATAGTTTAGATTCACCGGGGAATATGTACCTCATTATTTTCTTTGGTGTATGATTGAGACATTTGGAAGGTCTTTTTGCGCTTTATGTATGGTCATGACTTTTTTCTTGTGACACATGTTTAGTTTTTTCTATCTTGGCAGGTGCAACTTTTGGCTTTGTTTTGAGACTTTTCGTTTTAAATGTCTCAAACCACCATGGGCATAAGCTATGTGAGGGAAGGTTATATACAGGAGGGGACACTGTTGTAAATTTTAGATTTGAGGCCGTAGCATGCATTTTTGAAGGCGTTGGACACTATTTAACATAAATATCCTATGTGCCTTTACTGCCTTAATAATAATCCCTGAATCCTCACCAATTCATTCATCATCCTTAATGCTTCCTTTATTGCTGTGTGCAGACTCTCTGTGCACTCTGCATAGACATATAAACAAAGATCCTCCAACGGTAAATAGGAGCGACCTATTTAGGAGTGACCGTGTTTTTTTCACGTCCG
Organism: Engystomops pustulosus; assembly: GCA_019512145.1. NCBI lineage: Eukaryota > Metazoa > Chordata > Amphibia > Anura > Leptodactylidae > Engystomops > Engystomops pustulosus. The sequence goes on from CM033647.1 coordinate 37,476,496, forward strand.
TGATTTTTCACTGAACCCATTTTGGCTTATGGACACATACAGATTGGTTTTCTCTTCCTGGCTTCAGTGATTTGTTACTGATGCCTTACTGACCAATTCTTTTCAATGGACTTTTCCACATTGCAGTTTTCAGTTTTTTTCACTGATCTGTGGTCGGTTTAGATTCTGTTCTTTTTGAGTTCACTGGCAGCAGAGAATTCATTTTGCTGATAAAGGGTCAATGTAGAAAATAATCCTAAAATATATATTACAGTTTCACTTTAAAGTAATTTGTATTCAAGAAGTCCTAACAAAAAAGTGTAGGTAAAGTGTTGCTATCGCTCCCTTTATATTGCCATAACCACAATATATCAGCTATGAAATTTAAATAAAATCATTTTTTTAAGTTATTTTGTATCTTTCTGTCAATACAAATCTGGTTACCCGAAAGTCAATTACTTTAGATATACATGAAGGTCAAGCATCTGGCACATGGATCCTTCAGCATTCTAGGATTTCAGCCGTATAATAGAGAATTATAGATCGCTCTGTATGTACAGTGGATACAAAGCCACTGGGCCACCAGCTTATTTTGCTTCTTACACATCAAGACAAAAGCCTTTCTCTGCTCTAGGAAGCTCGACAAAAACTCGTGCCAGTGTATTCCTGTGGGGAAACTCTGCCACTTTGAAAAGAAAGAGTCGGTTCAGGGCAATTTATACTAGAAATGAGTATTATCATATAGCAAGAAAAGACTCAGATTAAAGATATAAAGACAAAGCAGAAGCTGGAAGGTTTGTAATGGTACACATGTGTCTACACGTTAGTGACAATAGCGACAATGCAATCCCATTTTAATAAACTGGGGCTGTGTTGTAGCTCACCACATATGTGTCAACAATTTAAGAACCTGACTATGTCACTTAAACAGCAGTACTTATGGTCCCATAAAATAGACTGAAAGAGTGTAATTGTTTTTTTTTTAACACGTTTTGAATTTTTATGCTGCTTCCCAGTACATTGCACCGAATGTTAAATGGTGCCATTAGAAAATGCAATTTGTCCCACGGAAAACAAGTCCTCCTATGGGCTATGGCTTTGTGACTGCGCACAAAAACAAAAATGGTAAATGGCTGCCACGTTAAAGGCGTTGCCCAGCTTCAGAGAATAAAGTTATACAATTTTCCAAAATACTTTCTGTATCAATTCCTCACAGCTTTCTAGATCTCTGCCTGCTAACATTATATAGGAAACGTCATTGTTTACTTCCTGTGGTCATGTGATGTCATGATCTGTGGATATAGGATGGACCCTCCCCTAATTTTAAGAAAAACTTAGACAAGAGAGAACACGATGGAAAAAATACAAAACCACATAACTTGATGGGTCAAAATGGCCACAGCTTTATTTAAATCACTGGAATAAAACAAACAGAGGAGGAGTCAGGTGACATGCTATGGGTGGAATTCACCAAATACCCCAATCCACAGCTGCCTGACATATAGCACCCGGCCAGTCAGCAATAAAGGGGGCGGGACGCTCTGGCTGCCATTCTAGCAGAGCCAATAAACTTTAAGGGCACCAATGACCCTAGTGAAGATCATCACTTGTGTGCTTCACCAACGTGCCCGCCCCTGGCTGCTTTTACCATTACCAGAGCCTTGAGGCTGGCCACTTCCAAAGCTCAGGCTGTTCACCACCATGAGCTTTTACATCCTCTAGTTAAATTTAAATCAAAAAGTTAAATTAGTCCACCAATAACTTGCCTGCACCTTCCACCTGACTCCTCCACCACAAAATAAAAGCTGCGACAGATAAGAAAATGCCAAACCTTATGGCCTAATATTGACTCCCATTCTATTTCCTATATATATGTATATTTCTTTTTTATATGTTTTTCAATGTACATATTTTTTTGTTTAATTATATATTTAATTTTTTAACCAAAGCCATGAACATATCATTGAGAAGTTTTAACGTCCAGGCAGAAAATTTAAATATGGGCAACCTCCGACTCACATAGAGTCATCCCACAGCGCTCAGGAGAGGAAAAACCCCCTGTGGAGGAAACCTCTAGGGAACCATGGCTGAAGGATTGCCCTTCCCCTGGGCTTAGGAGGAAAGCCCAACCTCATCTCATCAACAGTCAATAATTTTATTTTTTTTAACATGGTACAAGATAAACAGTAATGATAAACAGAGTCAAAGTACAACAAATAAAAGTTACAATCAGTTTCATAACATTATAAATGTAATAGTTAAAATAACCAGTTGTAGAATAGTGATAGAACAGGGCGGGTGGGAGGGACATGTTTCTTTCTGTTCTTCTAGGGAGAGAAAGAGATATAGGACAGGAAGTGACATCTACTCCTTTCTTACATCACTACACTATACACCACTTACCCTGTTCTTTTAACAAGGAGACCATCTTACCTCAATACTAATACATAAAATTCAGATGTTATAGGTCCCCCCTTTACCACCGTGTTATAACGAGGCATGTCACATGACCAGGGAAAGATTTCTATCCCCTGGGAGCAAACAGAGAAGCTTCATATAGAAGGACAGCAAGCGGAGATCTAGAAAACCATAAGGAACTGATACAGAAAGTGTATTGAAAAATTGTGTGACTTTTCATTATACAAATAAAAACAATTACTTGAATAAATGATAACCTCACCATCTATTAATGTTAATAAAGGCTTGTGAGTTGTAACCTATAGTAAAAGAGGCTGTGGAAGAACAACATACAACCATTAACAGGATTCATTAGTCATTGCTATTATATGTACATCATATAAAGAAATTTGAGCCGTAGTTTGTTATCTTTGCATAACAGGTTAGCATTCAGCCAGTTGTATTACCCGGCACTAAACACAATTCATCCAATCAGCTTGTGACCGCTTGCGTATATACTGAAATTAGTCTTTATTGTTGCCATCTTAATATTTGACAGTTACTTCAAAATCCCACACATGTCCTTTACAATGTAATGTAATGACGAGTAGGAGGTGTGGAAAGGTTCCTGGCATTCAAAATTTACAACTTTACTCAAACACATATTTAATTGATAAAGGCAAAGGTGAAATGGTGTTACTTTGTAAGACAAGTTTCATGTAATTTGCATTGTGCACCTCAGTAGTTTTTCAGCTAGCCCTACACATTGCCCAGCTAGCCCCTCAAAGTCTATCACTCCACTTGGCTCTTGTTGTGCTGGAAGTCAATGACCACAGTATTGATTCTCACCTTGAAGTCTAAATGCTATTTTCTGTCTTCAGCCTACCCAGTGTGTGACAGAGGACAGAACATTTTAAACACAGGTGAAGCTCTTTAATATGCTTCCCTGTTGTACACAAGGTATGAACTACTGATTTGATTTATTTTCTAACAACATGAATCACTTACTACATATAAAACTCTGCAGAGATTTTATGAAGTATGTACATGTGAATGAGTTCATGGCCAGATTATGGGTAGGGCTCCCAGGATGCATGCCCCAGGGCCCCCACCAGCAGTAATGTCAAGTGAAACATGGTGGCAGCTTACAGATGACTGTCTCTGGGAGCAATGCACAGCAGTACCATATTATCCAACAACTTCAATGATGAGCTGATTTCGGTGTGTAATTGTTGAGATGTAGGTTCTTCTAGCCCTTAAAAACACAAAACATATTCAAGAACAAAATGCTCAAAATTCAGGGGTCAGGTTGCAGCTACCTTGGAACAAGCAGCTCCCCCATGGTCAGCTCAGACACTAGAACTAGAGCAACTCTGTGTACACACCAATGTCATTAAATACCCGGCTATTCCCAGACTCCTAGGGGGCATTTATAATCGCCTTTCCAACAGAAAACTGGCAGATTTTTTTTTGCCTTACTGCACCTCTTACGCCTTATTTATGAAGTTTTGGTGCCATAATTTTGGTGGTTTCCTGACACTCATGACTTGTCCTTATTTTCGCAAAATTGTGGCACCGCTTGTGAATCTGTTTTTTTTTTTCCTGGCACTTTTGTTTCAACTCGTTTTGTCGCACAGTTTTAGGTGCAAAGTTAGAGCAGCTAAAAGCTGGTCTTGGGAGTTCTATTTCACCTTCTTAAATGTGGAGGCAGTTATTAACCTTTTGGTTCGTGTTCCAAATCATTAACCATCAAACTTCCATTCAAGTGAAAAATGAAGGACGATGGGGCACCCTGGGGCACATTTACTTACTCGTCCCGTTGCGTCCGCCGATTCGGAATATCTGACGGGGATCCGTAACTGCTGCTATTCACTTACAGCGTGCACCCAATTTCTTGAATGTGTCGCTTCCCAGCTGAGGTCCGGCGGAGTTCACCTTCTTTTTCCCGATGTATGTGAGTGCTGATCTTGCGACACAATTTGAATTTTAAATTCTGCGGTTTGTCCGAATCAGTCGGGTTGTCCGACGGCCACACCCCCCGATTTGCGTCGCATGCGAGATGGTGCAATCCCCTGTGCAATTCCCTGTGCAATTCAGCGCAGAACAGAAATAGTCGGGAAACCCAACAGAATTGCGGTCCGCGGACCCTTAATAAATGTGCCCCACTGTGTCCAAATTCAACACCTTTGGGTTGCAACTTTCAAAACAAATACCACACATAACATCTGGAGCGAGGTGATGGCATTGTGCTCCTACGTCAACCACACGAAGCTGCTAAGATGATATCAGAGAAGAAGGTATCGGAGAAGATGCAGGAGGTGAGTACATTTTGTTATTTTTTTATGCTCATTAGGGATTAAAATTAGATTACTAATTAAGGTGGCATCGTGCCTATTGCATAAAATACTGACTTTGGGGGCACCATTACACAGATAACAAACTAAGGGTGCACCCTGCCTATTAAACAGATTACAGACTAAGGGGGCTCTCCTACTATTACATGTATTGCTGACTAAGGAGGGACCAAACACAGTAAAGCCTCTGGCTGGCTGAAGACAGGAGCAACTTTAAAGGTTTTTAAAAAAAATTTTTATATTAAATATTCACTGCTATGGCACTTACTTGTTAGATCAATCCCTAGAAATGACTCTAGGAAAGTTCTCTTTAATGCATTCGGATGATACCATCCTATGATATGCATCTCTCCATGTTCAGTATCAAAGTAAATATAAAATCATAATACAAATAAAATAGAATTTAGCTAAAAAAATAAAAGCTAAAAAAATGGTTAATGAGATTCATAAGAAAACGTTACAAAGGTAAAGAAGTGACAAAGGTAAAATAGAGTTCTTACACAGCAACATCCCCTTGGACTCTATGGAGCAAGTACAACTCTGAAACCATATAAATTACTAACATATTGACAAGCAACTTAATTTAAAAGGAATAAGACATGATCGCTGGTCTGTTATGTCTTACAGAGGTATGTTACTATTCAGATTGATCCTGGTACTTCTCTCTATTACCCGGTTCAATACCCCTGGCTCCCTGGCATAGCAACAACTCCAAATGTAACATCAATCCTTCTATTTGTGGACTGTGGAGTTCCATCAAAAACTGACGCAGCCCATATTATTAAATTCTTAATGTTTCCAAAGGGAAACATATTTCTCTTGCTAGTTTGCCGTATACGGACATACCCTTTAATCAGCTACCACAGACCTATCAGGAAATAACCCAGCTGGTTCTACATCATCTTGAAGAATCTCAAGAAAAGAAAATGTATTTTTTTCTTACTTACAATAGGTCATTTTGTTTGTGGGTCGTAAAGTAAAACCCATGTTAGGCCGCATTCACACGACCGTCACAAACATATATTCGGGTAAAAGTCCCCATAGACGGCTATGGCAACATCTTTCCCTGTGTGCACGGCTGTGTTTTCTATGGAGAAGGGAGGGGTGAGCAGCGCTCCTCCTCTCCATCGTGCCGCTGTGTGCTTGTCTGGCATACGTGAATGTGGATGTAGCCTTAAAGTGATTGTTTCTGCAATATTAAGAATCCATTAGCATTGTGTTTGCTAATAAATTTTCTTTTTTTCTTCATATACTTTAGGATCTCCTTCCCCCATCTAATATATAAAGCTGAGTGCATGTATGTATATACTTATGTCCGCCAAATAAATCTGCTTTGTTGAATTTTCCATCACCAAATTTTCACTCTCTGTGACTCAGGGAACGTCATAGACCAAGTTTTGACCCCAAATTTTCACTGCACGCTTTCCAAAATCCACTTATTACTTAGTGAGAGTGCCCAAGATAGATAGTCACTGGAATGAGAGTGACCGAGACTGATATTCACAGGAATGAGAGAGCCCGAGACAGACAGTCACTGGAATGAGAGTGCCTGAATCAGACAGTCACTGGAATGAGAGTGCCAGAGACATACGGTCACTGGAAAGAGTCTGCCAGAGACAGTCACTGATAAAGACTGCCAGAGACAGACAGTAACTGAAAGAGACAGCCAGAGACAGTCACTGAAAGTGACAGAGAAGGTCAGTGACAAAGACTGTCAGATAAAATGCTCAAATTCTTTCTGATACATTCCATCTTCCTAGCAGGTCAGACAGAAAGTAATTGATGGGAAGATAATATAAAAGCAGAGGAGATTGGAGCAGCAAGCCACAGCAACTAGGTCTTAATCCACCAGGTCAGTACTTACAGATACAGACTGCAAGGAAAAAGTGCTGTAACATTAGGTTTACAAGTCACATAATGCCTAGAAACTGGCTTTTTCATTATGCACACAAAAATAATATTGGGGGAAGGTGCACATCTATTATAAACAATGACACCTTTTATCAATTTAATAAAAAGACAAAAATGTAATAGGAGGAACAGAGAAAAAAGATAAAATCAGACTCCTCCTCTCCCACAACTGACACAATCCTAATTTTATGGGATAAAGCTGGACCTGGCTGAGGATGTGGATGTTGTAAATTACATGTAGAAATGAATATAAAAACAGAGGCTTCAAAGGGGGAAACTACTACTATGCTATGTTTCATATAAGAGAAATGTATATTATATGGCACATATGGCAAATCACTCTGAAAAGTTAACTAAAAAGTTACTTTTAGTATAAGCATTTATTAAGGGCCTCCTATGGGCACAAGCCCCATCACTTACATATTGGAAGTCTTTTCTAATGATGTTTCTTTTAAAAAAAAAAAACTCTGATCACAGAACGGATTGAATACTTTACCGTTTAGGATTTCCACAAGCTATGGAAGTTGCTTCTGAAGGTAACTAAACTTCTTCCCAAAGCTATTAGTCATCCTCAAGGACATGTCTTATTTGTGTTAGAAGAGGACTTGAAAGGATTACCTTCTAGATAAAATGGATAAACAAAGAACATTGGTCCTTACCGTCCTTCTCTTGGAAGCTGCTTTTATCTAATAAGAGTTAAGAGGAACGTCAGCCCTCTAGTCTAAACACAGCTGCAGATCTTATTGTGAGACCTGGGAAAGCTGTTTTGTAACTACTTGTAGAAATTACCTTCTGCAAAATAAGGGGGTTTTCACTTTCAGCAAATTAATGTTATGGGATGGGTCATTCTTTTATAAATGGTATATATCTCAGGACAGTTGATTGGGATTAGGTGCAAATTGTACAGGACCATTCAGGATATTATTTTTAAAAAAGGCTGATTTTGTTTTGTGCTCTAAAATCCTTAACATGTCAATTTTCTGCTGCAGAATTAAAGGGAACCTGTCAACACATTTTTCACAAATACAGCTAGTGGCAGGTTCCTATAGAGCCCTAGTAACTATCTGACCCCCTTCTTTTAGCTAAAAATAGTTTAGCTGAGATCCCCACAAAATCAGAGTTATAATCTTGCCTGGTATCTATGCATTTTTGTAGCGAGTCGAGGGGTGTGGTATAATGTCATGTGACCAGGGTGACAACATAATTGGTCCTTTAACTACTTAACATTATCAAACTGTCCCCATGTACATATCTGACCACATAAAACAATCTCAGCAGCCTCCACAGACTTCTACTCCTCTCCATGCATGCTGCTGTGGTTTCATGTGATATGTGCTTTGTGTACAGTTTTATAATGCTAAAACTCTAAAGGACCTGCGATGATGTCACCCTGGTCACATGACATTACAGCTGCATACAGAGATAGGATGGAGAGGAGCTGCTGGATTCAGCCCGAGGAGGCCAAGCCCACCTCGACTCGCTGTAGCCATGCTTAGATACCAGGTGAAACTATAAAGCTGAATATATGAGAATCTCAGGGGCACAATTTTTAGCTAAAAGAAAGGTGTCAGTTAGTTATTGGGCTCTTTGGGAACCTGTCACTACCTGTATTTGTGAAAAAATGTGGGGACAGGTTTGGATTTCAAATAAAATTCTCAAGCATGGATTTTGTGTATTTACTCTTGCCCAATCCATTGTTGCCTTGGCTGTATGCTTAGGAACGTTATCTTGCTGGAAGATAACAACGACCCAGCAATGACCCATTTTTAATACTTTTAATATTTTTTTTAACAAAGGGAAGGAGTATTTTACAGTACATTGCTCCATCTATTCTCCCATCGATGAGGTGGAGTAGTCTTGTGCCCTTTGCAGAGACACCCCCAAAACATTATGTTTCCACCTACAAGGGAAGGAAATAGGCAGCATTTCTCTTCCTTCAAACATGGTGAGTTGAGTTAATGCCAAAGAGCTTAATTTTTGTCTCATCTGACCACAGCACCTTCTCCCAATCACCTACAGAATCATCCAGGTGTTTTATTGGCAAACTTCAGACAGTCCTGCATATGTGTCGTCCTGAGCAGGGTGACCTTGCAGGTACTGCAGAACGTGCGGGTACGTCAGAATGTGTTATCAATAATTTTCTGGGAGACTGTGGTGCCAGGTGTCCTGGGATCATTAACAACCTATTTAACCCTATCAGCAAAAGTGAGGTAGGAGATATCCCAATGTGTTTCATGCACAAATCATAGTGCAATCATCAGGGGAAAAAATGTCCTTTATTTTGCAGAACTTTGCATCCCCTGATGATTGCACGATGACTGGTGCATGAAACGCGTTGGAATTTAAACTGCTTCACTTTTGCTGATAGGGTTTAATAGGTTCATACCAGGGAGAGTAATGTGACCTACCTTGTAAGGACGGGGAGCTTTACGTGGGGTTAGGGTCTCTTTGGAAAGGATAGGTTGTCACAGGTGTCTGATTGCCCTGGTCATATATTGGTGAGACCCATCCTTTGTCACTTATTATTGATATCCTGTTATCGCCTATTTGAAGGGGCCTATACATGTAGCTATCATGTTTGCTCAGAAATGAATTGAGCACATACTAGAGCTAAGTGCCATAAACAATATTGTACCTTTCATTAGCATCTGCTGTGTGACTAGGCAGTTGCCAATTGGGAGGGGCTGGAAAGGAGCAGCCCCCCCCCACCCTTGGGAAACATGTGATATTTTCAAATATATGAAAACACCCATCACTGGGCTTAGCGACGCCCCCTGCTCCTCTACAGCCAATCCCGAGTGTTGGGAGTTATTCATATATTAGAAAAGGACACATGTTTCCCAAGGGTGGAGGGGGAACTGCTCCTTTCCAGCCCCTCCCAATTGGCAACTGCCTAGTCACACAGCAATATAACATATCTTTTTTTCTGTAAAACCTATTTTTAATACAAAAACACTTTGGCAGTGTATGTAATATGCTCTGTGGGGACTGGGGGAGTGCTAAAAATGGCTCTCCTGGTGACAGGTTCCCTTTAAAGTTGTCCACATAATTTCCGGATATGGCACAACAATAAATCACAACCCTGAATGGCTATAAGACCCCTTTCACTAGCCTCAGTGAAACCAAATCTTATCAAACCAAATAAGCTGCAACCAGTTCTCCTTTAATATAAACCTGGTCCATAACGGGATTATATAGGGTGAGGAACCAAGCCTGTAGCATGTATATAACTGAGAGATCTTAAGATCTTCCTTAAGATCTTCCTTAAGATCTTCCTCTGCACTTGATGGTAAAATGGGTTCCCAGACAAAAGACAATGGGGATTCAGAGGTGTCTGATTATATTAGGTACAGACACACCTCTGCCCACCCCCAGGATAGGTCATGGGTCCCTCCTACCTGTTATTAAGTCCAGAACCATGGAGAAGTCATAGTTTCTCAAGGGGGAGTCATAGGTTCAGGGTTCTTTTATCATTGGATCCGGGTGAATCCCTGGATCACATTCATAACAAACCTGACCCATTCTCTATGTATATATCCAGAGATATTTATATCTCTGGACCCAAGGATGCTAGAGCCCCGAGAATTGAGCCAATGTGATTTCCTGACGATAAGAAATGGAAAAATGTAGTTGCCCTTGGGCTGAGATAGACCATAACTCCATAACTGTCCTTAATTAATGTATTGGTTTAAGAGTTTGTATAACTCTTTGTCTCCTGTTTGAGAATGGGGGGAGATCCATGGAGATGATTCGGCTGCGGAGATCCTTTGAAGTTACCCCTCCTGGAGTGATCGTAAACAACCTAGCTCAATTAGGCCAATTAAGTTGAGGCTGGGGGGAGGTGAGAGATATGGGTGGCTTGATGAACAGGACATTATCTGGCCTGTGAATCTCCCTTATACATCACAATAAGTATTTATGGGTTTATGAATAATATGCAACTCTAGGATGGTGATTTAAATACAAGAATCTGCCTACTTATTCTGTTTATTGTCTAAAAAGAGAATGGAAGAGAAAATAACCATACAAAAGAGGACAAAAGGGTAGAAGAGAGAGAAGAGTAAAGGGAGGCAGAGTCGTGCAAAGATGTGTTCAGTAAGGTGAATGAATCTACAAACTGTCAGCATGGTGGCTTCAGTGAGATGTAAAAATAAAAAAAAAATAAAAAATAAAGTGAGATGTAAATTGGTTGTCTAAAGTTACAGAGGCAGAGAGATCAGTGCTGAAGTCAAGCTTTCACTTCCTCTCCCTTCCTCTGCCTCTTTGACTTTTTATAACCAATTTACATCTCACGTCATACATAATTTTCTGGATAATGGGGCAGGTGGTGCTGCTGCGCAGAAGTTCCCCGGAACGCACTGGAATACACCGAGCCGGGCTGTGTGAAGGTAAGTGCAAGCTCCGCAACACTTTTTTTTTTTAATGCGGCGGTTTTTCCGAATCCGTCGTTTCGTTCGGCCACGTCCCACGATTTCCGTCGCGTGCATGCCAGCGCCGATGCGCCACAATCCGATCACGTGCGCCAAAATCCCGGGGCAATTCAGGGGATATCGGCGCAAATCGGAAATATATGGGTAACACGTAGGGAAAATGCGAAGCGGGCCCTTAGTAAATGACCCCCAATGTCTCCACACTGGGCCATGAAAGAAACATGACCTGAAGGTGTTAAATTGCTTGATAACTTACTGATTGTGCTTTATTAGGTCAATTCCTTCTGAAAGGTTTCCTTTAAGATGAAAGTAAGTTTTTAGTTTGTCGTACACAGATTGGGAGTATTTTTAACCCATTCTGAGCCATAGAAACTATTTTTCTCCCAGGAATCCCATTTAAACTAAAACATTGCTTCTTTTCAGTAGTAACTAAATAGTGTCTAAACCCCTTTGGCACTGCTCAGTAATTTCTCATCCAATCTGCCACAATATAGTTTTGAACGGAATTCAGTATGCTATTCATTTTTTTTTTAACAAAAACAAACAAAAAAGTAGCAAGTTGTGGAATTTGATGAATGATATCTCAGTGTCATTTGCACATGACATTCATCAAATGTTCCTAACAATGTTTATAGAGTTTGTAATTGGATTGGTGAACTCTGTTAGCGGGCATTGGTTCATGTACTGTTAAATTTGATTCTGACAAGAGATTTCTATAGACTTACACATATTTCTAAGAACAGCGTATTCCTTAGAGACGTCCTCTCCTTATTATTGTAGCAGTGGTCCATGTATTATTAATATCTGTTGTATATTTATAGCAATTACATATCTAGCAATGTACAGATTATTTTTATTATTTGCTTGTCTGCTGAGGAGGCTCATTGTTCAAGTAAATACTACAAATGTTCAGCTAAGTAAGCAGCAGATATTTCACGTTTCAAAAAAATCATGGTTAAAGGAAACTTAGCATCAGGAATTTTACTATTATGGTAGATCTGATGCTAGATTCCTCTTTCTGTCATCCGTTCACACTTCCTAACCTGATTTAAATTTTATTTGAAAAATATGCAAATTATCAGCAGAGGCTACTGGGATGTGGAGTAGCCTCTACTGGTTGGGGGAGCAAAGGATACTCCACACCCTCCAGTAGCCTCTGCTGTCCCTGCTAGGTGGACATCCTAGTTCTGCTCCTGATTTATGCTGCTAGCACTGGAGCAGGATGCACTGCACATGAGCGGAGTGCCAAGTAAGCCGGTGGCATGAATACAGCTTGTGCTCAAGTAGCAGTTGAAAGCAGTGGAAAGGGAAATCCATAAGTTCCAAACCTATAGTAAAGTTATATGTGCCCATAAAGTGCCCATCAAAATTTAAAGGGAACCTGTCATCAGGAACTCTAGCTCCCCCGTGTCCCCATAGAGCAGTGATGGCAAACCTTTTAGAGGCCAAGTGCCCAAACTACAACAAAGACCCGCTTATATATCGCAAAGTGCCAACACAGAAATGTAATTTGTGATTTATACTCCCTTCTCTGTCACAGTTTTCATTGATACCAGCACCCTGAGGACACCAATAAAGCAGAAAATAGTCCCAGGTAGAGCTGTCACTTTAAAATCAGAGGCTAGAGGAAGCACTGTTCAGCGCAGCATCCGACAAGCCTGAGTTCTGCGCATGCGCAGTAGTTCCGGCCTCGGATCTGTGGCTGCTCAGCCGCGGGCCTGCGTCGCCAGCAGGGCCGCACACAATAGGATAGGAGGAGTAACGTGGCTACTGGGGCGTGGAGTAGCCGCGACTAGTAGCCTCATGCCCGGCTACTCCACGCCCCAGTAGCCGCATAAGTAAATTTACATATTAAGGGAATAAAGTTTATTAAAAATTAGCACGGACGTGAGTATTAGCTCTAAAAAGGGCTATCCTCACATCCCTTACATCCACCTACCACACGATCTACCTTTATAGGTAGAATCGGGGTGGTAGGTTCCCTTTAAGTAGGGACACAAGTCAGGTGCGCAGCAGCAAAAACTAAAAGCAACTTATCACGCAGAAGGTTAGGTTGAGCTGGTGACAGGTCTCCAATACTCGATTCGAATGCCTGATTTTAAAAATGAATTTTTCAGTATCCCAAATCATTTCAGTAGTTTTTATATGTTTCATTCGCACTACCTGGCTCCCTGCCAGTAGAGTGTGGTAAGTTCCCTGGGAGGGGGGGCAGCTGCAACCTGTGTGTGCCTGTATCAGTCTCCTCCGCATTCATGCCGCTCCCCATTTCCTGTCATATTCATTGCGCAGGCATGGGAGGGGGATGGTGTGGAGGAGAGGAAGAGATCATGAGGAGACTGAGAAACAGACAGACACAGGCTGCAGGTGCTCCCTCCCCGGCAATTCACCACACGCTGCTGACAGGGAGACAGGTAATGTGAAAAAAAATTATAAAAAGTATTGAAATGATTCAGAATGCTGACAAAGGCATTTTTAAAATAAGCATAGATGCCCAGTCCCAGCTGAAACTTCTTCTCTGGCTTCATCCCCTGAAAGCATGAAAGGGCTCAAGGACCTTGCAGTGATCCAGGAAGCATGTGATGCGTCACATGCTTCTGACATCACTCTGGATCCTGTGCTAATAATCCTGTTGGGAGGGATAGAGATTCTCCTGATCTCCAGGACAACAGTTAGGAGGGTCTGGCAGTGGAATGACTTGCCTGAATCATTGAGCCTGCAGAGAGATAGATAATCTTTACAGCCTCTTTCTATTGGCCAAGAGAAGAGAATACTCAAAAGGCAACCCCCTAAACTCAGTATTTTCTAATGGCATATTCCTAAATAGACAACTATTTAAGTCTGGACACAAATTCAGTTTCTGCAGATCAAAAGCTTAAAGCAAACTTGTCACCAGGAATGTTATTTTTAGCTGGTAACAGGTTCCAATAACCTTTGCTATGGGGATTTTAAAAATGAATTTTTCAGTATTCTGAATCATTTCAGTAGTTTATATAAGTTTAATTCACACTACCTGGTTCCCTGCCAGTAGCATGCGGTAAGTTCCCTGGGAGGGGGGCAGCTGCAACCTGTGTGTGCCTGTATCAGTCTCCTCCACACTCATGCGGCTCCCCACTTCCTGTCATATGCATTGAGCAGGCATGGGAGGGGGATGGTGTGGAGGAGAGGAAGAAAGCATGAGGAGACTGAGACACAGACAGACACAGGCTGCAGGTGCTCTCTTTCCCCGGCAATTCACCACACGCTGATTCAGAATGCTGACTCAAATAAGCATAGCATAGGCTATTGGAACCTGACACAGGGGCACTTTAAGGCATATTTACACAAATACATAAAAGTGGATAGTGCATGGCAAGTCCTGAGCTTGTAACACATAAATTGCTTTTATATCCAATGTTTAATTACCGTATATACTCGAGTATAAGCCGAGTTTTTCAGCACAAAAAATGTGCTGAAATACACAAACTCGGCTTATACTCGAGTCAAAAAGCTCGACCAAAAAAGAAAATCCAAACTCACCATTCCAGCGGCCGCTCGAGTCTTCTATGCGATCCCTCTGGCTGCGGCACCAGGTCAGTGCGATGTCACAGTCGCTGACTTCATCCGCCGGCGCGATCGTATTGTGTGTGCCGGCAGGTATCCAGAAGGATCGCATAGAAGACTCGTGAAGCCGCCGGAAAGGTGAGTTTAGATTTTTTATTTTTTTTAATTAACTGTCCGGCTCCATAACGGGCCGGGGATACGCCTCCATAACGGGCCGGGGATGCGCCTCCATAACGGGCCGGGGATCCGCCTCCATAACGGGCCGGGGATCCGGCTCCATAACCGGCCGGGGATCCGGCTCTTTAAGAGGGCACAGGGGCTGGTGGCTAAATACTTGGGCAGGGGCTGACAGGCTACAAATTGGGGCAGGGGCTGACAGGCTTCTCTACAGGGGCATGGAGGAGCCAGAAAAAGGGTTTCTGATGACAGGTTCCCTTTAAACATTTTTATTTATGAAGGTGTCAAAAAGGCACCAAATCAACTAGGTCATTTTAAAGGATAATTGCTGGAATATGCATAGCGCATTGCTGGCTGCAAGTATGACCACTATTTACTTAAAATTCTTCATTGGGAGCTCTACAACTGTATACAAACATTACAAAATTAGGGGGGGTTTCCAAGGATTAATTTCCTTCCTACGATGGAACAAGCAGCGGGTCCTGAGCACGGATATAGTGGCAGTCTCTCCCCAGGGCATTCTCATATTATATTATGTACATATTCCTTCTATATTGTCTCCGAAACTGCATGGTGATTTGTAACATTCAAACGCAAAAATTTGTATGTTGTTTTTTTTTACTTTAGTTTTTTTGAAAATCAAATAAAATGTTTAAAAAAAAATCTTCCAGGTATAGTCATGTAGTTGAAGGAAATGTTCCTGGTGGTTCAAGCCCACATCAGTCTGGAATATATCACTAATTTAGTGGTTAGGTAATAAATGTTCAAGGGTGGAATGTTCCTGTAGGAAAAAAAAAATCGGTATTTATCAGTTGTCCAGCTCCTGTAACATATATTTACTGGGTTTGGCCAGTTATGATGCGCAGCTACTATTTGATTTGGCTTGAAAATGGAGGCCTGGGTAGGTGACCTCTTATTGCTTCCATAAGTCCTACTAGGGGTTGACTTTCTGACATATCTGCTCTAACATAATGGGGGTCATTTACTAAGGGCCCGATTCGCGTTTTCCCGACGTGTTACCCGAATATTTCCGATTTGCGCCGCTTGTACATGAATTGCCCCGGGTTTTTGGCGCACGCGATCGATTGTGGCGCATCGGGGCCGGCATGCGCGCGACAGAAATCGGGGGGCGTGGCCGAACGAAACCCGACGTATTCGGAAAAACACCGCATTTAAAAACGAAAATTGTCGCTTGGGGAGCGCTCACCTTCACCTCTTATGGGATGGTGCATTCCGGGGCGTTAAGAATTATTTTCGGCGCTTGCGCACCGCCACCTGGTGGACGGCGGAGGAATACCATCTTAAATCCAGCCGGACCCGAATCCTGTGCAGAGGAACGCGCCGCTGGAACGGAAGGGCGGTAAGTAAATGTGCCCCAATGGGTGCTCCATTGATGTTCACAAGCAGCTTTACCTTTGTCAAAAAATGAAACAATATTTTATTGATTTTTTTAAATGATGATCAGATAAAAGATCTTCAGATATAGGGGCTCATTTACAAAGGGTCCGAATGCCACACTTTCGTAGGGTTTCCCGAATATTTCTGATTTGCGCAAATTGCCCCGGGATTTTGGCCCACGTGATCAAATTGGGGGTCATTTACTAAGGGCCCGATTCGCGTTTTCCCGACGTGTTACCCGAATATTTCCGATTTGCGCCGCTTGTACATGAATTGCCCCGGGTTTTTGGCGCACGCGACGGATTGTGGCGCATCGGGCCGGCATGCGCGGACGAAAATCGGGGGGGCGTGGCCGAAAACGAAAACCCGACGTATTCGGAAAAACCGCCGCACTTAAAACCGAAAATGTGTCGCTTGGGGAGCGCTCACCTCACCTTCTATGGGATGGTGCATTCCGGGGCGTTAAGATATTTTCGGCGCTGCAGCGCCACTGGTGGACGGCAGAGGAACTACCATCTTAAATCCGCAGTGACCCCGAATCCTGTGCAGAGAACGCGCCGCTGGGATCGCGAATGGCCGGGTAGTAAAAATTGTGCCCCATTGTGTTCTGTCACGCAACAGAAATTGCACTTACATGCACCAGGAAGAAGAAGATGAACTCCGGGGGACCTCGGCGCAGCAGCGACACCTGCTGGATATTGGGCGCACGACCTTAGTGAATCTCGACAGACCCGAATCAGCGTCGGACAATACACCGCGTGATCACGACTGGACCGGGTAAGTAAATGTGCCCCATAATCTTCATGAAGGCCCAGAGAGATAAAGTATGAGATTGCAGTCATTACTACCCTAGCAGCAGTTTATTTAGTGATCATGAGCAGGAGACATGAGTGATCCCTTATTGAGCAGAGCAGCTCCACTATGTATGAAATTCATAGGAACAGCCCAACATTTTTTAAAAGTACAAAAATGAGGCAGGACACAGCTGAGTGATTGTAATCCAAAGACTTAAACATGACATTTTAATTCCCGAATAGAGATCAATAATTTCACCTGCGGCACAAAAACCTATATCCTGCAATCCAGGGAAATCCTTTTTTGTTGGATAGAATTTGCCTAATTAATAACAGCGGGAGAGGAAAGAAATGCCATGCGAAGATTCAGGAGGGATTGTTTATAATCCACTATTTGTATACAGAAAAAGTCATGTCTCAGAGATGAAAATATTCTAAATGGGTTTTTCTCAAATGAGAATTTTGATGGCCTTCTGTAAAGGCTTTTTTTCACAGTATAGGGAAGAGGTTAGAGATCACAGGTATTCTTGTAAATTGGAAGAAAGACATGGAGCACTGGTGAGAAAGTATGGCCAGTGCTCCATTCATCGCTAGAAAAGTAATGGGAATCACATAGATGTGTATGGAGCAAACTGGTCTTCTACTCACAGAGGGACAATCAGATCTTATATTTTCTGGTTTCTAACTCATCCCATATACTAAGGAGCACCAGTTGGCAATGATTGTGCAGGACTCTATTCACTTCTATGTCACTGCCCACACTTTAGCGATGAATGCAATTATATGCACCAGTGATCCATGCACAGAGGGACCTTCACAAATTCTGAGGGGTGCAAAGGATTAATGAATTGATGCATGGACTAAAAGGTGTACAACTCCCTAAACCAGCTTTTAGCTGCTCTCTTTTTGTGCAACAAATTACGCCAAACAATGTATCAGGTAAATTAGAATCGCCAGAAAACTGGTCATTCACAAGCAGCGGCAACTTTTTGTGCACTAAAATAGAGAGTCTCGAAAAACACCAATATCATAAATTCAGGTGTAAGAGGCGCAGAAAGGGAAAAAAAGCACCATGGGGGTCATTTATCATTATTATTCTTCCTGTTTTTCTGTCTTTTTTTAGACATTTCTTGGCGCATTGCATTGTTTTTCGTCAGTAAGACACATTTATCTTCTATTCCAGATGTGCTAAATATCGCAAATGACAAAATCGTCTCAAATTTGCATCATTTTTTTGCACAAAAAACTCCACACTAAGCCAAACTTAAGGAAAACATAGAAAATGGAAAGAAATTACTTGAGACATCTGTGAGACATTTTTGCGACATTTGTAAGAAATGTCTCAAAAAATGATCTTTAAAAGATCTCCCATTTAACACAAGGAAAAAGTGAGATTGATAAATTACCAAAGAAGCAGACTAAAAAACCATAGGCAAAAACCAGCCAAAACAATAAGATAAATGATAAGATAAATGACCCCCCATACGTTTTCTGTTTAAAAGGCCATAATAAATGACCCCCCTTTCTCTCAATCCATAGAGGCCCCAGTGGTTGTTACCTTGTTAGGGCAACTCCTTGAAGTGAAGGAGTAATTATACCGTTCTTTAACCATTTATCACTGGTTTTCCTGGGCTTCTTTGGCTTAAAAAAGTCTGTAAAAAGGTGTATTGAAGTTTTTTGGGACTTTTCATTGCTAAAAAGTCTCACAGGACTATTTCCACCACTTCATTTATCTGGTGTAAACATAGAACTATTACTAGTATATCACTGTGCAAAGCCAGATCCATGACTTTGCAAAAAGTCCCATAAAAAGTCTCATAGTTAATTCAGTCCCCTGTTGCTGGGACTTTTTTTTGCATTTTGAGACTTTTTGAAAAGAAAATTGACAGAAAGTAGAACTTTTACTAAAGGGCCAAAATCACTTTAATAGAACTGTCCCAAGGAGCCACCTTATAATAAATAACCCCCAGCCCTTCCATTTATCTAAAGCTGGGAGTTCTTGGAGTTGAACCCCACCAAACAAATATTAACTAGCGACTATTAATACATTTTAGATTGTTTCATGTTGATGCAGTTGTGGTCCCTTCTTGTGCCATTTTCTCATTTTGACAGTTCCATCTTGTTCTATGCATTTGATTCAACAGCAGATAAAGTTGGTGAAAAATAGCGTACAAGCTCCAAATCTAGGTCATATCATGAGAGAAACTTCCTCCGTAAATACAATGTACTACTGTTTTAGTTGCACTTTTGGAAAGAAAAATGCCAAAACAAATAAAAAGTGTATTCCATCACAAGTAGCACTTCTCCGGGTCTGTTCTTACTGATTTCAATCAGCTTTCGGCATTAAGAACTAGACATTAGTAATAACAGAGACATAAAGATACATCAGATATTACTCTAAACTATTCTCCCCTATCAGTGTGTAATGTAGATTAAAAGTGTGCATGCTGCATATAAATGCTCTGAATATAATCACTCTAACCCAAGAGACACTTAGATATAAAGCATAAAAGGAACTGAATATGTCTATTATATAATAATATTATGCGCGGCCTGAGGAAGCTGAGCATGTCCTCTGATCTTCTGTTATGACTGGTGACTTGGTAGCTATAATTGGCTACACATGTGGGGGACCCCTATTCTAGAGATACTCCACAATATCCACATGTCCATGAGATGAGACCCCACACTCTCAGATTACTGTACATTGAGTGTGATCCAGGGGCATAACTGCAATGATAGCAGCCATAGCATCTGCGGTATTGGGTTTGTATGTGCATGTTGTGTGTGTGTATATATACTGTATGTGTGTGTATATGGTGTATGTCTTTCTATGGTATTCTATGTATTTGTGTATTTGCTGTATGTGTTGTATATATACTCTATATGTGTGTGCATTTGTGATGTGTATAAACTGTGTGTCTGTGTATATTATGCATGAGTGTATATGGTACTGTATGTATGTGTGTATATGCTGCATATATGTAGGTATATATGTTGTGTATATACTGTCTGCAATTGTAACTGACATGTGTGTAATTTTTAATGGAGACCCCATTCCAAAGTCTGCTATGGGGGGCTTGCCTCACCTTGTTATACCCCTGGTAAGATCCTTGCATTAAAACAATGATTTAATGTGTAAAAACCTACTGTCAGGGTGCTACCGGATCAAAAATATAACTGTGTAGCAAATACAGGAATTTGTCCATTAGTATGTAGCCATGGACCAGTAAGCTGTTGTCCACAGGATAGGGGATACCTTGCTGATCGTGGGGGGGGGGGGGGATCATGAGAACAACCCCTTTAACATGGCAATATCCATGATGCCAGTGTATAAAAGGTTCAAAATGATAACTGGGGCCCCCGCTCATCAGCAAGTTATCCTCTATCTTGTTGATAGGGATAACTTATTGTGACTGGACAACCCTTTGAGCCTATGATGTACAATCTATGCCAAAAAGGTCTTTCACTGCCACCAGGACTTGGGTAAGTAAGAGAAGATGGGGATGCAAGGTAGCTGCCTTGATAAGTAACCCCCTGAATCCCAAAATTGATCTAAATTGATCTAAAAACTTTCACGCAAGAAAACTGGCATGAAAGCACCAGTACTCCTCTACTGGAGTCAACTATAGAAAGACCAGCCAGAGTCAGAAGCCCAATTTATCGAACGGGCTGCATCTCATCATAAATTAGGCACAAGCTGCGTCGGCATAAAAAGGCATCAAGACTGGCATGAAAAACACAGATCTTGATCACCCCCCGCCCCCAATGTGTGAACCTGGGACCACAGTTATACCACGTCTTTGCTGTGGACATTTCATTTACGGGTGAGGGCTTTGCTGTGGACATTTCATGAAAAGGGGGCTCTGCTGTGGCCATTTCATTAAAGTGGGGCTCTGCTGTGGTAATTTCATTAAAGGGGGGCCTGTATGGGCTGCGGTGGCGTCATCAGGAAAAGGAGATTAGGCCTCGGGGCACAAGGTTGGTTTGGACACTGAGGGGGCCCTGGTCATGTGTACAGCGCATGGGATACTTAATCCCCCACTGAATGTATGGTCTACTAAATACATTAAACTAAATAAGGAATTTGCTAGACAGGGTCCACAACCTCCCAGAGGTAGGACATTCACCTAAAAACCAACAGGGGTATATCCTGCTTAGTTTTTGTGATCACACTCTTTGTCCACAATTTAATAATATAATATTAATCTTCATTTATATAGCACTATTAAATCCCATAGTGCTTTACAAATCATGAGGGACATATACAAATATAATATTACATTACATAGTAATAACATTCATATGAAACAATAGGAGTGAGGGCCCTGCTCCCAAGAGCTTACAGTCTATGAGGATGAAGGAGGTGACACAAGAGCTTACAGTCTATGAGGATGAAGGAGGTGACACAAGAGGTATAAGATTGTATAATGGTCATGCCATTCATTTTAAGGGAACAGTATAAAATAATTTAATAAATAAAAATTCTGCTGCTTGTACCAGCCATCAGCCGCCATCTTGTATACAAGGTCCAAGCTGAAAGTGACTGCAGAGTAGCCTGGAACCTGTATATAGCTGGTGTATGCCGGATAAAAGACAGGAGGAGGACATAGGATGGATTAGTAAAGAGAGAGTTAACATTTCATGCAGTTAGTGAGTGTGATAGGCTTGCCTAAAGAAATGGGTTTTAAGAGCACGTTTGAAACTTTGGAGGGTGGGTATTAGTCTGAGAGTCCAGGGAAGGGCATTCCAGAGAATTGCTGTAACTGAGGAGAAGACCTGGAGACGTGTATGAGGGGTTCCAATTAAGGAAGAGATTAATCTAATATAACTGACAGATCGAAGAGCACAGGTAAAATGCGGCACAAATCGGAAATAGTCGGGAAGCCTGACGTAAATGCGGTGTGCGGACTGTTAGTAAATGTGCCCCATTATGTCTAGTACATAAGACAGATAATAGCTTAAACATAATAGCTTATTACCATTCACACAACCAATGTAGGAGAGTAGCTCACATATGAATGTAAAAACTCCTTTACAAAAGTTGTGAACACATAGCATATCCCATAGTACCGCTGTGAAATTAGCGATGCTTCAATTAAATTACATCATCCATATATTACAATACATTACTACTTGCTGTTAATTTGCGTTGTCAGGTTTAACTTTAAAGGCTTATTTGCATTTTTCATTGTTAGTTAAAAATTAGTTAACTCTTTCATTGCCATTAAGTGAAGCTTTTCTGTATCAACTCTACAAACCGTGTGTGTATATTGGCAGGGGTTAATTAATCCTTCGGATGCCAAGGAAAACATCCTGACTCTTGAAGTTACATGACTGGGGCAGGACAAGGGTCAGTGCAGCCAATGTAATTGATTTCTCATCATGAATCAGATAGATAATCACATTGTAGCTCCTAATTGTATCATTACAGGACAACATGATAAACAACCGGCGGCTGAAGATTACTCCACTTTTTGACACTTTATTTCTCAAGACTGCAACGTCTCTTCTCAACAAATGTCAAGTGATATAATTTAATTTCAAGGCTGGGAGGAATGTGCTGATGTTGTGACCTGAACCAAAGGATGCATAATGAGTAATCCAACACTTAACAACTCCCAGTGTTTACTAGAACATCAGCGACAAATGAATTGTTCTGACATTAGACAAATACAAAGGCGGCAGAATGGAGAGCTGGCAGCCGATATCTGCCCATGGAAGGAGGCCGCTGTGCTCAGATATATCAAGCTATAGTTATGTAATATGTAAAATGCTTTATAAAGACAAAGAAAGAGGATCGGCACTAGCAAAGTAACATGAATGTCCCAACACACTACAAAAAATTTATGTGTAAAGAAAGAAGCAGACATTATTTTTATTAAATAATCAATAACAGGCTACAAATGTGCATGACCGCACCAGTAAATATTAAAAACAATTAAAAGGTAAAAAATTATTTTTCCAAAATGAAATCATAGAGAATGGTTGCATAGGGTAGAGCAACCTTTCAATTTGTTAAAATTCTTTTTTACCTTTTAATTGTTTTTAATATGTACTGGTGCGGTCATACACCGTTGTGGCTTGTCATTGATTATATAATGAAAATAAATTCCCTGGTTTTTACAAAAAAGGCTTTTAAAATTATACAAATGAGCCTAAGGGGCTCTGGGCTCCATAGGTGTTAATGGAGTCTGGAGCCTCTCAGACACATTTCCATAACGTTAAGCCTTTTTTCTTAAAAACAAGGGCATAAGGATCTTAAAGAAGTGTATCCTGCCAGAGGGGCACACACCAGTATATCAGTATGCTTGGTTTACAATCTTTCATCCTTCTGGTAGATGTCCTTTAAAGGCATGCAACCAATTGGCTTTACCACCCACATTTCCTTGATTTGGAACAAATAATGATATTTCCCCCTCCAGTTTGTTTTACAAACATATGAGAAAAACTTTTTCTAGAGTTGTCAGCCAGATCCCATTTTTTTTTCACATTTCTCTTCATTATAACATCCAGGAATGGGAAAGCACCTTTAAAAATAGATATATAGATTTTTGCAGAATGAAGAGAAAAATAACATTCAGGGAGCCGCTATAAACACATTGTGCCATAAATAACTGAATATTGTAAGAAGTCAATAGATACAGATCTTTCTGCTGTGTCTGCAATGGAGCCATTTCATGTAAATTGACCCCAAGAGATTTGTGCAAATAGGAAGAAATGACATTGTTTGTATTGGAATTGAAGCAGTTGTTCAACTCATTCTGAAAAGTAATTTCCATGCAAAGATGTATTCTAATATAAACGACTTGATCTTTAGAAGCGTCTTCTACTTTGCAGCTAATGTTGCACATATCACTTAAGGAGAGAGATTGTGGTGTGACTATTGCACAGAGCTCAGAAAATCATTCCATACTTTTCATCTTATTTACCAATTCATACGTGAGCTCAGTATATTAGGGACATAAAGAGTCAGGACACGGCGCTGCTGCCCATCCCTTACAAACAGGCATTGTGGACCTAAAGGTGGCCCTGAAATTTTCATGGCAAACAGCATATATTTCTGAAATCACAGTCACAGATCAGACATTGATAATCTATCAGCTATCTTTATCTTTCAGCAGTTTAATTCATCTCTGTGCAGCGTGATGACTTATCGGTTAGCACTGTTGTCTTGCCGAGACAACTCCTGCATGAAGTTTGTATGTTGTAACTTGACTTCATATCACAATAGTCACATCAGGTCCGCCGGAGCTCGCCATCTTCTTCCCGGTGCATGTAAATGCATGGCCTGCGACACAATTTAAATGTTAAATACTGTGCTTAGTTCGAATCAGTCAGTTGGCCCGCCCGCCTGATTTGTGTTGCATGAAAGCCGGCGCGATGTGCCAAAATCCGATCAAGTGCGCCAAAAATCCCTGCTAGATGCAGCGCAAATCAGAAATCGTCGGAATATCCGGCAATAGTGCGGTCCGGGAACCCTTAGTAAATGAGCCCCAAACAGTCTGTAGCACCAAATATTCTTCTTTATTTCATATCAGCCATTTGAAAGGGAGGTGAATGACAAGCACACAGTTACAGCAAGCAATCTATCACTCAGTGATGGTCGGTGTAAGATTCCAGAGTGTGGGCAGGGACTCTAAGCAGACACTTCGTGATTCCTCTAGTGCTATGAGATGCTGTGTGCTGACAATGTGCTTAGATTATCAAGGTCAAGGATTTATCTGCACTTTCATTTATCTTCTAAACATTCTACCAGTAGCTGACACATAGAAAAAGAGAGATGAGATAGATCAGGGTCATGAGAGATCATGAGATTCATGAGATGCATGAGATGCATGTAACACACAATGACACACTGCAGCTCTTCTACATTTACACTATAACAAACACTGTCAGCCCAGCTATAACTCCTTTCCTTGTAATTAAAGGAAACCTACCATCATGGATCAACCCATTAAGGTAGATCTGTTGGCAGGTTCCTCTAATCCTCTTTTTAGGGGTTATCTTTTAAAGGTTACTGGGGCATGGAGTAGCTGGAGCTGAGGCTACACGTTGCGGCTACTCCATACCCCAGTAGCCTCTTGCCATCTACCTACCAATAAATCTTCAGCACACAGCTACAAGGAGCTGCGCACACTCGTCTGCGAAGCCGAGTTCTGTGCATGCACAGTAGCCTCTTTAGTAAATTTGCATGTAAGTGCCATTAAAAATTCGAAAAGATTTAGGGGTCAAAAGGATTAGCCCTGCTTCAGATTAGAGGAACCTGCCACCGGATCTACCTTACTAGGTAGATCTGTAGTGGTAGGTTTCCTTTAAGATCTCATCTTATCAGTAGTTTGTAGATTTAGTCTCCTCGCGATGCTGCTTGCTGGCAGGAAATGTCTGTGTCTGAGCTCGCTGGAACGCAGAGGGAGGGGGCCAAAGCAGAGACACACTACAGCAAGCAGACAGGAGAAAATAATCATAAGAAGAATCTGCCATGCCCTACCCTAAGTCAAAAAATCTACAGTGGGATCCCAGAGCAACCCATACACCAGGACTGATAGAGACAGGTTGGAATTATATCTGTGAAATGCTTTACTTTTGTTAATAAGAGTGAATTAAATTATGTGTTATTCTGTTATCCTGAGTATATTTAAGAAACTTGTCTTTGTGGCAATACCCCTTTAAGATGTTCTGACCTCTTAGTGATTCTGCCACAACCCTTGCATGACCTCACTGAAATCTATGCCAGTCTTATCTTAGACTTGAGCTATAACCATTGCAGGTTAAAGTAAATTTGGCAGAGCAAGGCATCTGTGCTCTGGCCAGCCTTGTTCCCTCCTCACCATGCCTGTTTGAAAAAATGGTCTGCATATAACAAAAGGACAACTAAAAATTTCAATTTCAATGGTGTGTCAGAAAATTAGACTTTTTCATGCATTACGCACCAACAGCCTTATAAAATCCATAAATCCTTTTTTCTCCTGCCTGTGTATCTGTATCAGTGTTCCGAGTGTTCTCTTTTCCATGTACTGTATATACTTGAGTATAAACCAAATTTTGGTTATAGTCGAGTCAAGAAAAAAGAACAAAAAGTGTACTCACCTTTTGACATCCCCCGCAGCTGCGATGGATTCTGGGGGGCGTCGGAAGGTAAGTACACTTTGCTTTTTTCCATACATACAGGGGCTGGCAGGCTGTATACTCGAGGGGGCTGACAGGCTCAATACTCAAGGGGGCTGGCAAGCTATATACTCCAGGGGGTTGAAAGGCTTTACTCCAGAGATTGGCTGGCTAAATACTACAGGGGGCTGTCTATATACTACAAGGGGCTGGCTTGCAATATACTATAGGGGACTGGCAGGCCATATACTACAGGGGACTTGCTGGCTATGTACTGGGGAGGGGGGCTGTGACCAATGCATTTCCCACCCTCGGCTTATACTCGAGTCAATAGGTTTTTCCAGTTTTTTGTGTCAAAATTAGGGGTCTCAGCTTATACTCGGGTTGGTTTATACTCGAGTATATACAGTACTTATCTGAAGAACTTAGGACCATGTGGAACACAATCTAAAAATTGTCTGAAGTTTTACTTTTTGTGTTTTTCTTTTTTTGCTAAACAATTTGGCAGCGTTAAACAAATCTTCCTGCTTGTTCCTCTGTTTCATGCCTTGTGTTCTGGAAATGATTGATGTTCTTGATATTAACTTAATTTTACATTAGGTTACTGCTGTCGTTCTACATAATCTCGGAAAAATTTAGAATAATTTTGTGCTGACTTCCACTCCTTCATTTCGGTTACAGGCGCATCTGTAGGAAATTATGCATTATCACAGCTTCTTTTTAATGTACGGAATTCTTTTTTTTTTCTCAATTGTTGCTTAGCAACAAGTTCTTTGTTCTATCAGCATTATAAACTTCAGGAGAAAAGAAAGTAGAACATTCGTTATTAACATAATACGTCAACCTGAGGGTTCTCTCTAACATAAAAAAATTATCTTGCATATGTTGAGTTTAAATATCTAATTTTTTTATGTTCCATATTTTTCCAGGTCAGCAGTTTGAACAAGTTACTTATTTTCTAGTGGATAATTTTCAAACTTTTGTGAATTTTTAATAAGGGTTTATTTAAATTTGGAGAGACATTTTATGCAGTATTAGTCTATTGTCCCCAGGCAATATCTACAGAGACTGACAGGGATCATTTACAAGCTTAGGGAACTTATCACGTCTTGCTCATAGTTGCTTTGTCATGATCCCTGGCTTTGAGACATCAGTCACGATTTGGGATCAGGAATCGGCGCCAATCTTTTCAGGAGGCTGTACCTGGCATTGCAGCTTATCCTCATTTGAATCAATAATGTTGGGTTCTAACATCAGGCTCTGTAAAAGGAGTTGCAGGCTGACAATATATTTAAATATTTCTTGAAAAATAGATGTTTAACCCACAAACTACTTTCAAGAGTTTTATTTACAGATCACACAACTTTAATAAGTTAAAATGTGAACGACTAGACAAGCAAAAGTCATCTCACCTGGATACAGAGGGCAGGGATGGCAATGATTAGCCTCCGCCAAAGGATTCAAATATGCTCCAAGAACACAATTTGATCCAGCTTCTGATGCAACAATCCGATAAAAACTGCAATGTTTATTGAAATAATCATTAAAAATATACAGAATAGAACAATAACATGGAAGAGATGTGCAAAGGTCTGTAGGCAAAGCCTACGCTTTCAACAAAATATCTTATTCATGGCCATTATAACATTGGAAACAGTTCATATTTGAATGAGAAGGAACTCAATGGGGGGGACACATTGGAAGGACCCAGTGGTCATGGTATACAATGGCACCAATGACAATGTTAGAGGTAGATGAAAGGTCCTTAGGGATTATAAACCTGTCCAAAATGCATAAACCTATGTATAACATGTATTTTGCACTTCCAGGATAAGGATTATACTTTCACGAGAAATCTTCAGAACTCGAGCTATTCTACTATTTTCCCAATTGTCCTTAGGGAGACTTTCCACCTTTTGTAAATATAATGAAGGTTAAAAAAAAAATGGCTCAAGACCTGATGTAGAAGGGGTTTGGGTTGGGTTCTTGGAGAATTGGTCCATTTTTGGTCCATCAGCTCCTCGGTCTACAGTATGGATGTGTGCACCTCAATGTGGTGGGTAAAACTAAGAGTTATGCACTTAGTATATATGAGAGGGAGGTGGTGTAACTAGCAAACTTAAGAACTTTAATTTGCTACATAATGTAATGCCATCTCTGCCATTCATCTTCGACGTTGTATATTAGATGGCGGCTGATGGCTGGTTCAAGTAGCAGCATTTTTATTTACTAAGTTATTTTTATTCTGTTCCCTTATAAAGAATGGCTGGGCCATTATACAAGCTCTTATACCTCTGGTGTCACCCCCTCATCCTCATAGACTGTAAGCTCTTGAGAGCAGGGAACTCACTCCTATTGCTCCATATGACTGTTTGTACTCTATAATGTAGTATTTTATTTGCACATGTTCCTTTGAGTTGTAATGCGCTATGGAACATGATGGTGCTATATAAATAAAGATTATTATAATGGATAATGTAGTGTGAGTTAAGTAAGAATGTGGTGGCATTTTCCCTCTGAGCGTCGCTCCCTGATGAAGTCACAGCTTTGCAGGCAGCATTTAAAGTGTTAACACCTGTGATTGATGCCAGCCCCAATCGTGGGTGTTACTGGTGTGAATGAGCCCAAACTCCAAACTCAGACTTTTGACTAAAATCCGGATTCGAAGAACAGATCCTGCAATGTTTTGGCATGCTTATTCCTACTTACTAACAAACTTAAGGAATTATACAATATCTAGAAAATGTCACCTCACATCTTCGCACCTTGATGACATCTTGAAAGGTCCTTAAAACCCAAAGGAAAATAACTTCCTGGTGAAGAAGTTTCACTATTTTCCCTATAATTTTCCCTAGTTTATCAACCCAAAAAGCCCCCTCTTAGTTTAATTATATACAGCCCCCTCATGGGTTATATTATATACAGCCATATACATGGTTCTATTATATACAGCCCACACATGCTTCTTTTATATAAAGCTCCCTTAAAACTTTAATTATATTATATTATAACTAATTATATACAGCCTCCTCATAGATTCATTATATAAAGGCCCACATGGTTATATTATACAAAGAGATTCGCTGTGGGTCCCCAGCACTTGCCCATGTATGCCTATTGCTGACGCCGGCCATGAAGGAAGAAACATAGGGGAAAGTATTTCGCTTTTGTAACGTATACTAAAGAGTTTACTGTTATTAATTTTTTTCTGAAATATTTATTATTTATTTCTTAAAAATAAAATTTAGAAAAAATATTTGGTTACACTATTATAGACATTGCCTATCCTAATCACTGTCCATCTTGCATTCAGAGGTTAAAGAGGTATACAGTTTTGACACGGAGATCTGTTAACTATACATTTCTGTGTCTTGTATGTAGCTGCAAGACATTTAGATTCCAGGTTTTTGCTGGACTTGGAACCCATTGGTGAACTGGCGTGTACCTCCCCTGAGCAACACCTGTTGCAATCAAATAGAGGCTGTTACAGCAGGGGGAGGAGCTGTGCTCAGTGAAGAGCTCTCCACCAGAGTACTTTGAATCCAGCTGCAATCCTGGAATATAAATACATTTAAGTCCTATACAGCTGGACTTCTGCCTAATATTCCTATTAAAGTGTGAATACAAAGGAATCCCTAAGCAATGCAGTGGATCCATATTACTTTCAGTAATCCCTTTGCTCTCACAGACCTTGTAGTCTGTGAACGTAGAGGCACGGATGTTTCTACATAGAAACTGTAGACAATCATAATAGCAAATTTTTAATTAAGACTATTACTAAAGTTGCATCATTCCTGATTTTTCTGGGAACCAGTTCCACAGTGTGAAGTTATTTTTAGACTTCTCTGAATGGTTATTTAGGAGGGCTTAAGTGTGTGCACATTATAAAGAAATTCTAGAAGTAATGAATTACATATGACAGGGCAAGACCTCGCCATCCTTCCATTATTAAGATAATGCATCACCACCAACACATTAATGTCTCCTTGTGCTTACAGCTCTGTAGGAGTGATGCTGAACTGCTTGCTACTGCGAGTAAAAAGAAGAAGCTCAGTTCTTTAAGACAGGATGATATTACGTCTGCATCCCTGAGCACAGAGATATTGATAATGGATAGATAGTAGATCCTGTTTATAGAGCTATCGGCCACATATATAAAGGGACAGATGAAAGCTTAATGGGGCAGATTTACTTACCCGGCCCATTCGCGATCCAGCGGCGCGTTCTCTGTGGTGGATTCGGGTCATCCGGCGATTCCCTAAGGCAGTTCCTCCGACGTCCACCAGGTGTTGCTGCTGCGCGGAAGTCCGCCGAGGCCCGCCGGAGTTCACGATCCTATACTTGGTGAAGGTAAGTCCGTGTCCCACAACACTTTTTTTTAAAAATGCAGCAGTTTCTCTGAATCTGTCAGGTTTTCGTTCAGCCACGCCCCCCGATTTCCATCGCGTGCATGCCGGCGCCGATGCGCCACAATCCGATCACGTGCGCCAAAAACCCGGGCCAATTCAGGGAAAATTGGCGCAAATGGGAAATATTCGGGTAACAGCGAATCTGGCCCTTAGTAAATGACCCCCAATATTTTGATTACTTGGAGACAACTAGCTTGTTAGTTGCATGTCCCGTGGATATTCCATCAGTATAAAAAATGCATAAGGTAGCAGCCCAGAAAAGCAGGGTAACTATACCTTTGTGTGTGTAGTGAAGTTGTATACCAGCCAGTAGCGTAACTAAGAAAGACAGAGCCACATAGCAAACTTCTGAACAGGGTCCCACTTACCCCTTAAAAAAACATACACACCATATATTCATACATACAGCATATACACACATACATACAATACCATATACACCCATGCATCATATACACATCACATATGCAAACATATAGCATATTCACATCCAATACCCGATATGTCGAGGCCCCCAGATGGTGTGGGCCCCATATTAGCTGCTACAGCTGCTACCCCTGTAGTTACGTCACTGATTCCAGCTCTTCAACTTTTGCCAAAGGCATGGGTGGCTCTATTGGCCTGAAGAGCTTTCTGCTCTTAGCACTATGCTGCTCCACTGCCCCCTGCCCCCTGCTACGAGTAGGAGCTATATTAGGATTTTGGTTTGATATTCACAGCAGAGTCCTGGGTCTTGCAATACACTTTCTATCATATACAGCATAAGGGAGGTGGTACTTTGCCTTTTCCAAATACTTCATCAAGGATAAATGAAGTGGTAGAGTGCAGTATCCATATCCTGCATAACGGAAGTCATATTGTAACAAATAAAGCAAGTGTAGTGGTACTAAGACCACATACAGAAGATGTGGTACTGTCCAGGCGCCCAATGTAACAGTAGTGGTTCTGTGAAAGGCTTCATAGTGGGCTGTACATTGTAGAAGATATGATATGCCGGTACTTTGTAGACAATTTAAGAGAACTAGTACTGTGTACTCTTTATATTATATATACAGGATAAGAGAAGTGTTACTGTACATTTTTATTATGCAGTGTCTATAGTAAGAGAAGTGGTACCGTATACCAGGGGCATCGCTAGGCCAAAAGATCTAAGGCCCGTGTCCCACATCTTTTGGTCTGTGCCCAGGATCTGCGGGACACTTGTCCCACTGTCCATACATCATCCCTCCCCCCACACACACACACACACTCTCTCCCCACTCTCACCTCTATCCATGTCCTTTCCGGACACAGATAAAAGTGAGTACTGTGATGAAGAGCGGAGATGTCATTACCCTGCGCCTCCTACTCCAAGCCGCTTGCTTCAGTGCTTTTAGCCGTAGACATGGTATAATGACATCTCTGCGTCTCGTTTTGACAAATAGAGGAGAAGCAGGAAAGATGGCAGGTGAGTATTAGTTTTTTCTTCTTTAGTCAGTGTAGGGCTTTTGGGGGACATTAATTGCTCAGGATGGGATCATTTGCTATGTGGAGCATAAATTTCTGGGGAGACATCAATTGATAGGGGACATGAATTTCAGGGAATCTGGGGGAGCATTAATTTCTGGGGGCTGTGGGGCACATCCATTGCTTGTAGTGGGGCTGTGAGGGACTTCCATTTCGGGCTGCCTGTGCAGGACATCATTTGCTGGGAGGAGCTAGGGGAGACATTACCATTGATGGTAGATGTCCATCACTTACCCACCCAAGTGGGACTGTTTTTAGTGCATAAAGAGACGCCACACTTACAAATAAAAAGCGCCTCTTGGCATCGACAGCTTTTAATTTATTCCGCCCCACAATGTAATTGTATCTCCTGCTCCTGCCCTACGTCATGACTGATGTCCGAGAGTTGGGGCTTGATGAGAGCGGGCTGGAGTGCTCCCCTAGCTCCTCGGGCAGGTGCAATTACATTGCAGGGTGGAATAAATTAAAAGCTGGCGATGCCAAGAGGCGTTCTGGTGACGTCAACCTGAGCGCCTCCATCTAATTTACATATTTTTTACAAAATTTTTCTTTGTAAGCATGTTGTTTCTTTATGCACTAAAACAATTCCACTTTTTGCATAAAGAAATTGATGGTAGATGGTATATGTCCTTTAACAGTGGTCTGTGGGGAACATTATATACTGGAGGCTGTAGGGGACATTGCTGGGGACTATGGGGGACATTATATACTGGAGGCTGTAGGGGACATTATATACTGTGGTCTGTGGGAGACATATACTGGGGGTTGTGGGGGACATTACATAGAAGGGTCTGTGGGGAACATTATATACAGAGGGCTGAGGGAGCATTACATACTAGAGTCTATAGGGAACATTATATACTGGGGCTGTAAGGACATTACTGGGGGCTGAGGGGGACATTACCTACTAGGGCTGTGTGAGACAATATATACCGGGGGCTGTGGGGACTTACTGGTGAGACTTATTTAGTGGGGGGCATTATTTAGTTTGGGTATTATTAGGTGGCTCCCTTCACTGCATATGATCAGAAAGGCGACACAATCATGAGGCATTAAGTGTAGGGGCATTGAGTGAAGGGTCACATTGAAGGGGCATTAGCAGAGGCCACAGGTTTTAAGTGCTTTATTACATGTTAGGCCACATTTCTGTGTAGTCGTATTACAGTATTTGGGGGACAGTGTTAGGGGACAAGATGTAGACAAAGAAGAACATAAGCTGTCTGTGTGGTGAACTCCACAGGAAGGACATGTGGCTGAAGAGAAGACATGGTGATGCATTGGGATCCATGCCTAGGTCATGGGGTCCATGACCCTAGCAACGCCCATGCTGTACACAATTTACAGGGTAAGTGGTACTGTGCTGTCTATAAAGGTGGTGCTGTGAAAAAGAGACACATACACAAATACATGTAGCCTAAAGCAGGAGCAAGGTCCTGGGTCCAGGGCTGGAGGTCCCTTTCCTTACTAAATGTCTAGACATTAATGTTGGAGGGGATTAAGCCAGACAAAGGTTCACACGATCAGCATTGAGCACAAACTACTCATATTATAACCTGACACAACAAAGCCTTATACTGACTTCAATCAAATGTGTTTCTATGTGATCCATGGCAAGTCCACATCCCCATTATATTCAGAATACAATATAAGTAATGGAGGAAAATACATCTAAACAAGCAGCTTAACGCCACAGTAAATGGGGAACTGCTGCCAAAATGTGAATATTTCAAATTGCTCAGTAATACGCTGAATACTAAGGTCAAGGGGAATATTTTACCACTTGGTAAGTAGAAAATGCTATAATTAATAGCTGCCATCATAAAATCAATAGTAGTTGGCAGTCAATTAAAAAGTGTTATGAAATAATAAATTAGGATTAATCCATCATTCACCATCTACGTATTTGTTATAATTAACGAGCAGTGAAAATATTACATATGGATATTACACTTATTTGTACAAGACTGTCTTGAAAATTTGTTAATTTTTTGTAAACTCTAGTGGATAGTCCAAATAAGATAACAAAAATGTGTCTGATTTCTTAAAAAAAAAAAAAAGCAGAACACATGTCCACAGGTTGTTTGTGATATTGCACTTCAGCTACATTCACTTCAATACAGAACAGAAAGTAGCCATGCATAAAAACCCCTTTAACGACCTGGCCCATTTTTGTTTTTTCATTTCCATTTTTCCCTCCCCACCTTCAAAAATCTCTTACTTTTTTATTTTTCCATGTAAAGAGCTCTGTGTTGGCTTGTATTCTGCGGTGTAACAAATTACACTTCATAGTGATGATGTGTATTATTCCATGCCATGTACTGTGAAGCGATAAAAAAATTTCAAATGCAGTGAAAATGGTGAAAAAACACATTTGTGCCGTTTTCTTGTGGGCTTGGATTTTACAGCTTTCACAGTGCGCCTGAAATTACAGGTCTACTTTATTCTTTGGATCGGTGCGATCACGGGGATAACAAATTTTATAATGTTTTCATACATTTAAAAAAATGAAAACCTTCTATCTCACTTGTTTTTTGATTTTGCCATCTACTGGTGCCAATAACTTTTTCACAGAGCTGTATATGGTGTCATTTTGTGCAACTTTTCATGATGTTTTCAATGCTACCATTTTTAGGACTGTATGACCTTTCAATCACTTTTAATTGAATTTTGTATTTTTAAAAATGGCCATTTATAAGAAAGTGCCATTTTCGACTTTCGGCGCTATTTTATGTTACGAGGTTAAACGCAGTGAAAAACTGTTATTATATTTTGAAAGTTCGGGCATTTTTGGACACCGTGATGCCTAATGTGTTTATGATTTTCACAGTTTATTTATTTTTATATCAGTTCAAAGGTTTTTTCATTATATATTTATATTTTTATTTTTATTTTAACTTTTTTTATTTTTACTATTTTTCAGACTCCCTTGGTTGTCTGATCGATCCTATCATATACTGCCACAGTACAGTATGGCAGTATATGGGGATTTTCTACCTCATTCATTAAAATGTGCAAATCGCACTTTGTAATGAATGGGTTAAAACGAGGCCGCCTCAGGTCTTTGGAAGACCCAAGGCTGTCATGGCGACCGATCGCCTTCTTGAAGCCACCGGCAGCTTTGCAAAGCATAGACTTACTGGCTTTGGAGAGCCCTCTCCATATAGCGGTACCCAACGTGTGCGCATCAGGAAGGGGATAAAGGACATCTACCACCAATTTACTGGTGGTAAAGTGTCCTAATTAGACTGCCCATTCAGTCCATGAGATGGGGGGAGCGTTGTTAATATGTTTTCGGGCATCTTTATTCAAGAAATAAGAACTTTGTAAAACTTTGATGTAACCTGAGCGCCTCTTGGCTTCCCCGACTTTAAAATTTGTGCACGACCCCACTGCATTAGAAGCCGGGGAAGCCACGGAAGCCGAGAGTGGCTCAGGCAACGTCCAGGTGTTTTACAAAGTTATTACTTCATTAATAAAGATGTTAACAATGGTCCCCCATCCCCTAGACATACCGAGCAGCCTATTTAGGACACTTTACCATCAGTAAACTGGTGGTAGGCCTTTAAAGCAAATCTGTGACCATACTAAGCTGTAGACACTGGTAAGCGTTATCACTGGACACCTGTGTACCTTTGTATATGTTGCTTTAAGGCTAAATTCACACTGCCCTGAGCCCGCCGCACCGTAGCATGGCGGGCACACGGCAGCGTGGGGAGAGGAGGAGGAGGTGAGCGCAGCTCACCCCCGCCCCTTTCCATAGGAAGTAATGGCGCACGGCGCTGTAATACAGGAGAAGATAGGACATGTCCTATCTTTTCACGGGGTACGGAGCGGTACGGTGCCACACGTATGCTGTACCGTACCGATCCCGTAGGGCGCCGTGAGCCCATAGAAGTGTATGGGGGACGTATATCGGCCGCATATACGTCGGCCGCATATACGTCCCCCATACTGTAGCGTGAATGTAGCCTAAGTGACAGGGCTGTGAAAAGTGAAGTTTCAATCCAGCTCTGCAGCTCTTGCAAGGGATCTGGGTGGGTCTTTCATCCTAAAGAGCTTTCTGCACTGTGCTGCTCCACTGCCCCTCCATTCTGCTATAAGTAGAACCTTATCAAGATTTTAGTTGGATGCTTGCAGCAGTCACTCAGATTAGATGGGAGATGCTGTGAAACTGTTCATTGCAAGGAGCAGAAAGCTCCTCAGGTGGAAAGACCCTCCCTTTAGCACTTGCATGAGTTGCAAAACTGTTTTACAATTTTACTTTTCACAGTCCTGCTGCTACTTGCTACAAGTTACATAGCTCTCCAGTGCCGATACCTTGTTTATTATGGTCAAAACTAGAGATGAGCGAACACACTCGTCCGATCTTGATGCTTGTTCGAGCATTAGCGTACTCGTAACTGCTCGTTGCTCGGACGAATACTTCGCCAGCTCGAGAAAATGGCATCTCCCGCCGTTTTGATTTTTGAAGGCCAGAAACAGAGCCAATCACAAGCCAGGAAACTCTGCACTCCACAAGCATGACGTGGTACCCTTACACGTCGATAGCAGTAGTTGGCTGGCCTGATCAGGTGACCCTGGATTAGACTAGTCCCTGCCCGCGCTGCTCGCATGATTCTCTGTCTGGATGCCGTTAGGGAGAGAGCTGCTGCTGCTGCTGCAGGAATAGCGTTAGGCTGTTATATTAGCTTACTGTTAGGCAGGAGTGAGTCTACAAGAACCCAACAGCCCTTGTTAGGGCTAGAATAACGTTAAATTTTTTTTGTTGTTGTTGTTTGCTTGTGGCTGGCCTTGCTGGCACTCGTAACATGGATTCCCATCAGTTATCACGATATCTCGCACCCCTAACTGTGAAAGTGGGCATTGGAATTAATCAAACAACGCGAGACTGTGCTATCACCTTAGCCCGTGAATATCGCGAGATCTCGCAAGTCCGCCATGTAACATGATACTAGGAAACCCTGTCAAACCCCACGATACCAGACGATTTAGTAGTGATCGCTATCTGGAGACTAGTGATCCCAAATACAGGGGAGTAAGAAAAAGAGGGATGCCTAGAATGCTCATAAACCTATACAAAGAGTGTTATAAATCACAAGACAATTAATAGACCATAAAAACAAACAGTGAGTTAAGTTGAATACACATATTCATACTCAATAAAAATATAAATATTGTTTAAAAGTATTCTTATAGATTCTGAACGCCAGACAAACAAAAATTAATAAGATCCCAAACATCAGTCATATAAATACATGAATAAATCTCCATATTGCACAATGCCAACATACATATTGCACATTCAATTACAGTGTTATCATATATACAGTACATGATTACGGATGTAATACATTATTATATGTCTACCTCACATAGTTTTTAGAATAAAAAGCCACTATAATTCCCAAAGAGACAAATTCATTGAGCCTGACATAAGTATGTAATATAGTACAACATAGTTAAGATGATTGATATTGTATGCATGGGTGAACTGCATGGGACACAGGAGGTGACAGGGCTTGTACAATGGTCACAGGAGCTTACAATCTATGTCGACTCCTGTGTCCTCCTCCTCATAGAGTGTAAGTTCCTTTGACCATTATTCAAGCGCTGTCACCTCCTGTGTCCTCTTCCTCATAGAGTGTAAGCTCTTGTGACCATTGTCACATATACTCATACCTATTGAGACCCCCTGACTATGTGCCAGCATAATTCTATCTAAAGAGCCGATTGAGAGCCATTTGAGAGCCAAAAGAGCCGGCTCTTTTCAGTGAGCCAAGCCAAATGAGCCGGATCATTCAAAACAGATGTCATTCCTCACTAATTCTGCGCCCAACACTGGTTGGCTGAGCTTGCTGCCAGCCAAGCCCTAGCCAATCAATCTTGGGTCAAAGGAACAACACAGTGTTCTGTATAGAGCTGAATCTGACAGAACACTTGTAGTGTCGGCAAGGGAGTGATCCTCTGGTAAGAGTGTCCCATAAAATGTACCCTAATAAAGTCTCCCCATTAATTCTCCCCACACAAAGTACACTATTAAAACTTCACCAAATGTCACACAATGACCCCTAATAAAAGTATCCCCTACACAGTCTCCTTAGCCTTCATTTACACGACCATGTGCCCGCCATACCGTACTGTACGGTGGGCACACAACGATGCCTGGGAGAGGAGGAAGGGGTGCTGCTCACCCCTGCCCCTCTCCAAAGAGAAACATGGCTGCACCACACTGCTCCGTATGGCACCGTTACTTTACTGTTATTTTATTAAATATTTTAGGTGAAAAAAACATTTTTTCTTATTTTTCCTCCTCTAAAACCTAGGTGCATGTTATGGTCCAGTGTGCCTTATAGTCCAAAAAATATGGTAAATGCTTGTTGTGGATAGCCAGAATATTATGGCATGTTATAGAAATAAGTACCAAAACAGTAGAGCAAAGACTAATAATAATAGGTTAAGACAACATTTTGGTCATTCTTGCATGTGATGATGCTAAAAGCTGATGAAACGGTATATTCTTTGCATATTTAAGTAGTAAATCAAAAGAAACATATAGTAAAGCTAAATCTTCCAAATATTCACCTTCCTAAATTGTATAATTGTAACAAGTTTAATTAGCAGTAGGTTACAGCAACCATCTGCAAAGCGCTAATTTGACTTCTGAGGATCTCAGCTTATAGATGTTATTTTCAATTTCTTGTAAGTCTATGTTCACACATTAAATTCCCAACTAAACTGTGATGGTTATGCTGGATTTGTTTTTGACAATTTCTACACAAAACCCTGAAAAATCTATTTGGATTGCTTCTTTCAAGATTTCTTTTTGATTTTTTATGATTTATGAAAGACAACTGATGGACAAAATATAGAATACAACCACAACCATAACTGACCACACAATTTGTAAATGAGCCTCTAAGTAATTTTCTCCATTAACAGAATGGTATGAATAGAGACAAAGGGGGATATTTATCAGGACCTCTGCGCACCGCCAGTGGCGCAGAGGCCCTGAAATAATCGCAAATGCTAGCTTATTGCTAGCTTTTGCGATTATTTTCCCCAATCCGCCACCTTCACGCTTCAGGATAAACGCTGCGCTACTGGCAGCAGAAGCCTCTTGATGTATCGGGCTGCAAATTTGCAGCGACGGGGCGATCATACGCTGGCGCACGAGCGCCAGCGTATGATAAATATCCCCCAAAGGAGTAATGTAAAAAGAGGATATGCTTGTATGGAGGGTTGGTGAAAGTCTACCTGGTAAATACACAAGTACATAATACTTCAGTTCTAAGCATCTAAGCCAAGGGGTAGAGGTATCTCTTCGAAAAACACAAAAAAGTTGTTCCACCTCAGTTTATTGGCGTAAAGTTTGGAAAATTTCAAATTCGTAAGTCCCATGTAATGTGGAATAATTGGGGCGTATTTATTCTTAGTGCATAAAGCCTTTCAAAAGTGCAATATTTTATTAATAGGTCTAATAGAGAATCTAGTGAGGGAGGCAGATTATTCTCCTAATTCCAAGTTTTTTAATAATTTAGCAGATAGGTTTATACTGTTTGGCGTATTAACACGTTCATGACTGTGGGT
Source organism: Engystomops pustulosus (assembly GCA_019512145.1). Classification (NCBI taxonomy): domain Eukaryota; kingdom Metazoa; phylum Chordata; class Amphibia; order Anura; family Leptodactylidae; genus Engystomops; species Engystomops pustulosus. Next base: position 37,516,086 of record CM033647.1, read on the forward strand.
CAATGGTGCCTGAATGTCTGGGAAAATTTTTTCAGTTGTGTTATGCCTTCTTTAAATGGCAATATCTTTGAAAAGCTTTACATATCATAACAAATTCTACTTTGTTTTTCATGACATATGAGAATTTAACTTGATAGGATAGTTTTATTAACTACTAGAGATGAGCGAACATACTCGTCCGAGCTTGCTGCTTGTTCGAGCATTAGCGTACTCGCAACTGCTCGGTGCTCTGACGAGTATTTCGCCCGCTTGAGTAAATGTCATCTTGCGGCGTTTAGATTTTTGGCGGCCAGAAACAGAGCCAATCACAAGCCAGGAGACTCTGCACTACCCCCAGCATCACGTGGTAAACTTACATGTCAATAGCAGTGGTTGGCCCTGGAATATACTAGCCCCTGCCCGCGCTGCTCGGATCATTCTCTGTCTGGATGCCGTTAGGGAGAGAGCTGCTGCTGGTCAGGGAAAGCATTAGGGTGTTCTATTAGAATAGTGTTAGGCAGCAGTGATTCTACAAGAACCCAACAGCCATTCTTAGGGCTACAATAGCATTATATTTTATTTTTTTTTATTTGCTTGTGGCTGGGCTTGCTGGCACTAGTAGTGCAGCTAGTACCATATTGTGAGACTTGCAAACTTTCTATTTAGCTAATAGTGACACACATATCCATCTCAAACACCTAAGTGGGACAATTTATTAGGGGTTTGATTGAATTAGGCACAGTCTGCAGATTTTCTTTTTTCAAAACTGAAAGTCACAGGCACAGCACAAAATCCTGTTGTGTGCTGTCAGTGTAGGTTAGAAACTAGCCAGAGCAATCATCTTCTGTGGTTGCTGTGTGATTTCTTCTGCACGTTTTGTTCTATAAAAAAATAAAAAAACACAAAAAATTAAAAAAATTAAAAAACACAAAAAAAAAAAAAACAGGACGAGGGCGTGGGTGTCCAACTACTGCAATGGTCAGAGGCCGTGGTCCTGGGCGAGGTGAGACACCACCTGCTGATGAGGGAGCAGGGGAACTCCACAGAGCTACACTTCTTAGCTTCATGTCTCAAGTTACTGGAACTCATGGTAGAGCACTGTTGAGGCCAGAACAGTGCGAACAGGTGATGTCGTGGATTGCGGACAATGCTTCTAGCCATTTGTCCACCAGTCAATCTTCCACGCAGTCCACCCATGTTACCCAAGTGAGCACTCCTCCAGCTCCTCCACCTCACATATCTCTTGAGGTTCCTCATTTCCAGCGCCAAGCTTATTCTGCACAATACGCTAACTGCAAGTGTATTATACACAGATTTTTTTTTACTTATCCAAATTCATCTGCAAAGAACAGATCTAATGTCAAGAATCTCCCAGCTCAGCGTCATGTTGTATGCTGAGATAAGTATTCAGCAGTATGGGAGAAGGTCGCTCGTTTGTTAGTTGTGCATATTCTTTTTTACAGAGCCATCCTTATGTCTGTGAAAGCTGATCTTACAAGAGCTTGAAGATGATTTTTAATGAGTAAAAGTATTTCACCTTTCCCATCCACAGCAGCGCCTCAGCCCCAGATAATTACTTAGATGGAAGGGTTGCGCTTGGTATTCTTACGGTCTCTTACAGTCAGCTAGGATCATGTGCACCAGGTCAGCGACCTCATCAGCTCATCGACCTCCTACATTTAGGGCTCACCGATGGGACCAGATAGTTGACTTTATAATGTTCCAGGATTATTTCAGCTGAATTCCCAAATTCTTCTTATTAACAGGTAGAGCCGCAGAAGATATAATATATGCTGTGACTCAAGAATAATCACTGTTAACCACAAGTGCTGCAAAACCACAGGTGATTTTCTTTAGGACTATAGATCTTTATGGCTGTGGAGAATAAGAACCAAAGGTGTGTTATAATTTACATCTTTATATGTACAGAGGTACAGTTTATATCCTGTCTTCATTAGGGGTATTGCTTCTATATAGGGCATTAATGTATGATTGCTGGTAGTTTGACCATAAGGACCACCAAGAATATGAGAACAGGAGTTTGCAAGTGTCCAAGACACACATTTGTGGGGCACGCCACCCTTTTGTGTGTTGTGGGTGCACTATTCTTCACACGAATTTTGACATTGAAATGGGGGTTCCAGTGCACAGTTGAATCGTGCGCCATGTTTTACATGCAAAGTCCGATAAAGGTATGTTAAACATCCTATGTTAAAGGTGCACCATAAAAAGTTGGTGCACCCTGTCGAGGCAGTGCAGCGAGCACCAGATTCATGAAGAACGTACATCAGAAATCCTAAATCTGGCTCCTGAATGTATTGCCACATCCCTAACAAGCTAAGCTACAAAGAGACTGCCTAATTTTACCTTCTTGGTACAAGGCGTAAAATTAAAATATATATATATATATATATGTACATATATATATATATATATATATATATATATATATTGTTTTCAACCCCCCACAGAAAGAGGTAACACAAGTTAACTAATGCATTTTATGTGTCTCTATGTGATGTCACTGAAGAATTGTCAGGCTTAGAGGTTGTGGATCCTCTGAACCACTGCGGACGATAACACAAGCCACTACCTGTGGACCGGAGTCTAAGTGGCACCCGGTTTTCACGAGAGCCGCTAGACAAGCTGCGGCGTGGTACCACCAGGTCGTTCCACAGGCGTGACTGCAGTGGCAGCTAAGGCCGGGGTACAGGAACGGAACGAGCCGGGACTCGAGAGCGGGAGAGGTATGTGGCGCTCGCGATGCGCCTGCTGGGAGCGAGGGTTATGGGTGAGGCCGCGACCCGCGACACCTGTGACAAGAATACAACAAGGATACAACATATCCCACAAAAACACAAGCCCACACATACCGTATATACTCGAGTATAAGCCGACCCGAGTATAAGCCGAGGCCCCTAATTTTACCACAAAAAATGGGAAAATCTATTGACTCGAGTATAAGCCGGGGGTGGGAAATGCATTGGTCACAGCCTCCCCAGTATATAGCCTGCCAGCCCCTGCCCCAGTGTATATAGCCTGCCAGCCCCTGCCCCAGTGTATATAGCCTGATAGGCCCTGCCCCAGTGTATATAACCCCCCCCGTTGTGCAGCACAACAATACCATTGTAGCGGATGGATCACACAGAAGATCTACGGGGGCCACCGGAAAGGTGAGTTTTGATTTATTTTTTTGACTCGAGTATAAGCCGAGTTTGGGTTTTTCAGCACATTTTTTGTGCTGAAAAACTAGGCTTATACTCGAGTATATAAGGTATATATAGATCAACGGAAAAATAACAAAAGTATGACTTTCTAATGTAGGGATGAAAGGAATGATGGTGTGAAACTCACTATCTTTCTGCAAAATTGCTTCTTAGGATGATGAACTTGTGAAAACAATAGTCTTCTCACAATGGTGAAAGGTAATGGAGAAATACAGAATAAAGAAAGATAACAGTAGAAATCAATGGCTGTGTCCTCGGCAGACATAGAAATCAGGCTCAGCAGTGTAATAAAGCTAGAACTTTAGTTGCTTGAAAAATTAATTGAAACTCATAAGATCAGCTTAACTCCATCCTATATCTTTCCCATGCACAGTTTTGAATAAGCAAATTTGTGTCATTGGGAACCAGATGCTCGCTGGGTTTGTGATGATGTAGACTCTCTGATCCAAGAAAATTTCACACCAGATGAGTACAAAGCAATATGCTAGAGGAGCAGGGGGATTTTTAGCTATCAGAGCAAGCCTTGTCATAGCAGGCCACCTGCTTGGCGCCAGATGTTACATGAACCTTAGTGCAGCAATACTTCACTCTTTGGACTCTGTGGACAGTTTTTTAAGGTGCTGTTGGTTTTGATTCCCCAAATTAAAAAAAAATTTACACATTAAACAAATGAAAAACCCCTGTTAAAGTATACAAACTAGATGTGCTTCTCAGGATTTCTTTTATAATAACTCCATACATGACAATAGCAGCAATATAGAGTTGTAAAGATTATGCAAATCCGTCTGGGGTGGTCCATCTATGTCACCGGAGCACCTCGTATTATAATTTATTTACTACTCCGTATGATATAAATCTTGGGACCAAGAGAGGCTTGTATAGTGGGGTGGGTAGGGATTAATAAATTATAACACAAGGTCTGTCTGATGCGCTCCAGGACGAAGCTGGAGTGCCCGAAACTGATTAGCATAATTTTTATAACTCTATATTGCTGCAATTGCAATAATAAAAATAGCACCGAATAACACCAAAGTAATTTACCAATAAACACCCATTAATAGTTCTGCAAAGAGAAGCCTTTTACCTCATCGGTCAGTAAATCCTGTCCATCAAATGGCTACAGATGGAGGATCATGTGATCCCTATCGTTCCATAAGCAATCGCCCTGCCAGGACCATATGATAGTATTCATGAATATAACATCAAGGTCCTGGCAGGGTGATTGTTCATGGACAGTTAGAGATAACATGATCCTCCATCTGCAGCCATTTTATGGACAGGAATCTCTGGCTGATGAGGTAAAAGACAGGATACTTCACTTTACATATAAAGAAAGCAGTGAAGAACTTCTTATAGGTGTATATTGGTAAATTACCTAATATCCTGCCCCCGACACTTACACTTTGCAGAAAACATGAGCTGAAGTGGCCAACCCCTTAAATAGTTGTAGGCAGACAGAATTTTATTATTTATAGAAAACCTCAAGGGAGGTGAGACGTTGGGCCCAGGGACTTTCAGGGGCCCACTGAGTAGCTTTCAGCTCTGAGTCAATTGCAGGGACTAGTGTTGCCCTGCTTTGCTTTCTATGGTAATACATGTTTGTCACACACATGTATTACTATTAACCTTTCAGGACCTGTTAGACAGGTCCTGTTCGTGCAGCACTGCTGAGGGGAGACTGAGCACATGTGTGAGGTAAGTGGTATGTGTTTCTAACTATGTCTTTGTAACTCATTCAGAAGAGGCTCCCACTTCTGTGACTAACTGGACAGCAAGAAAAAAGAGAGACAGAACAATGAAAATTGCCAGCCAGTACCAGTTAAAGGACACCTGTCGGCAAACTAAACCGAACGAGCTGCACATACTTATAAAAACAGATCCCTAGCCTTCTTCCAATTATGGTACTGTGGAAAGCCTATCTATATCGGAACATACCCTAAAGCTCAGCCACAATGTGGCACGTAGCAGTCCGATCAACTGACCTATCTTCCGGGGGTCCGAAGTATGCGTTAGGGGGCGTTCCAGGCACTCCTCTCTCTTTTGCTTCTCCCCTGAACCCCCACACCAGATGCCATCGTTGACTACCTTATTCGAAGCTGTAGTCACCGCCTTCTTAGAAGGCCGCAGACTACCCCCTCATGAATACACCGGACCGCTGAAGGATAGGTCTGTCAATTGGAGGGATTCGGTTGACGAACCTTGTTTGGTTTAATTTGCTGACAGCTGTCCTTTAAGTATATTAGAATTTGTTACAAGCAAGTTAAGGCTTCTGCAAGTGCCTGAAAGTTCCAGCACCGGGGCAGCACCATGATCTGACTCTTTTACAGCAGTACATCACCCTGAACACCTTAATGTTTGAGGCCAGGGATTAGCTTAAATGTTATGTGTGGAATGAAAGTAACAATATCATGGACAGTCAATTGGCAACGGAAACACCAGGGAATTGACGGCAGGGATACGTATATTTTTATGTTCATTCGTCATTTGGGTGAACAATGTCCTGAAGTTTTCCGTATAAAACAGAATATCCCTTTAAGTTTGTTCCTGGAGTGGCTCAGGGTGTTAAAGGCACACATTAAATATACAATTCTGCATATAACCTTAGCCAAAAGATAGAGATAGATATACAATGTATTTCTCCAGATATAGATTCAATGACAATAGTTATGCTGTTTACTTCACAATATCTGAAGAAAAAAAAACACAAGTGGAGCGTCTTCCATCAGTTTGTCATGGAGTGAGGTGTCGGCCAAGCTTCAATGAGTTTATAATCGGTTTTGGATGTTGCCCGATTCCCCTGCTGTGCATATAAAAGCTTTACAGCGGATCCCATAGCTCAAACCTATTGAAACTAAAACTAAAGCCATTTATCTCTCTGCGTTTGGTTTCCTGTTAATCAGATTTTTCATTCAATGCACAAAAATCCAAATAAATGGAAATGTATAACAAAATATTAGTGGTTACATTATTTACCGGGACTTACCTTGTCTGGCACCTTCCTCACCATGTACATAATGATTTACATTCCATTTCTCGAAAGGGGTGCAATATCCAGTACATATGGGTAGGTGATGTAGAACCTTTTCCCCAGGTCACTGGCTGGGTCCTGGCATCACTGAGGGCTTCAAACAGAAGTCCATGGTAGGGTTTGTGTGGAGTATCCAAAGACTGAACAAGACATCGTCAATGAATCCTGAGCAGAATAATATTTTGTACTACTAGTATTTTAAACCCTATAACATGCAGATCTTTTTGCTTTTAGCATTTTCGTTTTTTAACTTTCTGCATTTCAGAATGACTTTTTTATTTTTCCATTTATTATTCCATTTCAGCTCCACAAAGCCTTAAACCCTTAGTAAGGCTCTGGGAGATCTTGTAGTCTCTACCCTTCTTGCAATATGAAATTTTAATGGATTTATAAAGACATTTTGGATTTTACTATGGATGTACTACAGCCTTTTCTTGCATATTTCTGGATTACCAATTGGTCAGAAGCTGGCGCACACTCCTGAAGCATGGACTTCACCAATAATTTTGGATGAAGTAGAGACTTTTATCAATTTTTTTGTCTGCCTTAAAAAATAGAGGTTCTGTATTGTCATTTTTACCTATGTCACTTTTCACAATTCTGCATACAAAGCTGGGTAGGGCATACTTTATAATACAGCAGCCACCTTCCCTGTATGGAATGGGCTCAGCTTATGAGCATAAACCCCATGTTGTATGGAGGGGGTTAATGTCAGCAGATATCTCCTTTCTCTATGGTAAAGAAATCATCTGTGTAACATGCTGTTCAAGCTGGATGCAAATGTGAGTTGAATATGAATGTATCACAGGAGATATTTCACAACTGGTGCTAAGAGATCAACCCATGTGCATTCTCTAAGGTAAATAGTGTAGTTCCCTACAATCAGTTTTGACCATACAAAGATGCAGACAGGCTTCTGGTTATATATTACAGCAGATGAGGAGCAGTATGAATGCAGAGATCTTAGAATACAGATGTCTTAGACACTAAGTCCATCTACAATCCAGGAATATAAATGCATTTGTCACAGTACTGCTGCTGCTAACAACACACAGGAGGGTATGCTGTACTGTAAAATCAAGAAAATTCTTTGGAATAAGCAAGCTCACCCTTTCCTCATGGATACTATATCTAGGTAACGGCAAGTGCACAAGAGATCATCCAAAGTCCACGGACCACAACTTGTGGCAATGGGAGTAAGAAATTCAGAACACTTGACCACGCTGTAGTATAAAGGCTGATACTTCATCATCTGGATCGACGTGTTTCGACATATAAATGTCTTACTCATGATCTGTTTCCAACAAGTTTAAATAGAAATGTTTGTTTGTTGAAAACAGATCATGAGTAAGACATTTATATGTCGAAACACTTCGATCCAGATGATTAAAAAGTACCTGTTTTTACAGTATATCAGTGTTTGTTTTACTGAAATAAAATAAGAAGAAAGCACGTTTCTACTCCAGCGTGGTCAAGTGTTCTGCATTTCTTACTCCCATTGTAAAAAGGTATGCTGTACTTACTCACATCTCCAGGGCCAATGCCTAACACTGCTTTGTATGGCGATAACTGCTGGCAGATTATCTTAAATTCAAACCTACAACAACAATTCTAATTAAATGTACGCATATGTAACAACCCCCAGAAAATAAATACAAATAAATCTTAAAGAACGTGAACAATAGGTGAATTTTTTATTAGATGTTCTTGTTAATACGGTTTGTTCTTTAATCACAAAGAAACAGTCATCTGGCTGTTCAATGACTGTCATCACCCCTTCCTTTGATTTTTGCCTTTTTTGGCAAATACTGAATACCAGGACTCCAGCTTAGCAATTAATCATTTTTGTCAGGCTTGCTACAAATGTACTCTAAAGACAGTCTTCTGTTCCTAGTGATGTATGCAGAACATTGGCTTGCACTGGAGTCTTTCTATGTATTTCCATACAGTAACAGCCATTATTATTGTCATGCAAAAAGAGGGAAAGAAGAAACATTTATTTGCCATTATACAAGCTACATACTTAAGGGATTTTTTTTGTGCACAGGATAATAGAAAACAGCATATATGGTGTAAATGATACCTGTGTTAAGCTTCTGTATTGTAAATATAAAATGCAGCCATTGGTACTGTCAGTGTGACTGGGAAATCTATTGTACGTGCCTAGCTCTCACCGGGTATAATTGCTCCATGCTATTCAAGTAACTAGTGTGACTGTTTAGTATAGCGCTCTTATTGTTTCTTAGTGCTTATGCTAGATGCCAGGATTCTGTATGGTAGCACAATGATAGAAGGTTGGGCTTTACAGCTTAGTTTTTCTTGCTGCTTATAAAATTAATGGAAACTTTTGTTCTCTAAATTTATTTTCTAAAAGGGTAAAAAGTATGACGACCCATCAGTATTCGTCTCGAACCTGGAACCGAATCCTAACACACACTATGGTACAACAGGTCTTTGAAATCAATTCAGTAATGTAATGTAGTTGCAAAACTTGTGAAATTTGGTTTAAATAAAGTATTACTTAATAAAGTATGCTTTCAGTATAAATGCAGACATTTGTCATTAGACAGAAATTTCACACAATTATTGTTGATGTTCTGTAGTTATGAGCAGAGCTGAATCCATTAATGTATTATAATACAGGCGGTTTGGAGGGTAGCCCATGGCTTCTAGGGGGCCCATGGCCACCCAAACCACCCACCAAATTTCACCCATGAATTCCTTGTTCATCTGTTTGTGCTCTCAATACACATCTACACAGGAGCCATTTCAGGACCTTTGAAGGTCCAAAGGTCTTGAAACAGCTGAAGGGACTCATCTTCCATTCCCCATGCAGCTTGATTCTAGTACCATATGTAGGATGTGAATTTTAGACTTTTAGAGGCTATAACATTCATACAGCTCTGGGCCCTTGGCATTCTTAATTGGCCCCTGCCGAACCACAATGTGCTCCACCATTTTCTCAAGGATCATCACTTGTCATGGCGTCACAGGGAGTGACCAAATTGCTGCCAAAATGGCATCCTCTTTTATATGCTACAGGCGATGGTTAACTGCCGCAATCAGTGCAAGCACCACTCGGATTCAAATACTGAATCCGGGTACTGGTCCGACGATCACTACCGTTCTATTATCAAACTAAATTCAGACTGTGAATGGCTAAAAAAATTGGGACAATCTGCAGATTCTCGTGCAGTCATTTTGAAGACAAAAAAACTGAAGTTAATACATTGATACATCCCCTCCATTGTATTTGAAAACACTACTGATTCATCTTCTTTCAGATAAAAAGCACTTAAAAATATAGTTTGTTAAAACTACCTTACAAGAACTCTCCAAAAGTTGCTCAACAAGGTACAAAACATATATGGTGCTCTTAGCTTTTCATACCACCATATTCACACTTTTTGCAAACGACCCTAATATCATAAACAATTAAGCACTCCCATGCACCAGGAAGAAGAAGGTGAACTCCGGCGGACCTCAGCGCAGCAGCGACACCGGCTGGATATCGGGCACACGACTTTAGTGAATCCCGGCAGACCCCAATCGTCATCGGACAACGCGCCGCGGGATCACGACTGGACTGGGTAAGTAAATGTGCCCCAATATGTACAGTCTATGGCAAACGTGGGAAACTATGACAATGTTTTCTGTAGTGTAGGGGGGGGGGGGGATTTTTTTAAATTATATGGGGAAAAGTATTTTTATGAATATTTATGAATATTTTTTGTGTATGTGTATTTTTACTTTATATGTCCCCCATGAGGTCATAATAGACCCCTGGGGGACATTTTCATTTTTTTCTTTTACAAGTTTTCTTCTTTAACTGGGGCATCTATAAGAGCCCTAGTTACAGAGGAAAGCCCCCAACTGTCACTGGTGGTGCTGAAACCAGGTCCTGCTCCCCAGACGCTACAGACTCCCGACTTCAGACGGGCCGGATCTTCAAGTCCTTCCACTGAAGTGAAAGCCCTCCGTGTTTCCTGAGCTTTTCCAGACACCTCCATGTTCCTGGGCATTTCCAGATGTCTCTGTGTTTCCTGTGTTCTTGTGGAATTCCTGTGTTCCTGTGGCTGTCCTGTACTCCTGTGGCGGTCCTGTATCCCGTGGCCATCCTGTCATCGGAGTCCTGCCATGCCAAGGTCCTGCCATCCCGAGGTCCTGCCTGCCCTGTGTCTCTACCTTGGCTGCCACTGCATGCCTAGTCGCATCGGTGGAGCGACCTGGTGGCTCCCCGCTGCAGCAAGACTGTCCTGCTTTGCGGCGGGCTCTGGTGAAGACCAGGGGCCACTTAGACTCTGTTCCCGGGTTGTGCCTACTAATATCTTTCCCTGCGGTGGTCCCGTGAGTCCACTGACTTTAGCCTCAATAGACTCGCCCAAACCCCCGTGCATGACAACCATATTCACACTTTTTGTAAATGACTCTAATATCAAAAACAATGGAGGATCCCTTTACTATTTTAATGGAAGTTGTTAAGATTTGTTTTTTCTTTCAATTAATATGTTTCTGTTGATCAAAAGACTAATTGTACCCACTGCGTTTAAAGACTGAAGGTTGGGGAGTGCTTATTTAGGTACTTTGTCAGAACTTTAATTTAGACTTCTTGTACTTCTGTGCCCATTTGGGAGCTCCACAAGAGCGTTCCTGCAATTCATGCACAGTTTCGTAAACACACTATATAATTATTCTAGTCTACTGCTATTTTAGACCTGTGGTTTTTCCAATCTAATGGATCACTATACAAAATGTACGAGGTACATCTGTATGGTGAGAACCACTCTATTTTCAGAATGGAGAACAAAAATTCCAGATGGTAGCATTTAAAAGTAAATTGCAGCTGTAGGGAAGATTCTGTACGCCGCATGGGGTGAGTTTTCACTTGACCGCTAAGGGATAAAGAATCTGTGTACTTTTTACCAATAAATTTCTTGTTTTTTCTTTTTATAACAAAAGACTTTCTTATCTCATGATATAAGAAAACAGTTATATTATATTGCTATTAGTAGCACAGTTCAGTACTGTAAGGGCGGACATTTAGAATTTTTAAATTGTTGAAAAATGTTACTTTGAGTAGTTGTATTAACATGCAACTTTACATCCTTCATATGACCTCACATGCTCTAAACCTGACCTAGTGGTTGGGGGACCGTTGCTTGTCTTATCACTAAGAATATGCCTCACCTAAATAGGGCATCCATCAAAAACAGGAGTGATAAAGCATGGCCCGGAGAGGATGCCATGTCATTCTGTAAGCCAAGGGGCAGATCACCAACAGTAAATTACTACTTGCCACTGGTTCTATAGATACAATTTTTTCAATGACCGGAGCTCAGTAGAAACTATTTTTTCAATGACCAAAGCTTTATTCTATAGATAGAATAAAATCAGACAAGCTAGAATTTGATACATAGCTCAGGAAAAAGATTGAGGGGCAGGGAACAAGTTGTGAGTGCTTTAACTCATAAAACATAACTTTTATTGTCTCTCATAAAAATGACTTTTTAAGACTAAGGCATCTGTTCATTAAAACTTAAGGTGACATCTTATGTATTATTTGTTAGATACAACTGCTATATCTGTAGCTTGCAGGTCCTCGGAGGAGAGATCCTTCATATAATGTATTTATATATAATATATAGATACATTAGATCCCTCATATAACGTATGTTAAGCAGACTGGGTTTCCGATACTCCAAGAGCAATTTGGCATCGGGACCCACAGACAAGCAAACAGAGGTCAGATCTTACAGTACCATAAAACCCAGTCTGCCACCTGCACATGCTCCGTATTGCACTGCAGATGGTAATATATAAGAAATACGTTATATGAGGGATCCCTCCTTAGAGGACCTGCAAGCTACAGATATAGCAGTTGTATCTAACAATTAAAGGTTACATCAATGCTTAAGATGTCACCTTATGTTTTAATGAACAGATGCCTTAGTCTTAAAAAGACATTTTTATGATAGACAATAAAAGTTATGTTTTATGACTCAAAGCACTTACAACTTATTCCCTGAGCTATATACAGTACATAATGGTGGTGCACGCCGTGGGGCATATCTAAGAAATTATTGACACTATTAGTAAGCTAGAATTTGAGAAATTGACAAAACCCCATAAGACAACTGTTTGATGTTTGAAGTAATATTGTGATCTGAAACACCATATTTAATGTTGTCAGAATAAGTTTCCATTTCTAGCCCTTTTTAGACTTCATCAGGCTGGCTATCTCTAATGAGATGTTTCATTGCCTCCCACACATACTGAGCATTGTGCTTTGTTCGCCCGCAAGACACCTGGAATTGTGGTGCTCACTCCACGTGGCAATCAGCAGGGATCCTTCACTGATCCAATGTTAGGTATGAGATGTAGAAGAATGGGAAAAACAAGTGTACGTCTGTGTGACGGAGCCAGGAAAGATGAAACCCGCTTGTGCGAGACATTTCCTGCCATCCACAGTACAAGGACACAATAAAAATAGACCATAGACATTGTCACAACTAAGATTCCCTTATACATCTTGATGGGACACATCACTCATGACATCTAAGGTTTTTTTCTATAACTGTGTATGTTTTGCTAGTGGTGTGAATTCCAAAAATGCAACCTGTGCAACTACTAACTCATAGTTTCCCTTACTTATGAAGTTTATAGATGGCAACCTACTGTCCTTTAGCACAAGGCCCCAGTGATGTCAATGTTAACGTGTTTTATATGTTTTTTTTAATGTCTTTTGAATGTTCAAAAGGCAGAGGAAGGTTTAAAAAAATGGTCTGATTTACAATGACCACCATCAGTAGCTGAGACTTTAAAGTAACACTACCATGAGGAATCTATCATCAGAAGAATCTGATGGTAGATTCCTCCTCTACGCGTCTGCCCTAATTTGTAATTTAATAATCTTGGAAGCAACTTGTTAAAAACTTTATTTTAGTAATATGTGAATTAACTGCAGAGGCTACAGGGATGTGTACTAGCCTGGCCGGGCACTGGGAGCTACGGGTACTACACGCCCGAGTAGAAAATAAAAATAAAGTTTTTATCAAGTTTGGTTAGGTTCCAGGATTATTAAATTACGGATTAGGACAGAGACAGGGAGGAGGAATCTACCATCAGATCCACTTCCTATGAAAGATTCCTCATGCTGTACATGCATCCAAACCAAAGCCCAAGCCCTGGGACTACACAGAGGATTCTGTCAGGGTGCAAGGTAAGTTATAACACACAATAATATTGTAAAGCAAATGCTTAGAGAAAGCAGTAAGGCAGATGTGCAATGCAGGTGTAATGGGCTTCTGCAACCTGTTTTCAGTAAAAATGAGGTCCCTGGCTATGTGTTCTCTTTAGAAAAATGGAGAACATATTCTGTGCTGCGAGTAAAACTGGGCTTTTCCATTTTTTTATCCTTTACATATTATATCTCTGTTGATCCTGTGGTTGAAATAATTCCATTAATTTCACTTCTTGGTGTTACAATTTTAATGTTGGAGTATATATTGTAAGAGAAGTTGGTTTTTAAGTTTAAAGGAATAGCACCAAGTGACCACAATTTTCTGTGCCAAAAAGGTTACATAAAGGAAGAAATCAAAGTGCCCTTCTTGCTGACCTATATGGTAGGTTAGCAAGAATATAAAAAGATGAATAAATGTAGGTTCAGACTACACACGTAGGCCCGATTTTATAAAAACTGGTGCAAACTGTCTTTGTGCAGTTTATTTCACTGGAGTGCAGGTTGCAGCAGATAATTCAATAGTGGCGCATGGTGTTCAATTATCTGGTGCACTCTTCCCTGCTATGGCAAGTGTGAACACAGTTGCACCTTTTTATTTTTGTGTGCCAGAACTGTGTCGCATTTCTAACATAAATGTGGCGCAAACTCCGAATAAGCACTAAGGCCCTTTTGGTGCACAGATTTGTTGACAAAGTGCTGGAGCAACCCCAATCTGGAGCAAATGCACTATGTCCATATTCACACAATGCAATTGAATTGCGTATTAAAATGCATTTCAAGCACACATGTTTTTTTTTTTTAAATGGTAAAATCCATGTTGCTACTTACCAGACACCAGCATTTAGCTATGTTCACATCTATGTTATCTGAGGCTGTGTTTACACTGTTTGCATTGCATTTAATAACACATTGCAAACACAACAGGAAAATTCAGCTAAAAAAAAAATGTGTTTTTACCATCATAAATACTGATATTTTTTGGGATTCCTTTTTACCTGATGCATTTGCAGGCTGTTTCAAAACGGAATGAAAATGCATTGTGTGAATGCGTCCTAAAAATGTACAAGTAATATTTCTGTGTAGCAGTAGGTGGGCCCCCAGAATCAATTTAAATGGTGGACTCTAGGACCCCGTTCCGACCCCATCTGTAGCAAAGGAGACACATGAGCCTATATAGGAGTTGAACACAGAAATATAAACCATTTTACAAAGACTACTAGGAAGATCGCTTTATTTTCCATTTAACATGGGTTAAAATCCTCAATGGTTGCAAACCAGACATTGTAATTTTTATTTCAATGGAAAGAATGTTTTTTATTACTTTATATATTTATGTCTATATTTATGTTTGAGAATAACACATAATCAAAGAGCAAATGCAAACCATCTCTCCATAGGTAGATGTCAGGTAGACATCCAGTTACTTTCACCCTTCATGTTGCAACATGTCAACCAATTTGTACCTTTGGTTTTACCCCATACTGAGGACTGTGCAATAACACCAGCTCATTATATCCATAGAGAACAATGTGCTTACCTTCTGTAACTCTAAGAATAAATAGATATAGGCTGCCACACCAATTGCTTTCCCTTTAGTAATTGTACAGGCGCTTATGCTTCAAACACCGTGGAGGTTGTCAATGTCTCCGCTAACAACATTGATTTTCTTGGCAAAATAGCAATTGCATAAATGATTCTTCATTTACATAAAATGTACATAATTCCCTATTACATATTACTCAGATCTTTCCATTTAAAAAAAAAAAAAAATTTAAATGTATTTTTATTTTTGACCTTAGAAATAAGACTGTTATCACAATTAAGTTTCATTTATACAGATACAGATGTACATTAGTAAAACCATTTCACAGAACACATACATTGGTTGGTACCTTCCTTGTTCTAATTGGATTTCATCAGTTGAACTCTAGTTTGGAATTTTATGCTATTGTTATACTCCGCATATTCCTGACAGGTTACCTCATTAACAGAAATCCATGTGGCGTATTTGTTTCACACATGATGGCAGGCATCTGTTTTCTTGCGCTATGTTAGCGGCTACATGATCGTCTCTGTACCGTTATGACACATCACCCAGAATAATAAATCATTGCTAGGCGAGCGATGCTTCATTCAAGGTTCAAAGCGCCTATTTCATCATAACTTGGATCAAGTCTGCTGTGGTAGAATTGCATTAAGTATATTCAGAAATGGAGTTTTCTTTCTAACTCTTCTAAACAGAGATCGGAAAAGTGTTTTCAATGCTCAAAAATTGCATAAAGTTATTTTTTGGGCCAATATTTAGTGTAATGATCAGGTTTTTTTTATACCTAGAAGAATTGTGGTTAGACAACCACAAGCAACCAGTTTGGACTACTTTTCCATCACTAGAATCCACTGAATGGCTAACCTATTACTAGAAAAAAATCCCTACATTTTATTGCCCTTAATCTGCCTATATCTATCATGTTCAGCGCTGCTATTTTTAGTAAATAAACATGTGATTTATTGGATACGGGTTTGACACCTATGTCCACTGGCATAAAACACCATGCTTCAATATGTATGTTCTCGAGTGCATCGGTAACCTGCACAATGCAAAGGATATCAATCCCGCTACAATTACTTCAAGAATTATATCCAGCAAGTCACTTACACTGTAGAATGGACAGTTATGGTTGGCACTAGTTGGGAAACCAAATACCTGCACAGGTAACGTTGATTATGTGTCCGACACTCACAAATTGTTCCTTTTTTGGGAGTACAATTTGGGCGCCACTTAGGAATCCAAACCTTTTGTTGTGCATCTACTTTTCAGACACTTTTTTTGGCGCACACTTAGAGCAGCAAAAGTGGGTCTACAGTATTCTATTTCACCTTCATAAATGTGGAAAGAGTTCTAAGCATTTTTGGACCTGTGTCACTTCAGCAACCGCTTGCGGCGTAATCTAACATCCCAGTGAAAATTATTGCACAAATTGTGAGCCAAAGACAAGGACCCCGTACCAACATGGATTAATACCCCACATGGTATGCAATTTGTGCGCCTAGTTCATGTACAAGGAAGCCTAAAATAAAAGCAAGAATAATCAAGCAAACCAAAGGTCAAAAAAAGACCAGACAGGATCAGGATAAGATTCTGTGAAAGCAAAAACACACAAGTAGGATTAGGATAAAGTACCACACTGTAGTTTTAAGGGTAGTCACACCAGCTAAGGGTCAGGTTGGATCATGATTCAGAATTATGAAGAATCTGAAGAGTAACCATGAATAATCTAATGAGTATCCCTGGTCACAATAGGGCACATTTACCATCTGGACTGTCTGACGAGGATGAACTCTGCCACGATTCATGAAGATTGTGCATGTGTCGCTTCCCCGATCAGGTCTGCCAGAGTTTACCTTCTTCTTCCCAATGCATGTAAGTGCCTGGCTTGCGCCAAAAAATGTAAATGTTAAATCCCGCGCATAGTCCGAATCCGACGGAACGCCCGACGGCATGCCCCCGATTTGTGTCGTGTGAAAGCCAGTGTGATTGCGACAAAAAATTTTCGCGCACGACACAATCCCCAGCGCAATCCTATATTACAAAACCCTTATCCCAGACAACCCATTTTATCTTACTATTACTGCAACTGATTTTTTTTAGATGTGAAGGCAACTTTTGTGGCTTCTGTGCTCAACTTATTATCAAAGGTCATATATTTTGAAGATGTAATGAAGACAGTTTGACAATCACTTTTATACAAATTATAAACAATCAAATGATTGAGAGAATAGGTAATTTCAAATGTAAAAGTCTGTCCAAAAAGTATTCTTGCGCAGCATTACCCGGATTAGCTGAATACAGCATAAATGTCACAATATTTTTTCTCCTTTATTAAACATTTATCATGTAATATTATAATGAGCTCTGCCAAAGGCCTTGGGGCATAATATGACAGTATTTTGTTTGCCAATAGCTTTAAGACTGAGAGAGACTAAAAGTCGGAGGAACCAAGACAATTACATTTATAGAAATAGTCATATGGTAGCACTAGGTGACAAATGTTATAACGTACAAACTAATATTCTAAAACATAAAGTAGACTTTGTACAAATGATAAGCTTTATGGCCTAGGTTCTCAACCTGTGCAGTGTATACCATAGCATATATTATTTGTAAGGGGGTACTAGGTTGTAGATATTAGAAAACAGCTTTAAGTATGATTATCTCCTTTGAAATGTTTTCTGTTTGTTACAGGGAACATCTTACATAGTTTAGTGACCATAGTCCTGCCCATTAGAGAATTTGACAATAATTGTTTAAAAGTTTTTAAACTTTTATTCACATATGAGTCATGGATCGTGATTATTTTCTGACAACTCCCAGGGGCTATAAGTTTCATTATATGTAAAGTACAGTAACTGACATGACAAGGGCCAGCTGGTTTGGAGACCTTAACCCCTGCAGAATGAGGACAGACATGCTGATAACTTAGTAGGCCCAAGCCTCATGGCAAGTTCCCTTTACAGTATTGAAAATCTCTTTTCCAGAAAGAATGTCATGCTTATGTCTTATGAGTTTAAAGTGTAGCCGTCATTTGAGATAATTTTATATACTGTGTGTTGGGAAGTGGTGAAGATTTTTAAAATATACTACATTAACAAATTCTGCTTAGTTTGTAAAAAAAAACAAAAAAACAAGTGACTTCCTCCCTGACTTGCCACATTTTGAGATGAGGCGCCGGTGCGGGATCTTCTAATGTGAGTCTGATGTGTCTCATTGGACTCACATCTAGGTAAGTATAGAAGTATATATTTTTCAGTTTTCTCCATGTACAGACTTCAAAAAGGTCGATTTCTGACCTAAATCACAGGTCCACAAAGACCTGTAGTTGGCTTAGAATTCCATTTTGACATGACATGATAGGTCTTCTTGAAGAGTATGGCTAGTTCAATTAGCCTTTGTTTACTACTTAACTCCAAAACAAGGACCATTGTGCTTTACTAGAAGGAAGCGATGAAGGTGAGTCTCGGGCATGAATGTGGACTTGTTAATAGCAATAGGGGAGAAGGAAGGCACTCTTGCACAGATATACCCCAACTATTGACCAATGTGCACTGTGCTGCAGGCAAATGGTAGCTGCCCCTAAGCTGCAGGAAAGGAATTAAATATAAGTATAAAAGAGACTGGCACTATTGGGCATGGTAAATATGTAAAATATGATCATTCGAATACAAGCGGACATGGTAAGAGGTTACGCATGCGCTATGTACTGACATCAGTCCAGTGCAGAGTGCCAGCAGACACGTACAATCACCAACACGCTAAAGTAGGGTGGACAACTCAGCACATATACATTGCAGTGACTTATAGCTTT
The DNA here is from genome assembly GCA_019512145.1 of Engystomops pustulosus. Classification (NCBI taxonomy): domain Eukaryota; kingdom Metazoa; phylum Chordata; class Amphibia; order Anura; family Leptodactylidae; genus Engystomops; species Engystomops pustulosus. The sequence continues at coordinate 37,534,923 of CM033647.1, forward strand.
TGTGTGGGCTTACTTAAAGGAAACCTACCACTACAGATCTACCTATTAAGGTAGATCCGGTGGTAGGTGCATCTAAGCATAGCACTTTTTAGGGCTAATCCTTTGCTCCCCTCTATCTTTTCTAATCTTTAATCAGAGTAATATGCACATTTTCTAAAGAGGCTACTGGGAGAAGCCGGAGCTGAGGCTATACGGTGCTGCTACTCCACACCCCAGTAGCCTCTTTGATCCTCCTACCCAGACATCTTCAGCGTGCAGCTACGCGAAGCCGGAGTTCTGCGCATGCTCCTTGTAGCTGTGCGCTGAAGGCTACTGGGGCATGGAGTAGCCGAGACGTGTAGCCTCAGCTCTGTCTACTCCACGCCCCAGTAGCCTCTTTGGAAAATTTGCATATTACTCTGATTAAAGTTGAATTCCAATTTGGTGAAATAGGTAACAGTTCCCATACTGTATAGAGCTATATTTTCTATTAGGTCTAGAAACCTCAACATTTTCTTGTAACATTTTCCGGATATTGACTCATGAGCCAACTTTGAGCATTTTTGAAGAAATCTTTCTTTCTCTCAAACTTTAATAAACAAGAAATGATGTAGCTATATCTCTGAAATGACACATTCTCTTTAATGATGATCAGTTGTCCTGACGCATTTTATGCTAACATGTCACGACGCTTGGTTAACTAACTATATCAAATTACTTCTACCTGTGGCTGATCCTCTAACGTTAAAAGGTCACCACTGAATAGTGAGTCACACCATCTGCTATTTCTTCATTCTGCCGTGTCTGTTCACTTTCAGGTAATTGTCTAACAACTTTGCGGTGGCAAAAACTGACTTTTCTTTCGGAACATTTGAACGTGCAATGTAATATGGATTAATATAAGACATTTTGTTATTGATTACAAATTTGTCATCATACTGATGCTTCTACTGACGTGCTAGTTTCTATTCTCTGACCTGCGTGGATGAATTAGTTACACAGAACATTACTACTAAGATACTACCACTGACAAAGTAGACTTGATAATATTTCACAACCCTTACATCCGACACCCAGTCTTTGTCTCTCATAAACAGGGGTATAACTAGGAGAGGCAGGGCCCCATAGCAGACTTCAAAATGGGGCCCCCCAACCCCCTCAGAAAAAATACTGTATACTCACACATTTATATACTTATGCACACACATTTATACACTTATGTACACACATTTATGCATTGACATACATTTATACCCGAACACATATCTGTCCCAGTAGCAGCTGACCACATGGAAGAAGTAAAGAGCAGGAATTAGACATAAGAGATCCTTAGTCCTTTCGTTATGCCGTCCCCTCTATCTCACTCAACATTTCAGGCTGTGTACTGTGGAAAATGTAAGAACCAAATATACCCTCCAAAAGGAGGGAAAGAAAGGGCACTGATGCAGAATGTAATGATAAAATAGAAAAAACTTTTATTCATGCAAGGTACATAACACAATTAAAAAACCATGAAATCAATAACTGTGGCCTCACCATAGAGGATATCCACAGGATGCAGTATAGTACCGGGTGGTACGAACACAGAGACGGAAAATGGCGATCTAACACCGGGCTAAGTGGAGCTAATATATTCGAATATGTATATAATAACTGTTGGTCAAGGGAAAAAATGTATACAATATGCAGAATTATATTTACAGGCGGTCCCCTACTTAAGGACACCCGACTTACAGACAACCCATAGTTACAGACGGACCCCTCTGCCCACTGTGACCTCTGGGAAAGCTCTCTGGAAGCTTTATTATTGTCCCAAACTGCAATTTTCAGCTATAAGGTGTCTGTAATGAAGCTTTATTGATAATCCTTGGTCCAATTACAGCAAAAATTTTGAAACTCCAATTGTCACTGGGACAAAAGATAAAAAATTTGTCTAGAACTTCAATTATAAAATATACAGTTTCGACTTACATACGAATTCAACTTAAGAACTTTAGAACAAACCTCTGGACCCTATCTTATATGTAACCTGGGGACTGCCTGTATATATATATGGTGCACATCATCCATTAGTGTGTCAAATCTGATGCCAGGGCCCTCTGACACTGCGGGCCCGATAGCAGCTACTACAGCGGCTACCCCTGTAGTTATTCACCTGCTCATAAACATACATACAGTATCCATTTCCGCTTTCTTCAACAAGGTGCAGAAATTCCGGAGAGAAACTGTTGCCACACAGGATTCTATGATTTTCTTTACCACTAGTATTTTTTGATTTTGCAATGCTCTGTATATGGATCCAGGATTTGTGCATCTGTTACAGCAAAATGTCATAAGATGTTTATAACTGCTGGACAGACATAGCTGATAAATGTGAATTAACTCTTAGACTATCTGCGCGCGATCATGTGATGTTCTGCTCACGTGCCAATGACATTGAAGAAAGAACTGAGCCGGAGCCACAAACACAGACAATCGGACAGCTTGATGAATCTACCCCTCAGTGGAGGAGGAAATATGGACTTTGCCTTTGTATATTATATTCATAAAGGAAATATTTATGGCAGCAGGGATTTAAATGGGCTCAGCAAATGTAAACCCCATGGGATCGTTCTGGTGGCCAGACATATGTTTGGTCGCCGTTTCTGCATAGGTTAATTGAATATAATATAAACATGTTGTGAAATATCCACAACGATGCAAATCACTGTGCACCATGAGATCTCACTGTGTCTTTACTGGTCCCTCTTACTGATGTACTTGGCAGAAAAGAAAGTGTTATAAAACCTGAATATGAGATTTGCTCTCTGCACAAAATTTTATAGTTGACAAGAAAATCTTCTTTACCTGACAAGAAAATATGTTTCTGAGTATATAAAATTTTCCGCAGTCACTAAACTTATCTTTTATTTATATAACACTTGGAAGAAACAAACAAGGAAAAGTAAAGTTTTACTTTATTTTCAGGATTTTTCAGCTGACACCCTAGACCGCTATGTGCGATGTCTATGGAGACGCACCAAAAACGCATTGCACTCTGAGACACATGCAAGTGCAATGCGTTTTTCACTGATCGATTGCCATAGAAAAGAAAGAGCTCAGTCCTGAGTCCTTTTCATGCGCGTTATATGGGCATGAAAAACGCACTGAAATTGCATTGAAAATGCATTAAAAACGCACGTGAAAAACTGAGACACTGAACAAACTCTGACTGAACTCTGATGAAAAACTATGATCGCAGCCTGATCAGACTCTGACATGATCTGCAACGAAAGTGTGGAAGGGGCCTAACTTTCTATTGGCTGACAAATCATAGAGCAGGTCCTCATTTGCTGCTGAAATGCGGGAATAGGGTTCAATGTTTTTATGCATAGCACGGGGGGCCCTGAATTTTGCTCTGGGCCCAGAGGACTCTAGTTACGCCACTGGGCAGCAAGCCCCTTTTCCTTCATACCTGGTGACATTCCTTTGATGTATTTGTATTCAGTGATGTTTGACCCTTAGTGTTACTGTGACATTTGATCTACTGTGGGGATCTTTATAGCTTTTACCCCAGTTTTTGGCTTGTATTGGGTCCACATAGCTACGTCATTGCAAGCATTCACTTGTTTTAGGCCAGGTTTGGGCTACACTAGCTTAGCCCAAACCTGGGAACATGAATTCATACTTGAATGCTTTGTTATCTCAATAAAGTTATATTTGTATTTTTGTAATGAATTAGTATTTCATTATTGAGCCATTTTCTCTTGGCTTTCGGGTCAGTAATATTTTGTGGATGTGCGGCCTCTGAAGTCACTTTAGGTCATATAAATATCATCCTGATCATGTAACATGAGTCTGGCCTTACACATGTATATCCGCAGAGCTTGACTATCATCTCATGTAAGGATGGCCACACACAGTACATGTACAGTACGTCAGCAGTACATGAGGGTAAGGATGACCATATACATCAGATTTACATGTATATCAGCTGACTGTGCTCATCTAATGTGAGTCTGGCCATAGACGTCAAGTGTAAGGCAGCAGAACCTGATGTCATCTAATGTAAGGATGGACACACATCAAAAGTATGTCAACAGAACCTGAAGATCATATACAAATTGTAGTCCATTAATAAAGTTGAGTTAAAATAAATCTACCACCAAAATCTATCATTATAAACCAGGGACACTTACTCATACATCCAGGCAAGGTGACTATGGAAATCTTCAAATATTTGTTATCCATGGCCTCCTTGCTTCTCAAATAAACTAGAGGCCCTCCATGGTGCCAAATCGTACAGAAGCACTTTCTTCTTCAATTTCTGCTGAAGTAAGATTACATCAGGCAGGGGTGGAGTGTTGAGGGAGCAGAGGGGGAGGGTAAGACAGTGTAACAGTCTGTGAAGCTGCAGCATGGAGGGAGGACACTGATATTATTTTAAAAGTTTACTTTAGAAGGAAGGAGGCCATGGATAACAAATATAAGAATATTACCACACTCATGGTGCCTGGATCTATGTCTAAGTGTCTCTGATTTATCATGCTGGACTTTGATGGTAGATTTCCTTTAAAGGGCACCTACCACCCACCCCGCCCCTCCCCTGGCCCCCCCCCCTGCGCAGCCGAAAGCCTGAGTTCTGCGCATGCACCTGCGCAGAACGCACGGGACCGACAGGAGGCGCGCAGCTACCAGGAGCTGCGAGACGAGATTTCTGGTAGGAGTAACGCGGCTATGGGGTGGAGTGCCGCGACTAGTAGCCTCATGTCCGGTGACTCCACGCCCCAGTGCCCATAAAAAAATTTGCATATAGATGTAATAAAGTTTTGTAAAAGACGCCCGGGAAGTGAGGATTAGCCAAAAAAAGGGCTATCCTCACGTCCCATTCATCCACCTACCACCCCTTCTACCTTTATAGGTAGAATCGAGGATGCATCGATGCTCAATTGGTACCAAGGGCCCAAAATTGCAAGAAAATATTCCCAACACCATGACAACCACACCACCAGCCTGAATCATTGATACAAGGCAGGATATCCATGCTTTCCATGTTGTTCTGACCGCTAACCATCCGAATGTCGCAGCAGAAATCGAGACTCATCAACCAGGCAAACATTTTTTCCAATCTTCTAACTGTCCATTTCTGATAGCTTGTGCAAATAGCTGAAAGGGTGCACCCGGTGTGGTCTTCTGCTGCTGTAGCCCATCTGCCTCAAAGTTCACGTACTGTGCCTTCAGAGATGCTCTTCTGCCTACCTTGGTTGTAACGGGTGGCGATTTGAGTCACTGTGCCTTTCTATCAGCTCGAACCAGTCTGCCCATTCTCCTCTGACCTCTGGCATCAACAAGGCATTTCCGCCCACAAAACTGCCGCTCACTGGATGTTTTTTCTTTTTCGACCATTCTCTGTAAACCCTAGAGATGGTTGTAGTGAAAATCCCAGTAGATCAGCAGTTTCTGAAATACATCAGACAGCCCTTCTGGCACCAACAACCATGCCACGTTCAAAGGCACTCAAATACCTTTCTTCCCCATATTGATGCTCGTGTTTGAACTGCAGAGATTGTCTTGACCATGTCTACATGCCTAAATGCACTGGATTGCTGCCATGTTGATGGCTGATTAGAAATTACGTAAGTGTTAACGAGCAGTTGGACAGGTGTACCTAATAAGTGGCCGGTGATTGTTATCCCAGTTACCTGTTCATCTGATCAACTTGGTGTTCCCAGTGAGTTGTACACAATATAAAAGTATTATTAGCTTTTAGGTTAAGATCATTCTAATAATGAAAATAGTCCTCCAGTCCACATTTCAATAATTCAACTAGAGAATTTTACGTTGAGCATAATTTTAACACACTCCACAAACTGATGAAAAGTTGCTACAGCTGCAGGCAAAGAGATGAGGGACAAGGTGACCCAGTTCTACAGATGGTGGCTCAACTACAATTCAGCTACAAGTATGAAGAGCTTATGCGGCACATCCCTGGCAGACTACAGATGTTCTCATCGCCTACAGGTAGAATATAACAGGGTTTTCTTCATCCATTTTTATTACACTTTAAACATTGATATTGTCTTTTCTTACCTATATGGTCACACACAACCTGCATTGACATTTCCCATTATCCCTCACACATGTATTCCATTTCCTTTGATCTTGCTTATTCCAATGTGTTGGTACCAGTTGTCCCACCAACAGGAGGCCAAATGTGTAGCAGCACAAAGGTCCTGTAGGCAAAGCAGCCCTCTCCAAACTTTAAATGAACATGTTGGGGCGTCCTGCAGTGTTCAAGGAAACAGATCATTTTTAGGTTGACGCACACACCATTCTGTGCACATTAACCCTTTCAATCATTTTTCAGGGGGGTTGGATTTGCGTTTTTCACCTCAACTCTTCCCAATTCTTTTTGTTTTTCAATTTACAAAGCTACATAGGGAGTGGGAAAGTTAGGGAAAAAATGTGAGTGTGTATTATTCTAAAATTATTGACTTTTATCAGTCAATGTGTATTAAAGGAAACCTACCATTTGATTTGATTCAGTATGAAACAAACATACCTTGAGAATGCTGTAGCTACACTGATGCAGCATCATATCTTGGTTAATCCCTGAATTGAGTGGTTTGCTAAAAAAACAAAAACATTCAGGACCTTGGGGAAGCTGGGTCAGGCTGGCTGACTACATAAACACATTACAAATGGAGCTTTTCTTTACACATGGAGCTTAGTTGAGACATGACTAATCCACCAAAGCTGGATCACCATACACCACCACGTGGGGATGGTGCAGCGATTTGATTATTCTGCCTTCAGACACACCCAGTGATTACACATCAATATCCTTTGGTTCAGTGAATAACTAATGTGCTAAAAGGCCCCCTAGACTGAGAGAGCTACATTATCATCTTTATAATTGTTTAATCAGCAAAACCACGCCGCACAGGATTAACCAAGATATGTGTCTGCTCAGTGTAGCTACAGCATTCGTCAAGGTAATGTTTGCTTCATAATGCACATGGTAGGTTTCCTTTAAAAGAAGATTTGGCACATAAAAACATTTTGAACATACAGGCAGCCCCCTGGTTACGAACAAGATAAGTTCTTTAGGTTTGTTCTTAAGTTGAATTTGTATGTAAGACGAAACAGGTATATTTTATCATTGTGACATTAAACAAATTTTTGTTAAAGTTTTGTGCTGTCATGGGAACAGGGTTTACCAATTACACTTCATTAAACCTTACAGCTGTACATTGCAACCTGGAACTAAAGTAAAGAATCCAGAGAGCTTCATCAGTGGTCACAGTGGGCAGAGAGGTCCATCTGTAACTAAAAATTGTCTCTAAGTCGGGTGGCCCTAATTTGGGGACTGCCTGTAGTTTGAAGTCAATTTATATTCCCAACTCTTGAAAATTTAAATACATACATGAGGTAGATATTGCAGATGTAACAGGACCTTAGATGACATCACCCTAGTCACATGACATAAAGTGCTAAATACTTAGAAAAGGCATGGGATATGGGGAGGAGTTCATGGAAGCCCCCTATGATGCTAGCGAATTTAAAATAAAGCGTAACTATAAAGTTATAATGATTTTACCATATTTGTGATCCCCCCTTTAAAAACAAACAGAACAATGCCTACTTTGTGCTGCTTGTCCTTTTCTTTCCAAACGTATGGAATTTTCTGTTCTGAAAAAAATCTTTCTTACCAGAGTTGAAGTGGGCGGAGACTAATATCTGTCTGTCAATGCCCTCAAGCTGAGTCCTGTTAGCTTGCCCAAAGATCCCATGATGCCTTGTGTTCTCTATCAAGCTAATCAAGCATTAAATACATTTAGTTTCCCACAAGTAAATCCACTGAACTGTGCACAGTGCACATACAGGATGTATATAGTGACCAGCCTGGCAGCTTCCTTCACATGGAGAAGCAGGAAACATGTAATAAGTGCTAGTAATCATAAGTAAAGCAGTTACTGTTGTTTATACTACAGACTCCAGGTCTTGTCAGCACAAGCAGAGGAAGCAAAGAAACTGCTGGATATAGGTAACAATGATCATAGACAAAGTTGTTTTACATCCTAAGACCTATTGTTTTGTGGAAAAAAAAACTTTACAATTACTCTTTAAAGTTGATTTATGGGAATGTTACGGAAACAATGTTTAGCTAAAAGAAGAGTATCAGTTAGTTAATAGGGCTCTATGGGAACCTGTTACTAGCTGTATAGACACTTCTTAAATATCTGTGCAGGCAGTTTGCACCTAAAAGAACAGAGTCAGACAGAATTCTTCAACTTTGTTTTAGTGCACTCTAAACACGGGGCGTGCAACACATTTCTGTCAGACTTTGTATAACAAATGTGGTGCACGGTCTGAATGAGCGCCCATTTTGATTATGAAATTTTTGTCATGACACAAAAGGTTTGCGAGCCACATATCTGACACGGACACTTCTTAAATACATGTGCAAGCAGTTTGCACTAGAAAGAGTCATCAACTCTTTGTGTACTGGAAAACATGATTATACATAATGGTAAAAGTGAGCCACAAGATGAAGGTGTACAATGACATACTGGTGTGTGCCCTCTCTGGCAGGATCTGCTCACCTTTTAGCTTCGTATGCCCTTTTTAAAATTATGCAAATGAGCCTGAATGGCTTCAGGTTCTATAGGTGTTAATGGAGACTGGAGCCCCTCAGGTTCATTTGCATAAATTTTAATAAAACTTTTTTCTTAAAAACCAAGGCATAAAAAGCTTAAAGAAGAGCCGATCCTGCCAATGGGAGCCCAAACTAGTATGTCAGTGTGCTTGGTTTACAATCCTTCATCCTGATGGCAGATGTTCTTTAAGGATTTGAAACATGCAGGACCTGGTGAAACCCAGCACATGAGTTTTAGATTAAGCATTGTCAGCATTTTTGATGAAAACCTTATCTGGACAATTCTGACTATTTCCAGGTGGCTGGGGGCAACAGAACAATTCACCGCAGAATCACTTTGGACAATAATTTACACCAATGCAATTAGAGCTGAAAGAGTTTGTTCTTATAAATTTGGCCCAACTGTAATCAAGAATTGAGTTGATGTTGTTACACTTCCAAATGACTTGGCACCACTCCTCCTGGAGACGGAGCAAAACTGATTGGATCCTAGAATATCAGATGTGTCTTCCTGGACACCAGAGGCTTCTGGATATGCACTGGCAGCAAATTATTCCTGGACAGCATTTAGTAGATGAAACAGCTGGTATTATTCTCTAAGTAAATTCTACCTAAATATATTTACATAACCAGCCTGCAGATAACCCCTCTAGAGTAGGTAACATATATAGACAACAGATATTCCCGTAGAACCCATTATTTGCTGGGCCAGAAGTGAAATATGTGAAGCACCATCTTGCAAGTATTGTTAGGGCTTGTCCAAATTAGAAAGATAGGGTAAAGGACCACTGTTGTCTATGGACTGCTTCCAGAATTGCAGCTTAGTCATATTTATTTGTGAAGATGAGAAACAAGACTTTAAAGGGAAACTGTCAGCAAATTTTACAACCTTCCTTTAGCTAAAAATTGTTTCCCTCACATCCCCATAAAATCAACTTTGGTATCTTACCAACCTGGCATACAGCTGTAAGTTGGAGGGGAAGTATCCTGCTCAGCCAAGTCCAGTGGCTCCTCCCCTTATCCCATGGCTCCTTCACATTATTTAGCACTTCATTTTATGTGACCAGGTCCTTTACCCATTAAAATTAGCAAAAATACCCCATGTATGTATCTGATCACATGAAATCAAACCATGCGAGTTATATTAGCTAAAACAGCAGTAAAACTGAGTACAATTGTGTTTATTGTGTAAACAAAATAACCCTTTAAGAACACCCATCTTACATACGACCACTAGTTACAAATGGACCTCTCTACCCACTGTGACCTTTGGTGAAGATTTCTGGATGCTGATAATTTACTTAACTTTAGCCCCCCACAGTTCAATAGTCAAAAAAGGAGTTATCGAAGTAGTCTGCAATGAGGCCTTATTGTTAATCCTATCCTACGATAGCAAAAAAGCTCAGCCAGTTCTCATCTGGTCTACAAGTCAGAACTGGCGGAGTTTGGGCCCATATACCCTAAGAGGCTAGAGTGAATATGGTTGCCAGGCCACAGGTGTGGGGAATTTTAACATTGGCGTTCAAAACGCCACTGGTAATGAATTATCCCCTATGTACCGGTCCTACCTCAGCACATCACAACTGATAGGGGTACAATGCATACCTTTAACATGAAGACTACCTCAAGATAATTGAGAGAATGTAAAGACTGTAAAAATCTGCAATCAAAGCAAAAAATCAAGAATATATAACTTATACTGGATTGTAAAACACTTTTTGCATAAATATTTTACCAAATGTGTTTCTTAATAGTTTCTATCCTTTAATCTGAATCTACAATACAGAAAAAATATATAACCATAGACCATGTAATGAAATGGGATGTCCACATTTTCTCTGGTGCAATGTAAAAATAAAAAAGGTAAATATACTTTGTGTTAATACACAGCAACCAATCCAAGCAGGGCCGGCGTCAGTGCCGGAGTACCCAGGCAAGTGTCAGGGGCCCACACAGCAATCTCAGTGTATAATATAACTATGTGGGTCTGTACATAATGAATCTATGAGGGGGCTGTATATAATGTAACTTTTCAGGGAGTTTTATATAAAAGAAGCATGTGTGGGCTGTATATAATAGAACCATGTATATGGATGTATATAATATAACCCATGAGGGGGCTGTACTATGAGGGGGCCTTTTTGGATAATAAACTAAGGGGAAATTAAAAGGGAACAGGGAACTATTTTAGTTTGTGTAGGTTTAATGCTGCCACGTGAGTTCACTGCAAAGGGGCCTAATGAGACTCTGTTGCCCAGGGGCCTACTGAAACCTGGAGCCGACCCTGAATCCAAGGTGGTAGAGCAAAAGGGTGAACCAATGATAAAAGAGGAGGCGTGTCTCAGACTCCCACAGACTTGCAGATATTGTGGCGGACATATAGTCACAAATCACATGGACTTGATATAAACAGCAGATAAGCACCAAGATCTGAGGAAAACTTGCATCAGGTAATAATCACTGTTAGGTACTATCTCATATGTTATTATTTCAGCTGTCACAGGATTATTCCAATAGTCACAGGATGTACATTACTGCAGTATAATTCTATATTGCACTCTAGTCCCTCATTCATATGATGTGGATTATTCTCCTCCAGAGGTGTCCATTCAGTTTCTAAGTGTTTCATATTTACTTTTCTTCATGGATCAGGTCCATGTTTCCCGGGAATGGTGTCTCCGTCCTTCAGTGTAGCAGTACATGACAGTAATGCATGTCCTTTTTTAAATTCCACGGCCACAAAAGGGTCGCATGTGACACAAATGTGGGGCGGACTCTTCTTAAATAACTGAGCAAGCAGTTTCCACTATTAGAAAGGTGCAAAGTCTGGTGCATGGCCCTTAGTAAATGTGCCCCATTGTGCAAAATTAGAGAACACTTTCAGTTTCCTACAAGAGCATTTGGACCGAAAACCCACCATGCATTGACCCAGTCACACAGCAAAACGGCAATGCAGATCCTTCAAAAAGGAAACACTGAAATAATGAAATGGCCAGCCCAGAGTCCTGATCTAAATGTTGATCAATAGAGATTACATTATTTTAGCAAAAAATCCAGCCATCGTACATTGTTCTCTAATTTTGATCTCCAGTGTATATACAGGGCCCCTTGACATATTGGGGCTCATTTACTTACCCGGTCCTGTCGCGACCCCGCCGCGCGCTGTCCGACGTGGATTCGGGTTCTGCCGGGATTCACTAAGGTCGTGTGCCCGATATCCAGTAGGTGTCGTTGCTGCGCCGAGGTTCGTCGGAGTTCACCTTCTTCTCCCTAATGCATGTAAGTGCTTGATCTTATTATTTAAATTCTGCGGTTTTTCCGAATCCGTCGGGTTGCCCGACGGCCGCACCCCCCCAATTTTTGTCGCATGAAAGCCGGTGCGACTACACCAAAATCCCGGAGGAATTCACCGCAAAAAATTTGGGAAACTCAACGAAAGTGCGGCCGCGGAGCCCTTAGTAAATGAGCTTCATTGTTCTTCTTTCTAAACACTTTACGCTCTGCGCCATATATGTACGGTGCAGAGGTGCGGTATGAAGATGGCTTACGGCCTGAGCCCTCTTGGACGAACAGCTGAAAAAATAATATATGTCTGGATAGCAGAGGATAAATATCCATATAGTATAATTATCATTATACACACAGTCCCCGGGTTACGTACAAGATAGGTTTCATAGGTTTGTTCTTAAGCTGAAACTGTATATTTTATTATTGTAGATCCAGACAAAAAATTTTTTTTGCCCTGGTGACAATTGGAGTTTCAACATTTTTTGCTGTGATTGGACCAAATATTATCAATAAAACTTCATTACAGACACCATACAGCTGATCATTGTAGTCTGGGACTATAGAAATAGCATTCAGAAAACTTCACCACAGGTCACAGGGGGCAGAGGGGTCCATCTGTAACTAGGGGTCATCTGTAAGTTGGGTGTCCTTAAGTAGGGGACCGACTTTAAATGGTATCCAAGATTTCTAACCTTTCCCATGTATTAGACTAAAAGAATAAAACTCAAACTATACAGATAAAAAATCTTCAGTCCTCTAATACATATGGTAAAATTGTCTAGTTTGAGTCAATTGTGACATTCATTATCTTAGACTCTATATTTAGCTTTGGCTGTTGCTTCGTTGGAGAAATGTGCTAACAGTGGACTTACATAAGTGAAGGTTAAAGACAGTTCCTTATTAAAGTAATAAATATCTGTAAAGGATACTGTGGAAACCTTCATACGTCACAGATGATGAGTAAAGTGCTGTGTTTTATTAAGTCTTCAAAGTTTGGAAAAAGTCATCATTCCTTATTTCAAAAGGAAACCCACAGTGCCCCCTAGTGGTGAGAGTCAGTCATTACCCCATGGAAAAAGCAGCAGCGAATTGTACAAAGCAGGTACAGGCAGTCCCGTTACATTCAAGATAGGGTCTGTAGGTTTGTTCTGAAGTTGAATTTGTATGCAAGTCGGAACTGTATACTTTATCATTGTAACCCAAGTCAAATTTTTTTTGGTCTCTGTGACAATTGGATTTTTAAAATGTTGGATTGTCATTAGAACCCGGATTAACAATAAATCTTCATTGTAGATACTAGTGATGCCTGTTATAGCTCTTTATTGTAGCCTAAGGATAAAGTACAGTAAACTGCCAACATCCAGAGGTCCGTTTGTAACTAGGGGTCGTATGTAAGTCAGGTGTTCTTAAGTAGGGGACCGCCTATATTGCAATAATGAGTATATACTATATATATATACTATATATATTGTTTGGTTTATAACATTGTCAGTATTTTTTAAAATGATTTTTCTTGTAATTCAGAATTGTGGGCGCGTGGAACAGCTGGTAAGAATGCAACGTAAAGTGGTCTCTATAAGGGCGCTTTCACACTGGCGTTTTCATGTTCGTGATTTGCGCAGATGCCTTACTGAGCCATTGTATTCTATGGGTGTTTTCTCATTTCATTTGTTTTTAACTGATCCATGAAAAAGTTGTAGAGCATGTCTATTTTTTTTTCACGGATGTAACCACGGAAGTCAATTGAAGTTTATGACTTCCGTGATGACAGGTCCGTTTTTTTCACTGATATGGCTGAGAAAACAGTTGTTATGTTATCTAACCAATGTTAAAGCCTTTAGGCTTTACTTTTTTGTGGAAAAAAAGGAACAATAATGGAAATAATGCAGGCAAAAAGGAAAGCAAAATTCCTTGCCAGTGGCTAAGCTTCTCCTGGATGTGGGGTAGTCGTCAAAAACTGGTGTAGAAGCACTGATAAATCTCCACCTATATTTTTATAGACTTGCTCTGTCTAGACACTCTGCGTTGTCAGCCAATCAGAACGCATGGAATCTGGCAGGGAGATACTTTTAGCATAAACAGAACTTTAACCCTTGAAGGAAGCATCAACAGGACAATTGTAGGGCCTGCAGTCAGATGCACTGATTCTACATCAAATGCCTTCCATGGCTCTCATTCTGCACCCCACTTCTCCTACTTCTATTCTGGACACTTCTATACTCCAATTCATGTTATTCTTATACTCTCCGCTGAAACCCACACACCACAGATTTTGCTCCCATGGACCCAGACTGCAGCAAATAATATACCAAGCAAGGCAAAGCAACACCACTGCATATGTATCTATTAATTGTTTGTGCCATTTTTGTGCTGCGGTTGCATTTTGTCCAATGCTTTTAAAAACTGTGCACCTAGGTGCGTGTTTGGAGATACATTTATTACTGAGATGCGACATAATTCTGTTGCTTGAAGCAAAGTATAGTTACAACTGTGTGCACATCCTAAAAAACTAACCAGGTTAACTGGATTATCTGGCGCAAACTGCAATTTAGTCAGCCCCATTTGCGAAATCCTCTCAGCGTCTCCTAAAGAGGGTGAGCACTTCTCAGTTATTACATTAGCTAAGGGCTCTGAGGCCACAACACTGAGGGCATCAACAAGCGGCCCAGCCAATCAGGACACCAAATTTCCGGCCATCTCTGCTACATGCATGCAATACACTGCCAGCCCTGCTACATGCATGTAAGCTAATACGGCTGCCTTCATCACCGGCACCCTGTCCATCACCCAGAGTCTCACACTCGGGACATTGAGGGGTTGCCCCAGGGAGATCCGCTATAGCAGCCTCTCCCTCATCATTTCTTGCCAACACCACCCTGCTGGAGACCGCGATGCCGAGTAACCCCTGAAGGGCTGTAGCCCACTTCAGGTACTGTACCATGTGTATATATGTGTATTTATCTCCATTTTCCCTAAAGAGCCAGAGACTTTCCTGAGACTCTCATCCCTATTTATCTCAGTAAAGAGATTTTCTATTGTCCTGTGCTATGATAGCACCCCTTCCTCTGCCACCGCAGAGATTTCTTCAAAGGACTCTGTCCCTCTACACTAGAGGAGA
The DNA here is from genome assembly GCA_019512145.1 of Engystomops pustulosus. NCBI lineage: Eukaryota > Metazoa > Chordata > Amphibia > Anura > Leptodactylidae > Engystomops > Engystomops pustulosus. The sequence goes on from CM033647.1 coordinate 37,549,946, forward strand.
CCCTTTGCTTCTTATTGCACTTTTCCCCACATCAAGGGCTGTACCCAGAAGATGGACTTTGTCATTAGAGACCTTCTGAGAGATTTTTGCCAGATACTACCAGGAAAAGTTGCAATGTAATTTATTATCATTTTGCACTTAATGCCTCCCTTCTAGGTATCGACATTATGCTTGCACTTTTTTATGCCTTTTCCTTTTCAGGTAAAGAGACATTTATCCTGCTATCCTGAGTAGCCTACCCTGAGTAGCCCACCTAAGATGTGTACCCATTGGGCTCCTAAGCCAATGTGAGTTAACATATTTGCACACTGTCATATATGCCAGTAGTCTGCGTTAACCCTTTCATAGGCTTTACAGGTGGTAGAGTGGCTGTGTCGGACTCATTATACAGGCTGTCAGTAATGTGTATAGGAGTATCTTACACACATATAGACTGCAGGGGGCGCCAGCACCAGGAAGTATAGAGAGGAGCCAGCACCAGAAGTGTCACATCATTATACAGGCTGTCATTAATGTGTATAGGAGTATCTTACACACACACAGGCTGCAGGGGGCGCCAGCACAAGCAAGTATAGAGAGGAGCCAGCACCAGAAGTGTCATATCATTATACAGGCTGTCAGTAATGTGTATAGGAGTATCTTACACACACATAGACTGCAGGGGGTGCCAGCAGCAGGAAGCACATAGAGACAGCTAGCAGCAGGAGTGTTACATCATTATACAGGCTGTCAGTCAAGCACTAGGGGATGTGAATGGTGCCTCCCACTCATAAATAGGCTGGACTGTTAAATATGTTTTGACTGTTAAATGATTCACTTCTGCTTATCTTATTTTGACAACTAAAGAGCCTTCTCAGTACATTTTGTAGCTGGGATAGTGAAAAAATTTTGTTTCCCTCAAGTCTAGTTTTTCCAGAAGAAATTATACATAACGTTTATACATAACATCATTATACAGGCTGTCAGTCAAGCACTAGGGGATGTGGATGGTGCCCCCCACTCATAAATAGGCTGGACTGTTAAATATGTTTTGACTGTTAAATGATTCACTGGACCTCTTTTGGGTGCATACAGCTTTAGTACCCATTTGTTTAAGGTCACAGGCATGTAAAGGGACAATGAAGGGACAGAAACAATGCTTTCTAATGGCAGTTTATAAAAATATATATAGTCTGGGGGGTTAATTTCCCTGACGGGTTCTCTTCAACTTTATGTGCATCAGATAGAGTTGAATACCACAGGGATATGGGAAGGAAAGAGCTGGGATGGGGCATACTGTAGGGAGGAAGTGAGGGCGGCAATGTATGTGCAACATACCCCTGCCAACGTATAGGCAAGGGGGTAGTTGCGAATAAGGCCGTCTACCTGTCAGGATCCATACAGTGAGTCTGATCAAATCATCAAAGGGATAATGCAGCGCCTCCGCCTGGACAGACAATAGTTAAGTGGGTGTTAGTTATTGGCCATTGAGTTGGCTGTATTGTAAACTGGACTGTGATTGGAGAGGTGCTACCACCTGACCAGGGGAGAACATAAAACCCCTTTGCAGTGCGAGCACAGGCCTATTTCCCACCACCTCTCTTGGAGAGTATATGCATTACCATCAGGACTCTCAGCACATGGACTGAGTGAAGAGAGAGACAGTGTTCAGTACACCTTCAGTGCTGACACTTAACCCACTCCCAGGACCAGAGTCAGGAGACTCAAATCCAGAGCTGCAGCTTCAACAGTTTGGACACAGCTCCATCCCAGCCTGCATCTACTACCAGGCTGGTGCACTATTCCTGAGAACCCTCTCCACGACACCTCCAGTACCAGAATCTGCTCTTAACCATTTAGGTCTGTTGCCTGCAACATGTTCAATAAAGCACCGTGGGTTAATTTGCACAACGTTGTCTGATACCTGGATACGGCTGTCTACCACCACGGGTTCCCCATCCATTATCCAGGGACCTATCTTACAGACACTAAGGGGTTGCTCCAGGGAGAACCAATACATCAGCCTCTCCCTCCTTATTTCTTGCACACACCACCCGCTGGAGACTTGCCAAGTTGTAGATCAGCCTTCCCCCACACCAAGCATCGTGACAACAGCGCACCCTAGGTCGCAATCGCCAGCCACTCTGGTATTCTGGGCCCTGGCTGCTTCCAAGATGTAAAGGCATGTCCCTTTACTTTTGATCCCCCACTAAACGAGAGGGGAGATAAGAGGAGGCCCACAATCTGAGGGGAAGATGAGCGGTCCACAATAAAATGAGTAAGGATTGAAATCTAGTGAACAAATTGGCAGCTGCTGATCAATCCATACTGCAGGTTAGCTCCGCACAGATAGTATCATAGTAAATAAGGTTAGAAAAGGACATCAGTTCATCAAGTCCAACCTATTAAATTATATAGCATTGATCCGGAAGAAGGCAAAAATTCTGCAAGGCTGATACCAATTTGCACAGAGCAGGGAAAAATTCCTTCCTGACCCCTAATATGGTGGTCAGAATAACTCCTTGGATCAACAGAAACTACTTTGAGGTACTGACCACTCAGGTATTTATACACTATAATGAGGTATCCCATTCTTTTTTCAACAACCAATGTTAAACTCACAGGTCTGCATTTTCCAGGATCACTTTACCTTTTTTTAAATATTGGCACCACCTTTGCATTGTGCCAGTCCTGTGGATGGAACTGTGAGTAGGAAACTGTGGTAGGAAATCTATCACTACTATACAGTGGTTATGAGCAGCTGGGACCACTGCTGTGGTAAGTAAAGAAGAACCCCAAGATCACTGTGGTTGATGCAACATCCCCCACTGGGGGATGGTGGCAGCCGGGACCCAGAATACCGTAGTGGCTGGAGATTGTAGCCTAGGGCGTGCTGATGTCACGGTGCTTGGTATGGGGACCGGAGAGGTGTCCCACAGCCTGCTAGGTGGTGTGTGCAAGAAATATGCAGGGAGAGGCTGATGTACTGGTTCTCCCAGGGGCAACCCCTGAGTGTCTGATTCCAGGGATCAGACGGAGGCAACATTGTGCAAATGAACTCAGGGTTCTTTATTGAACAACAGGTAGCAGGCAACGGGCCAAAATGGACAAACAGCAGATTCAGATTACTGGTACTGGAGTGGTTATGGAGAGGGGTCCACAGGATAAGGCCTGGTAGTAGATGCAGGCTGGGATAATTGAGATGGAGCTGTGTCCAAACTGTGGAAGCTGCAGCTCTGGATTAGAGTTTCCTTACTCAGTTCCTAAGAATGGTTTCTGAGGCAGCACTAAAGCTGTGCTACACACTGGATCTCTGTTCACTATGTACATGTGCTCAAAAAAAACATGTGCTCCCCCTGCACAGGGGTTTTATACTCCCCCTGGTCAGTTGGTGGCACCTCTCCAATCACACTCATATTTACAATACAGCCACATAATTGGATAACATCTTACACCAATTTAACTATTGCCTTTCCAGGCGGAGGTTACAACTGCTATTACATAATATCTAAGTGCTAGAAACTCAGTAGAGGGTTCATGACTCCGTCTGACAGCTCCTAACCTGGAGAGGGTGCTATTCGCAACTACCAGCCTGCCTATGTATTGGCAGGGGTGTGGCACTGAGCTCCTGTGATGCATTAGGGAGATGTCCAGAAAGTTTCACAACAGCAACTATCACTGCAGCTCCACTGGTGAGGGCTTTATGGCAGAGAGTGCTGACTGAAGCCTCTCCTTAGTGCAAGACATATAAAAGCCGCAGTTTGCGGACCCCAAGACTATGAGAAATAATATTCTCTGGTCTGCTGAAAAGAAGATTGAAATTTTGTTATCAATTCTAAGCGGTATGTGTGGAGCAAACCAGGACTCAAGACCTCTTGCAGTCCCAGGCAGCCCAGGACCCTAGAAGGAAGCTACAATGATAATCCAAATTTCTTCTCCTTCTTTCTACTGTATTGGTGGCCTCAGGTGCCTATACAATTTAATCCTCTGAAAGAGCAGGGAGTAATAAGTTACTGCTTAATTTCTCGCATTGGCACCTTGCAAAAAAAATATGTGGGTTTTGGTTGTAGTTTGGGCACTCGGTGTGTAAAAGGTTTGTCATCACTGCTACAGGGGCAGGGACAGGACCACTGGTTGTAATTGAAGGAAAGATGAACACAGCCAAGTACAGAGATATCTACAATGAAAACCTCTTCCAGAGCTCTGGACCTTAGACTGGGCAGAAGGTTCTCCTTCCAACAAGACAATGACCCTAAGCACACAGCTAAAATAACAAAGCAGTAGCTTCAGAACAAATATGTGACCATTCCGGACTGGCCCAGCCAGAGCCCGGACCTAAACCCAGGTGTGAAAAACTTGCTCCATCTTCCCAAGAATACTCCTGGCTGTACCAGCTCAAAAGCTGCTTCTACTCAATACTGAGCAAAGGGTCTGAATACTTATGACCATGTGATTTCAGTTTTTCATGTTTAATAAGTTAGCAAAAATATCTACATTTCTGTCAAGATGGGTGCAGTGTGTACATTAATGAACCAAAAAAAATACTTTTTACCAATTGGCTGCAATAAAACAAAGAGTGGAAATTTTAAAGGAGTCAAAATACTTTCCGTACCCACTGTGTCACTATCATATCAAAAGCATATTATACTGTACACATAAACTCAGAGCTCTTTTTTTGTCTGCAGTTTGCAAATAACGCCACTAGAGGTCCTCACTAGCACATAAATAGGAAAAATCAGTAAGAGTTCTTCTTACAGAGACTTTGCCAATTAAGGCCGACTTGCAAGAATGTGGAGACTTACAGTATGTCCACATTTTGGGACATACACACATACATTTTCCAGAATGGGACATGAAAAACATTGCCTCTTTTGCTACATTGTAAGGCAGCCCCTTACCATCAAGCATAACATTCAGGAACATTCCAAACCAGTATATCTATTTCAAAAGGAACAGATTCCCACCCGTAGACGGCACTGGTTGTGTCTGTTCAGTACAGTGCAGGGAACTGGTTTAGCTGAGTGAGAGGCTTTAGATGAGGCTTGAAGGCAAATAAAAAGAAAAACATCTCAAATACCATTAATCATCAATAAAAATGTTCACATTTGCTTTGGATACTCAAAAAGGGGTCTTTTACAAATTCTACACCAGTGACCAAACAGACACCATAAAAGTCAGTACGGGGGGGGGGGGGATTTATCCTTGTTTTTTTTGTCTATGTTTGCCATTGTTTTGGCGCAGTTGTAGTATCTGTTTTGTGACTTTCCATTGTGCCAAAAGAACATGGGATAGTGCGAAATCCCTTTAAAATAGACCCTGTTCGAACCAAATTCATTATTTGCTTAGACTAGTTTTACAATACTGAGCTAAATTCACGATTTGCTATTTGGGCAAATTGTCGTTTAGGCGCACGTTTTGGTGCAAAATGTTTCCAGTCACACCATGGCGTAGAAATAGGACAAAAACCACTCCAGACTTTATCAAGACCAATTACTCCTTAGGCCAGCGGCACACGTGGTGCTTTGAACCCGTTTTTGGGCTGTTTTTAAGCGGTCCATTAAAAAAACGCATGCGTTTTTTGAAAACGCATACATTTTTTGAAAACGCATCCGTTTTTTACCCTTTTTAATTAAGATTATTGGTAAAACCTGTCAAAAACCGATGCGTTTTTTTAACAGACTGCTTAAAAACGGCCCAAAAATGGGTTCAAAACGCCACATGTGTCACCGGCCTTAGAGGGACATGTGCACCAAAATAAAGAACATTTTGCAACAAAAAACAAAATGAATATTATGAGACAAAAAAAAATACAACTACATACATAGGGGCTCATTTACTCACCCGTCCGGGGGAGTTCACCTAAAGTGCATTGTCTGACGATAAGACTGGCGCCCAATATCTTGCATGTGCCGCTTCCCCGCTCAGGTTCGCCAGAGTTCACCTTTTACTTCCTGGTGTATATAAGTGCATTGTCTTGCGACACAATTTGAAAGTTAATTCCCAATCCGAACCGATCTAAATCGGATCGTCCGACGCCCCCCCATCTCTGTTGCATGAAAGCTGGCACAACTGTACCAAAAGCCGAACGCGTGCCACACAATGAAAGTGAGCAGTGCAACCCTTAGTAAATGAGCCCCAATGTGTGACTAAGCACTTTGACCGGGGTCACATGTTCCGCTTGTAATGTGTTTTGAAATGCAATGCAACTGGAATGGGGAGTGGCTTGTGCTGATCGCATCTGCATTTCCACTGAATCAGGGCAAACCATGTGGTACTTGTAACCCATCTGATAGGCACAAGCCCCACCCTGTTACATTGCAAACTACAAACTTTACCAGTGTTCACACAAACGTATGGGGGACGTATAAATGGCCTATATATGGCAATAGCCTCTCGCCACCGTACGGGAGAAGTGCGGATCAGCACACGTGCGGCACCGTACCGTTCTGCAGCCTGTTGAATTATAGGACATGTCCTATCTTTCGACGGAATACAGCGACAGCCTGTATGTTAAACTATGGAGAGGGGCGGAGGTGAGCGACACTCTCCCCCTCATCTCCCCAGTGCCAATGTTTGCTTGCAGTACTACGGTACGGCGGGCAACATTGCGTGTATGAAGTGTAAGTAGGGTCGGCTCCAGGTTTCAGTAGCCACCGGGGCCAAAGAGCCGTTGTAGGCCCCTTTGCAGTGAACTCACGTGGCGGCATTAAAAATTCAGAAACTTAAATAGTTATGGAAGTTTTGTTCCCTAAAATATTTCTAGTTTATCATCCCAAATAGCCCCTTAATGGTTATTTTATGTACAGTACCCTCATGGTTATTTTATATAAAGCCCCCCCTCTCCCCCAATGGATTAATTATAAATAGCCCCACTCACCCCCATGGGTTTCTTATGCACAGCCTTAAGTGGGTCGCCCCCCCCCCCCAGCAGCCCTGGGCCCTGTGGCTCTGTGGGTAAGTATAATATGAGTAATCTTTTAAGGGTCACCATTAAAGGGGCCAACCCTTTTAATATTTTATCATTTCTAAAATTCAACATTCATCATAAAAGCATCAGAATTCAAAGAAAAGTCACACACACCCAAAGAGCCTCCAAACAAAAATATATTTTAGTCTTACAACATGAAAATAGATGAACTATAAAGCTACACAGAAACTGTCCTCTCCAATACAGATTCCGCTTAAATGTTGGCAGTGCGCTCCGAAACCATGTGATGGCAAAGTGTCCCTGCATTGCCTTGTTAAAGAACTTTTACCATTGAACATTAAAAAAAATTACTTGAAATAGGAGACCTTGTGCTGTCTTCATCTGAATCCTAAGAAAGAGAAATGTTGTGTAGGCTTTATAGGGTGAAATTGTCAGGATCTCGTAGGTACTTTCCCATTTAGCCTATGCATGTTAGCTACCATCAGCCACCGGTAGGGGGAGCTTCAGAGCTAATTGCATACTGCATTATAAATGCAGTATGCAATGCTTGATAAAGATTCATTGCGAATCGAAACGTCGCGCTTATCATGTTTGGATGCACATGTAAATAAATCTTTTGGAATTTAATCCTTGGTGTTGTGGCTTCCTCCATGAAGATTGCATACTGCATTAAGCATTGACTTTGTGGTATAACAGAAGTATTCTTTATTACATACATGTTTTAGCATTTGGACCAAAGACTCATTAGGTCTTGTAAAATTAATTGACACGGGTTCCTGACCACAGTACCATGTGTACTGCCCTGATGGAGAGCCTTATAAAAGCCGTCACAGAGATACGTTCGTAGGTAGCACCTACCTGCAGCTTACCTAGAAACAGAAGCAGACAACTCAAGGAGCCCTATATTCTTTGCATGGTTGCTTAAAATCCAGATATGTCTTTGGTATTAAAATGTTGTTTTTTTCCTCCTCTGGCAATTACTACTTCCAATGTAGGCCCATGATTTATGTTATAGAGTATTTATGGGACATTATGGGAACCTGTCACCACATTTATTCCCTAAATGACAGGTTTCCCTAAAACCCTATTAACTAACTGACAGCCTTCTTTTAGCATAAAAATAGTTTCATTCAGATCATTTTGTCTCCTACCATTAGAAATCTGTACCCCATGCACATATCTAATCACATCACAGCAGTCTCCATGGACTTCTACTGCTACCCATCTTCCATAGAGGCGGCTTCAATTTCATGTCATCAGATATATGCATGGGTTACAGTTTGCTAATGTTATAAGGCTAAAGGATGATGTCACTCTGATCACATGACATTACTTGCCAATGCTGAGAAGGCATGTGGAGGAGTTACTGGATTCAGCCTGAGGAGCCCATGCCGCATTTGACCCACATTAAATGTGGCTATATGCAAGGCAAGGTTATAAAATTGATTTTATGGGGATCCGAGGGAAACAATTTGTAGCTAAAAGAAGAGTTAGTTAATAGGGCTCTATGGAAACCTGTAATTAGCTGTATTTGTGAAAAATATGGCGATAGGTTCCCTTTGAAGGGTTTTTCCACTTTCAGTAATATCAGATCTGATTGGATAAACTCAACAATACAGAGCTGTACGTGCATAGATACATTCTGTGTAGTGGTTGAGTTATGTCACTGCATCTCATCTCCCTTTCAGCTTAGCTGCAATTACAAGGACCAGCCACTACACAGAGAATGGAGCTGTTCTTCCGACCACATTCTCTATTTTCTCGGCTGTGTTACTCGGCTGATGAACAGAGCAGAGACCCAATTGATCTAATATTGATAATCTACCCAAATGAGAGCTCAATAATATGTAAAAGTGGAAAACTCCTTTAAAAATAGTAGGGGCATTTCTTATAGGAAATAAATAATAACATTAGTACAGTGCTGTCAAGCTATATTAAAAATCCATCACATATACAAGATATCAATGGGGATCAACCCTCAAAACACATTATTTCTTGAAATAAGTACTCTTTTTACAAAAATAACTGCTTCTCTTTTGAAGAAAGGAAAATAGAGGCATATTATACTATACATAATCACGTCAGACATGATTTACCTCAAAGTAAGGCCTTGTTCACACTTCCATTAGAACGTAGTACGGTATACCTGGGGTACCTTGCACACCCCAAATAGTGTGCCTCATTCACAGGGGTGGGGATGTATGTATTCCCATCTGGGCATACACATTTAAATGAATTAATCTGCCATATATATATGTTCATGGATACCACCACCCCTGCACCCTAGCAGTGGTGGCCAGACATGTGCTATTGAGTCCTGCCCGACCACCTGGTTTCAGCTATCATTACCACAATGTAGTCGGCTGACATGTAGTAACTCCCAAACATTTCATATACAATTTGTTTTTTTCTGCTAACCCTCCAACAGTGGTGGTCGTATCCAAGGATAACTAACTCGTTTCTAAGGGACACCGTGGCTACATTCATGGGAAATTATCTTAACACATTCCAATTGAAGCAATATATCCATATTGCAGATGAATTTAATGCCATTGCCCAGAAGAGAATAGCCAGCATTCTAAAGGAACAAATCCTCTGAAACTGATACATTTTAACTCAGGCTATGCATTAATGCAGTTTTCCCCCAAGGGGCCAGGGCAGGGTGTCAGGGAAAAACAAACTGTACGAACCCAGCTCTGGATCCAGTTACCCTTGTTACTTTGGCACCACCAGTTTCCCACTTGGGGGGGGGCTGTGACAGGACCGACTTTGGTGAAGCAATGGCCTCCTCAGACCACGGGAGGCCACTTGTGCAGTGATTGGCCACAGGGACCCCTGTGAACCCCCAGCACTTCCAGCAGGGTGGAGATTGGAAAAGCCAAATTAACACAGGAACTGGAATCCGTAATATAACAAGTGGACTTTCTTTTATTTTTTGCCACCCCTGCCCCATCCCTCAGGGTTCTCCAGTTTACTTGCAAAAACCTGTTTAGGCATAAGGCTTCATGCACAATGTATAGAATGTATGCTACGTCCAGCTAAGCCCTTCCATAGGGAGACGTGCAGCTGTGCCATATTTCCAGCAAATTTTTTCGGTGACAGCACGATACAGTGACACAAGTTTGTCCTCATGTGATAATACATATCCAATTGGCACCAACCATGCCAAGTACCACACAGTATACCGCACAGTATTCTACTGCAAGTGTGAATTCCACCTAACATCGTCATAAACTATCAACCTGAAAAATATCAGCTTATAAAGACTTCAATAGCGTTAAAAACACTGCCCGGTGACAAAACTCTATTCAAATGCTAAGAATAAAGCTGAAACTCTTCTGTAAGTGTTCAGTGGAGTCTAAAAGTAAATATCCAAAAATATCTAAAACTGCAATGATCTCTCATACAATATCTAGCGTCATCAGTGATAAGACACGTGTGTCATATGCATACGGTTCAGAAAAAAGCAATGCAATTTTGTACAATCACAAAGGATAACAAACTGCTTTGCGTTAGCTAATTTTACCGATCGCTTTTGATCTGCTATGTCTTTACTCGCAAGCTGTCCTGTAAATTATGGCATTTTCCACTTCAGGACACCATTGACCTTGAAGAGACAAGTCGGAGGTCACTCTTTCATCCTGTATATCAGCAGAGGAGAGTTCTGTGTCAGGTGACTGCTTGAATAGCCAATCGGATACATAATATTTTCAGCAGCATAAGGCACAATATGATATGAACACAACTCCTCATAGTGGAGAGATTGGGAACAACAACCTTTCACCATGAGTTTCACCCGTTTTCTAGCATCTGTATATGGGTTCCTGCTGCTAGGGCTTCCCCTGTAATAGTCATAATTTTCTTTATCTGTTTCCAGGTGGATCTTCCTGAGTAAGTTATTGATCAACACTGATCTCCGTAAGTAGATCTCTGGGTCTTCAAGGAAGCGAAGCTTTTCTAGAGACAGCTTGAGGATACAGGTCCGGTCTTCTGGTATTATCAGGTGCTGGAAAAAGAGATATTACATCAATGCGAGTGTTCTCTAATACATGAGAAGGGAATATTTTATCATCAGTGAGGTATTAAAGAACATCTACCACCAGGATGAGCCCCTCAGCTTCATTTGCATACAGTTCTTCATCCTGGTGGTAGATGTCCTTTAAAGATGTCCTCAACCAAAACTGGGTTAATATGGCCAAACAGGAAGGTAGGTATTGCCGATAGCAATATAGCAGGTCAGAGTATACCCCCAACCCATACTATACCCGGGGTTAAATTGGCCTAGATCAGATTATATCCCAAGGTACAAAGTAGACTGGACCACTTTATACCCCCATCAGTAATATGTAATATACAAAAGAGGTACACAAGTTTACATCATTTAATATAGGATTCGTAGTGTTTGCCCATGAAAGAAAGTTCTCAAATTTTAATCCCCTAGTGACGTTTACACAATAAAGATAATTTTTAACCCCTTACTTTACAGTTGAACTCAGTTTTATTGCTGTTTTAGTTCCTATAACTCAGTGGTGGTCAGTGTAAGATTCCAGAGTGTGGGCGGGGACTCTCTAAGCAGACACTTCCTGATTCCTCTGTGCTATGAGATGTTATGTGCTGACAATGTTCTTAGATTATCAGAGTACAGGGTTTAGCTACACTTTCCTTTAGCTTGTGCACATTCTACTTATATCTGACACATAGAAAGAGAGATGAGACAGATCAGATATAGGAGATGATTAGATCCATGAGATAGATATAAATGATGCTCTCAGTCCTGCTAAATCATATATCACCTATAACACACACAGTCAGCTCTGCTATAAAGACCTTATCTGTCTGTAACCTGTAGAGTAAGTCTCTGCACGCTAAATGCCGGCAGGAAGTGCCTGTGTCTGAGCTGGCCTTGTAATGCAGGGTGGAGCGGCAGAAGGAAGGCTTCTTCAGGGGAAATGGAAGAATGACGCCCCAGAAGAAGTCTGAAGAGGCGAAACCTGGTCAGGCGAGGTGTCTGGTGTTCTTTTATTATGCACATTTTTTACTTCCTTTCTGAGTATATTAATAAAAAAAAAATGACCTACTCCAAACTTGTGTGATCTTCAGTATACACTTGCCCCCATATGTATAGGTTCCAAGACAAGCTACGACCATCGAGCTTATTGTTCACAACAGACAACCCACGCAGGGACGACTAGTGCATGAAATGCATGAAACACCACAAGGAAATTATCCATCCTTGACCATACTGGTGTGGTGAGAGTGGCTTTCAATTAATTTTACTGCTGATTTTAAAGGAATGGCGCACTGTCCGTTTTTATTACAGGGTTATTCTGGTCTGCTACACCTGTTGCCGGTTTTCACTGCCCCTTTAATCACTCTTAGGCCTATTGTTCACAAGCAAGTTTGATACGTCCAACTTGCATCAAACTTGCATCGTGTGCTTGCTCGAATGTCGCTGATCAGAAGGTGTCCTGCTACATCACCAGCAATTATCTTTAATGTATGGGGGAACCCAAGAGGAGCCACTTTTAAAATAATGTGTGGTGCATGTAAACTAGTAGTCAATGCTGCAGTTCAAGATTGGTGTGAGAAGTAAACCCTTCCTTGGAAATACAATATAGATTCTTCTGAAAACTTACTTTTGGAAAACACCCCTGGTAACCCTGATGTAAATTTTCTTCTTCTGCATATTTCCTCTTGAAGTAGGCTACTTTCGACGTTGTTGAAATGGATTTGTCTTTCTAGAGATTTGCCTGTCATAGACACAAAAACACTCTCAGCCCAAAAATATATATTTATATACATAAAATGGAATATTTTTATTTCATTATACATCAAGCACTCATTCCATGACTTAAAGCAGTGATCTTTTGGTTAGTGGTGTACAAAATGGATGCCCCAGGGCAAGGACCTGCCTATAACCCAATGACAACCTGTATTTTAAAGAATTTATTTGCAAATTCTGGTTGAAAATAACATGCAAGATCTCTGGCTCTCACAGACCTGTAACTTCTTCTTTAAGAGGCTCCTCTGTCCTCCGCCCATTACCTGTAGTAATGGATCCTGCTTGTACTTGTTATCAGTATAAAAGACACCTGTCCATAACCTCAAACAGTCTCACTCCAAACTCCACGATGGTACACAAAATTGTAGACGTGCACCAGGCTGGGAAGACTGATTCTGTAATAGTCAAGCAGCTTGGTGTGAAGAAATCAAGTGTGGGAACAATAATTAGAAAATGGGAGACATACAAGATAATCTCCCTCGATAAGGGGCTCACACCTTGTGATCAAAATGATCACAAGAACAGTGATCGAAAAATCCCAGAAACACATGGGGGACCTAGTGAATTACCTGTGAAAGCTGGGACCAACATAACAAAGGCTACCATCAGTAACACACTACGCCTGCAGTGCCAGACGTGTCCCCCTGTATAAGCCAGTACATACATGGGCCTGTCTGAAGTTTAGAGAATTGTGATGTTCCAGAAGAGTATTGGGAGAATGTGTTATGGTCAGATGAAACCAAAGTAGAACTGTTTGGTAGAAACACAATGCATCATGTTTGGAAGAGAGTGAACGCTGAGCTGCATCCGAATAACACCAAACCTACTATGAAGCATGGGGATGGCAATATCATGACAAGGGCCTGTTACTCTGCAAAGGGACCAAGACCACTGATCCGTGTACATGAGAGAATGAATGGGGCCATGTTTTGTGGGATTTTAAGTGCAAACCTCCTTCCATCAGCAAGGGCACTAAAGATGAAACATGGCTGGATCTTTCAGCATGACAATGATCCCAAGCCAATCACCAGGGTAATAAAGAAGTGGCTTCCTAAGAAGCATTCAAGGTCCTGGAGTGACCTAGCCAGTCATCAGATCTCAACCCCATAGAAAACCTACGTTGAGTTGAAAGTCTGTGTTGCCAAGCGACAGCCCCAAAACATCACTTCACTGGAGAAGATCTTCATGGAGGAATGGGCCAATATACCAGCAACAGTGTGTGCCAACCTTGTGAAGACTTGAAAATACTTGACCTCTGTAGTGGCCAACAAAGGATATAACAAAGTATTGAGATGATCTTTTGTTGTTGACCAAATACTTATTTTCCACCATAATTAGCAAATAAATTCTTTACAAATCAGACAATTTAAATTCTAGGATTTGTTCTCACTTTTTGTCTCATAGTTGAGGTTCTACCTATGATGTCAATTACAGGCCTCTCTCAACTTTTTCCCCACCATAGATGCGTCTTTCCACATCATATCCAGTTATCTGAATTCACCACATGTAGACGACTAGACGTAAAAGTGAAGAAACATCTTGAAGAGAGACTGGAGGCTGCCAAAACACAATGCTTCTACTGTGTAACGGATATGAATAATTATCTCATTGCAGCATTTTAGTTTTTCCTTATCAATGATTTCTAATATTAGAAATATGACCTTGTCATTATGGGGTATTGAGTACAGATTGATGGTACGGTAGTTAATTATTGTACAAGATTGAAATTTTAAAAAAGCTGAAAACTTTTACATGCAAAAAGGTTTCACTATATCTGAAACCCCCATTTATTGCAGTCTTCCAATAAAACCACTAGAGGTCCACCTTAGCCCACTGAAAGAAACTGCATTAAACTATCAGATAAGAAGTTGATAAAAAAAAATGTCAGAACAATAGATTTTTCTAAATAAGAACAGTAGTATAAAGCAATCCATTACAATCCGCCTACAATAATAACAAAGCAACCAGGTATCAATCAAATCTTCAATTGGGTACTTTTATCTTCCTACAGAGTGACATTGCTGGCCTATACCCTGGGGTGAAACTAAAGATTCACAGACCCCAGGGCACAGGTTTTGCTTGGGACCTTATCCAACTTTTTTTCATCAATACTTTTCAGTAACTGACATGACCCATGTATGCAGTTCTTGGAGCCAGGCTTATGCCCTCCTTATTCCCCAACATTATATACTAAGTGATAGAAATACCGATTTAATTTTTGAAGATCATACATACATACATACATATGCAACACCCTCGCCGATGCAAGGCAGAGTGGTTTTTGCGAATACGACCCACCATGTAGCTTGCAGCCTGTGAAGGGTCTGATCAACCCCACAGCATGTCACTACATAACAACTACATTACACAGATGAGCACTGCAGTGGTAGAACCTGCCTGGTAAGGCAGGAGTTAATTGTTTTCTGTGATGTAATTCCAGCAACCAATCACAGGTGTTATACTTTGTTTCTGTGAGCTGAGATGTAATTGGAGGAGTAGCCACCACCTGACCAGTGGGAGTAACAAAACCCCTGGTCAGGAAACTTCTAGAGTGCAGAAGAAGCAGTCAGTCAGACCTAGGAGTCTGAACAGATCAGATTAGAGACTCTGAGGAGTCTGTGCAGCCAGCAGACCAGACCAGAGCAGGTGAGCCCAGCTCCCTGCCTGAAGAGTGGAGCTAAGAGCTAGCTAGTGAGAGGAAAGGGATGTCATCCTACCTTCAAAGGTGATACCTGAAGCAATCCAGGACAAGCTTAAGCATCCTACTAGGACACAGCTATCTCCCAGCCTGCCCTTTGCATCCAGGCTGATGATCCATCCTGTGGCTCCCTCCAACTACATCTCCAGCATTCCACCATTCTGTTAAGGCACATTGCTACTGTTCCTGTCGGTTCCAATAAAGAACTGTTAGTTACTTTTGTACAACGTCTGCCTCCGTCTGGTCCCTGCTACTACGGCTGTCACCATCACGGGCACCCTATCCACTACACTGGGATTCATACTCCAGACCCCAAAGGGTTGCCCCAGGGAGAACTGCTATAGCAGCCTCTACCTCATCATTTCTTGCCAACACCACCCTGCTGGAGACTTGCCAGGCTGTAGGACAGCCCTCCGGTTCCCCATACCAAGCACCATGACACTAGCGTGCCTAGGCCGCAACCGCCAGCCACTCAGGTACTGCGGGCCCCGGCTGACTCCAGGCCCCAAGAAAAGGCTAGGCCCCGGTGGGGGATGTTGCACATACATACATACATACATACATACATACAGTACATACATACATGTCACTGACTGGAGGACCACCTTAGAGTCCACAGAGAGACTATAGACTGGCCCCTGTACCTGAAGAAACTACCGGACCCCAGAGACCGCTAGATCCTGAGCCGCCACAAACTGAGTGCCCACAACCTGTTTATGGAGTCCGGGCGGCACAGACAGAGGTATGTGCCCAGGGAGAGCAGACTTCAGGAGACTCTCAAATCTCCTCCCGGGCTTCAGCTCCATGGAGGAGTAAGAGAAGATCTCCATCCTGCTGGGGGGAAGAGAAGACCACAATGGCCATAGCCACACAATATGTAACTGTCTGCCATAGGCTGAGAGAACCAGGGACTGAGACATATGATACCATGCACTATAAAAACCCCACAACCCATGTCCCCCTTCATCCTGTTCCCCATGACCCTGTTCCCCACCTTATTCTCCAAAATCCCATATTTTATAAATGCTCTGGCAATGCTACCTTGTATTTAGTCCTGCCAATAAAACTTCTTTGATTTGAATTTGAGATAGATGTTAGATAGATAGATAGATAGATAGATATGAATAAAATAGAGATAAATGATAGATTAGATAGATGATAGAGACAGATAGATACATGCCAGTGGCTGGGAATAACTGTCCTTGCTCCCCCAGCCTTGTCTGCTTACACTTCAGCTCCCTTTGGCAATCAGTACACGCGTTATATGCCGTGTCATCTAACTTTACTATAACTGCACTACACCTTTGGCTCCATGAGTTGCAATGTCAATCTGGAAAAAGAGAAAAGTGAAGTGGGAAATCGCGGGCACTGCTGACCCTGACCCAGGCCATACGTGTCGATAATCAGATGTAAGGGGAAAATACAGTGCCTGGCACATGAATCACTGGAATATAAAGGTGGCACATATAATCGTGGGCACTGTGAAATAAGCCGGCTCCGCGAGTTCAATGACCAAACCATCACTCATATGCAGGGCATCTATACGCTGGTATCTAGATGTACGGGCACTTTTAATCCTCATCGCGGGCCTTGTAGCACCTGAAATTTGTACTCTCTGTCTGCAAAAAAAACTCCAGCATCCAGTGGCTATATTTCACACTGAAATAGGAGCAGGGTACCAGCAACTCGAGAGGGCAATCGTGGGCGCTGCTGAACCAGCAGGCTCAGCGACGCATATCTCCAACCCGACATATCAGTCTGACCCATAGCAAAGTGTCATGGCTGACACGCTTTCAGAGGATTGGCTGCCGAGGGAGGCTCGCCGACTATGGCGAATCCAGGATCTGATTTAAAAGGGGATAGATGCGGTGCGCGCCACGGCTAGCTCTATTCTCATATTTCTTGCATTTCTGCAAGGAAAAAGAGGTCCTTGGACCAATATTTAAAACTTAACTTTTATTGTTCTTAGTTATTATGAACAGATTAATATTTTTATTTAATGTTTGTTCAAAGAAATGGGTGCTAGCCTACATTAGAAGTGAATTAAAATCATGTCATGGTGAGAGTGGGTACTTAATTTTATTGTGGTTAGGAGATGGGAATATCGGGTACTGGCCAGAGTAAAGATATATACGCCCTGGTGTATTTTTGCAGGGAGTATAATCTAAGTATCCTCTCAATGAGGTAGTGAATACTTTTAAATGGAAGGTTGCTTGACAACCCTCTTGAACTGAAGGTGCAGACTGCCCTATTATTGTACGGCTAATGTAGGTGCCACTATTTCTAAACTACTCTTCTAAGCCAGAATTCCCATAAAATCTCTCCTTATTTTGTCCCTAGTTGCAGTGTGTCGCTGCAGATCGGCACACTGCTGTGATAGGATTTGTCCCACTTATTTTCACCATTCGTTAAAAATATAGGCGCTCATACAGCCCCCCCGACATGTTTCGCCATATCTATGGCGTCCTCAGGGGGTATCAGGGCTGGCTAGCTCTATGCCCGACCTGCATACCGCACAGACTTAGGTGTAACACAACATAGAAAAGTGTGCCATCCTTTACAGATAGAACAGATACAGCCAATACAGATCGCTAATACTACATCAGTTTATTTAGCCAGGAGTAAAATGTGTGAATGGTGATACAAGGAATGCAGTAGATAAGTCTAACATTACTGTGCAAATGTGAAGGTACTAGGGCAGTAACGCTAACACCCCTAGCCAGTCCACATTAGCACTAGCAAGTACAGTCATAGCCAGCCTCTAATAAAAAGGAAACCATCTAGTAACTCCAACTGGTGCATCAGTGCAGAAGTAGCCGATCTAAGATTGCTGTTAGCCATCCTGCCCAATCACTAAGTGGTGGTGAGCAGGGGCGTATCTACAGTGGTAGCAGCCATAGCTGCCGCTATGGGGCCTGAAGTATCAGGGGGCCTCGGCATCTGCCTTGACACAATAAAGAATGGCAAATGTGCACCATTTAATACATATAATGCTGCAAATTGTACGTAATAAAATGTATATAACAGTGAAATCTTCTACATTACACAGTCGGGAACTCAGATAAGAATTGTCGGGCAGGACTTGAAATCTCTCATCTCTAGCTTCCTGCCGTCTACTTCCCACATGTGGTCTACAGTTACTTGAGTGCCCTCACCCTGGGATAATAAGACTGCCTAGCATAGGGGGAAGGGGCCTCATTCAAGTCTCATCCCAAGTCTGCTATGGGGCAAAATCTTTCCTAGTTATGCCCCTGGTGGTGAGAACACTATATACACACCACGGCACTGCTTAGAAACTATTTTAATGCTTTGTTGTTCCCAGCATTGCAAACAACAATGCAATAATTGGAGTAGGATGCAACCGATGCGCCACAATCCGATCGCGTGCACCAATATCCTGGGTCAATTTGGCGCAAATCGGAACAATTCGGGAAACCCAGCAGAAAAACGCGTTTGGACCCTTAGTAAATGTGCCCCAATGAATACAATACAATCTAAGGAGGTATTGGCCGAATGATACACCAAAACTTTTTTCAGTGAAAATACATCGTACAACCCCTCGTCAAATGCAGATGCACATTAGCTTCTAGATTTCACACATTTACCCTGCCAAAAAAATCATATTGACGTGGTGGCCATTCAAATAAAGATGTGACTATATAATAAGGAATTCTAATAGGTCCTTAAGAGCAGAAGACCTTTGAGATCTTGCAGTGTATGGGGGCCCATAGAAATACAAGAAATTCATGGATACTACAAGGTAGAACACTGAGAATGCATCTAAGATCCTTCAGAAAATGTTTCTGCCTGGAAAATCAATCTGTTCATTTTGGCTGTGGAATGAATATGGGTTAAGAAGAGTAGACTCTGTGTATCAGTATGGAAGCAAATCATGGAAGCGTATACAGAGTAACAGCACACAGGACCATCTGTTTTATGGCGCTCTATCGCTTATATTACTATTAATATTACTATGGGGGAGGGGTGGTGACATCAGCTTTTCTTGTATACCTATCCGATTATTAATGCTTTAATAGCACAGCTTGCCTCTAAGGGAATAGTAGATCGCGTTAGCAGAGGAAAACATGCTGTGTGGATAGGCGGGGGGCTCACTGGAACCCCATTTATAGGGATATTCCTAATTGTATTAATATTGTATTGGTTTGGTGAAAGTAATATATAACTTCAGGGTCTTGGATTACTCTTCAGAATGACAACCCTGTCCTGCAGTATTATAAAATGTATCAAGGTGATGCCAGTTGTATTGAAGAGGACAGATTATGGGTAGATGTGCTGCTGCTTGTACACATCATAGCAGTTATTTCAGTCCTATTTGGTAACTATGTGAATTTAGACACTGTATGGTGTTATTTAGTGTGCACTGTACTCTACTTTCTAAAGGACTTTTGTTAATCCTACACAACAATAAAACGTGTTCACCTTTTGCACATAGCTTTACCTTTTATGCAGCGTTCTTAACTCAACCCATGAAAGTAGAGAAGAGTAATTAGTCAAGACCTTTCTACATATAGAAATACACGGAAAGGTCTGACTGGGGGTAGTACATCCAGGGTACAGGTGCAGCACTAGAGAAGTCTGGCATCTGTTAAAAAGAACACACAAACTTTTTTTCTGAATCCACATAGACACGTAGGGGGTTATTTATCAAACGAGGGCACTCGTGCACTGGAATATGATAGCTCTGCCGCCGCTCCGGCACAGCCAGATACATCAAAAGGGCTTCGGCCTCTTCATGTATCCCTCAGCCGCCTGTGCAGCATTTATTTCCATGCCAGGCCTTGCCAGGAACGCTCTCTGGCCGGGCACACTCCCCCTTCATGCCCCTCCATGCCCCCCTGGCATGAAGGATGGCAGAAAGGGGAAAATAAATCGCAAGTGTTAGCAATAAGTTAGCATTTGCGATTGTTTCAGGGCTTCCGCTACTGGCGTGGTGCATAGGCCACAAAAAATACCCCCATATTCTTCGCTATAAGAATGATAGTATAGAAAAATAAAGTGTACAGAAGGTAAATTATTCTAAAATGGAGACTTCAGAAGATTTTCCTTGTTCCATGTTCTGCCATAAGTAACATTGGCAACAATTGTATTTTTCAATAAAAATTTGATTTTGTTTAAAGGGGACTTAAACTTCTACTGCCGAAACATTCACTTCACCTTTCACCTGTTTTTCTCCTCACTTTATAATTGCAGTTTCACATAAAATAACAATAACAACAGGACTCCAGACTGCGACAGAAAACCCCTTTCTGTCAAATTCACTCTTCTTTCTCGCAGTGGGACTGCAGGGGTATTATAATGGCGTTTAAACCTTGCAGATTAATTCAGAACACATTTCTAAACTGAAAGTTGCTTGCTCTAAGGGGTCCCTTATTGCTTGAGCTAAAGGCTCCGTAACGCTTGAGGCAAGGGCTCCATAGTGCTTGAGCTAAGGGTTCCGTAGAGCATGACCCAAGAGTTATGTAGTGCTTGAGTTAAGGGCTCCATAGTGCTTGGGCTAAGGGCTCCGTAGAGCTTGAGCTAAGGGCTTCGTAGTGCTTGAGCTAAGGGTTCAGTAGTCCTTGGGCTAAGGGCCCCATAGTGCTTGAGCTAAGTGCTCCGTAGTGCTTGCGCTAAGGGTTCCGTAGTGCTTGAAATAAGAGTTCCGTAGTGCTTGAGCTAAGGGTCCCTTAGTGCTTGAGTTAAGGGCTCCATAGTGCTTGAGGTAAGGGTTCCGTAGTGCTTGAGCTAAGGGTTCTGTAGTGCTTGAGCTAAGGGTTCCATAGTGCTTGAGCTAAGGGTCCCTTAGTGCTTGAGTTAAGGGCTCCATAGTGCTTGAGGTAAGGGTTCCGTAGTGCTGAGATCCGTAAGGGTTCCATTAGTGCTTGAGTAAGGGTCCCTTAGTGCTTGAGTTAAGGGCTCCATAGTGCTTGGAGGTAAGGGTGTCCGCAGTGCTTGAGCTAAGGGTTCCGTAGTGCTTAAGCTAAGGGTTCCATAGTGCTTGAGCTAAGGGTTCCGTAGTGCTTCAGCTAAGGGTTCCGTAGTGCTTGAGCTAAGGGCTCGGTAGTGCTTCAGCTAAGGGCTCTGTAGTTCTTGAGCTAAGGGGTCTGTAGTGCTTGAGCGAAGGGCTCCTTAGCGCTTAAGCAAAGGGCTCCGTAGTGCTTGAGCTAAGGGTTCTGTAGTGCTTGAGCTAAGGGTTCCGTAGTGCTTGAGCTAAGGGCTCGGTAGTGCATGAGCTAAGGGCCCGGTAGTGCTTAAGCTAAGGGTTCCATAGTGCTTGAGCTAAGGGCTCTGTAGTGCTTGAGCTAAGGGCCCGGTAGTGCTTGAGCTAAGGGCCCCAGTAGTGCTTGAGCTAAGGGTTCTGTAGTGCTTGAGCTAAGGGGTCTGTAGTGCTTGAACTAAGGGCTCCATAGTGCTTGAGCAAGGCTCTGTAGTGCTTGACTAAGGGTCGTAGTGCTGAGCTAAGGGCTCTGAGTGCTGAGCTAAGGCCGGTAGTGCTTGAGCTAAGGGCCCGTAGTGCTTGAGCTAAGGGTTCCGTAGAGCTTGAGCTAAGGGGTCTGTAGTGCTTGAGCTAAGGGGTCTGTAGGGCTTGAGCTAAGGGTTCAGTAGTGCTTGGGCTAAGGGCCCCATAGTGCTTGAGCTAAGTGCTCCGCAGTGCTTGCGCTAAGGGTTCCGTAGTGCTTGAAATAAGAGTTCCGTAGTGCTTGAGCTAAGGGTCCCTTAGTGCTTGAGTTAGGGCTCCCTGAGTGCTGGGTAAGGTTCCGTAGTGCTTGAGCTAAGGGTTCCGAGTGCTTGAGTAAGGGTTCGTGTGCTTGAGCTAAGGGTTCTGTGTGCTAGCTAAGGGTTCCGTAGTGCTTGAGCTAAGGGTTCCGTAGTGCTTGAGCCTAAGGGCTCGGTGTGCTTAGCTAAGGGCTCTGAGTTCGAGCTAAGGGGTCTGTAGTGCTTGAGCGAAGGGCTCCTTAGTGCTTAAGCAAAGGGCTCCGTAGTGCTTGAGCTAAGGGTTCTGTAGTGCTTGAGCTAAGGGTTCTGTAGTGCTTGAGCTAAGGGTTCTGTAGTGCTTGAGCTAAGGGCCCGGTAGTGCTTGAGCTAAGGGCCCGGTAGTGCATGAGCTAAGGGCCCGGTAGTGCTTAAGCTAAGGGTTCCATAGTGCTTGAGCTAAGGGGTCTGTAGTGCTGAGCTAAGGCCCAGCTAGGGCGTGGAGCTAAGGGCCCGTAGTGCTTGAGCTAAGGGTTCGTAGTGCTGGAGTAAGGGGTCTGGTGCTTAGCTAAGGGCCTAGGGCTTGAGCTAAGGGCTCTGTAGTGCTTGAGCTAAGGGCCCGGTAGTGCTTGAGCTAAGGGCCCGGTAGTGCTTGAGCTAAGGGTTCCGTAGTGCTTGAGCTAAGGGGTCTGTAGGGCTTGAGCTAAGGGTTCTGTAGTGCTTAAGCTAAGGGTTCTGTAGAGCTTGAACTAAGGGTTGCTAGTTTATATTAAGTTGTGCTTATAACTTATTATCTGTGCTCATGGGCCTCATTTACATTGGATTAAATCAACTGTACCTGATCTGACATCATTTCTTCCAGTGGCCATTTCTAAGCCTGTTTTTTTTTTAATGCTGCTGATGACAATCAACTTGAACCGGTTCAGTTATCAAGTAACATAGATTACTCATAGAGGTTACACCTTGATGTCTTCCCCACAGCCAAGTCCAGATCCCTGCGCAGAGGCAAGACAACCACTTATACAATAACCCTAGGTGTAAGTCCAAGTCACATCTGTTCGGTGACACCATGGTGACACCTCTTACATTAGACACAGATAGATACAGGCACCAGGACCAGGTGTGACTGCCACCTCTGCACCCAATACCCCTATGTCTTTATACAATCTTAAAATAGGCTAGAAAAGTGAAAATGAATTTGGAGTCTGACATGTTTCACAGATCACAAACCATGAAAATAGATAAAATAGTAACCCACCTGAAAGTCACAGTTCAGTCTGCAATACGACTCGCGCAGAAGTCATCAATGATCCCTCTTAGCCATTTGCATAGCCAAGTAAACATTTCTTTAAAAGCTCGCCTGCTGAGAATAAAAATGAGGTAACTGTAGAGGCTATAATAAACCATATAGGAAAATGGTGATGCAACAAGCCCCATGTGACAGCAGAATAACAGTAATGAGCTGTGAAACTGATTTCTACCTGTGAACTGGTGTAGGTAATGACTGCTCAGTCACATATGCCTGATGTGAGTTATCACTGTGAAAACAACAATTTCATTGTAATGACTATTATCTTCTTATGTAGATTGTCTCCTCACAATATCTTTGTATCTCCCTGAATACATAGTTATTATAGCAGGATCGTAGCGGAAAAAAAAAAATCAAAGGGCTCCACAACTGTCTACTACAGTACTATAGTACAGTAGTGAACGTATGGCCAACTCCTATTTACCTCCAACCATGAGGAAAGTAGATAAGGTCTACTCTCAGAGCCATCTCTCTACTATGACGTTCTCTA
The DNA here is from genome assembly GCA_019512145.1 of Engystomops pustulosus. Lineage (NCBI taxonomy): Eukaryota > Metazoa > Chordata > Amphibia > Anura > Leptodactylidae > Engystomops > Engystomops pustulosus. The sequence goes on from CM033647.1 coordinate 37,573,825, forward strand.
TAGGGTCCAGTCTTGATTCTAGTCCTTGTCCGCCCCAACTCTCTATAACAAAATAACATTCTAACATTATTATGTTATAATATAGAATTATATTCCCTTACACCCCTTCCCTAGCCTTCATTGCTTGTGCTAAGACGTATTTTTTTTTAACTGTTAGGGTGGTCCTAAATGGACCGAACTGTATATGTAATGGAAGTCAAATTAGATGATCTTGAACATTTATCTGGCAGCACGGTGTCTGAGTGAGTAGCACTTCTGCCTTGCAGCACTGGAGTCATGGGTTCTAGTCCCACCCAGGTCAACATCTGCAAAGAGTTTGTATGTTCTCTCTGTGTTTGCGTGGGTTTCCTCCCACACTCCAAAAACATACTGGTAGGTTGTTTAGATTGTGAGCCCCAGGGGGACAGGGACCAATTTGTTAAGCGCTGCGTAATCTGTGTGCTATATAAATAAAGAATTATTATATAGCAACCAGAGTCAATATGAATCTGGGAGAAGAGCATATTCTATTGTAGACATCTCCTTTTATACACTAACCATGTAACTATGTAGCCCAGGGTGCATTTATCATAGACATTGCACATGGGACTATTACAAGGGGAGGGGGAACATATTCCAGGTTTGTCTTGTGACCTTTGTAATAATTGTAGACAATTTGATCTCATAAGGTGGCTTACCGATGCCCTTAATACTATGTCTGATTCCTTTGCAGGTTGGCAGGTTGGTTCCAAAAAGGGGATCACACAAAAAAACAAAACAAAATGAGGCCTTTCTTTCTAAATACTAACTCAATGGCCAATAAGTAATAACCATTTATTTACCCAATAAAAATGAATAAATGCTCTAAAGGTTCTTTTGCAATTTCTCTCCTTATATCCTTATATATATTATTTGATGTATTATGTCTTCCATCAGTAACAAGAGTAAATACATTTCCTAAAAATAAAGCAACTCCTGTCTGTGCTGTGTAGTTCCTAGTAAAAGACAGTGTCACCAATACCAGATACAAAGCTGTACGGTAGAGCAAGCATCATAGATAGCACATCACATACATGCACTTGTGTAAGTGACCTGTGTGTGTATTTATAGAAGGGTTTTATTACATAGCGAGGTTTGCTGAGGTTTTATCCATCCCATAACTTAGCAACCCTGGTGTGAACTGAATCTACCAGCAGCTGTGCAAATGATTGTATCTAGATAAAGCAACCAATAGTGCAATGATAAAGGCCCAGAGAATGGTAAAATGTGACGGAAAATTAACCCTACCTCCAGTGCACAGTTATGAAAACATATTCTTATATATCACATATACATATACATAGATTATATATAGAGAGTATATAGAAATATATGTGTGTGTCGTGGAAATAATGTGAATATATGAATTTACGTGAAATAATTCCCATGCATACAGGAGTGTTATGATTATATAAAACAATATGTTACATCTTCCATTTTGCTTTGTCGATCATATTTTTATCATTTCTTAAATTTCTGCTGTGTGTTATTGGATAGGAATCTCTTTGGTTTACTTTTAGTAAAAAGCTGTGCTGAGCATGTAATAGATACACAGGTGCAGGGCCTGCTCATAGACATGCCATACCGTGCATCTGTGTGATCATCACATGGCCAGCGGCAACTACTAACTTAGGATCTTGGAAACAGTAAGGGAGTGATATAACACATATATTAAGTTTTATTATGTACAAGGAATAGGATTTGTTTGGACAGCAATAAAATGATCTATCTACATCTGGAGGAGTCTCCCAATGAGGCTGGTTATGAATGTGGCAATGGTCAACTATCAATAACAGTGTGGTCTTCCGCTGCCACACAGCTCCATAGTATGAAACCAGTATGGACTAGTATGATGAAATATCTAAGATTGACCTAATAATTGTTAAATTATAATAGATGAAACAAAGCGGCAGATGTTTTTATTCATGTGAAGCCGAGAGTCTTTTATTACTGAAGAGGTTCATTCAAGAGGTTTTGCAGCAGCTGCTTTAGAATGAATATGTATAACTGTGGTCAACAAATTTCTCACCTGCCCATTAAATAGTTAAAACTGACCTTATTTCTAATTTCTAATTGAATTATGGAAAAAATCACAGCGAATCAGAGGACAAATTTAGCAGGTCAAATCTATTCTATTGGTCAGAAATGAGAATTATTCCCACTACAACTGGTCATTGGTAGTTGCCAGTCAGATACTAAGGGAAACATAATAGAGAAAATCACACACATACTAAATACATTGGTATATTGTATGTATTATTTTCTATAAACAGCAGCAACACAACTGGAAAAAATGATCACATACTATAAATATTTAAATTAACAAACAAAACAGAACTATATATCATCAAGAAGCAGCTGTATCAGTGATAAAGGAAATATAACATATACATTATCTGTGGTTTGGCAAATATATATGATACCAGAGGAAATCCTAACAAAATTACCAGTGTATGAAAATTATACTGAATCAGTTAATACAATCAAGAAGTTCTGCAGCAGCAGATTAGTGCTGAACAGATGAATGCAGCCTAAGTGCAGATGAACAGTTACATACACTATAATGATGACCATTATTCAGTTTTGGCATTACATGTACCTGTCATATGTGGTATAAAAATGACCCTTAGTGAATTTTAAGAAGTTCTGCAGCAGCTAAGTTAGTCTAAGTTAGACAAATAGTCTAAATGTAGATGGGTATTATTTAAACTGAGTATTACATATGTGTGACATCAATTGGTATTCTGTCCAAGGCACAAGCTCTCTAGCTTATAAAAATTATCGTAAATAAATGAAGACTGAAGAGGTTCTGCAGCAGCTAAGATAATGCCTTGCTCGGTAAATAAATAGAACCTAAATGTAGATTGACTGTTATATTTACTATACATATGGACATCAAATCAAAGAATTGCATACATGTGATATCACAGAATATCCTACCCAAACCACTAGCTATCCAGTTTCTGAAAAACCCCCAAAGAAATGGAGACTCTCAAGAAGTTCTGCAGCAGCTAAGTTAGTGCTTTGCTAAGTAGCCAAATTGTGCCCAAATGCAGGTGTACCGTTACATTCACTATACAGATGGACAATTGGGCATTACATATATGTGATATGACATAGTCCAAACCACCAGCTTTCCAGTTTATGAAAAAACCCTGAATATAGTGAGAAATTTCAAGAAGTTCTGCAGCAGCTAAATTAGTGCTTTGCTTATCAGAAAAACAGAATCTAAATACAGATGTGCTGTTACATTTACTATAGATGGACTACAGGGCAAAACATATATGTGATATCACATGATGTCCTGCCCATACCACCTGTTCTCTAGTTTATGAAAATCACAATCAATAAATGAAGTCTTTCAAGAGGTCCTGCAGCAGCTAAGTTACTTATTGAGCAGATGAATGAAGCACTGTGACAAGCTCAGGGTTACATTTACTATAAAGATGGACATTACATATATGTGATATCATATGATATTCTGACCCTTCCGCCAGCTCTTCATTTTATAAAACAAGACCCTGAATACAGAGATAAATTCCAAGAAGTTCTGCAGCATCTACATCAGTGCTTTGCCAGACCACCAGCTCTCTAGCTTAATGAATGAAGACTTTCATAGTGAGCAGGTGAATGAAGCATAATGGCAGGGTCAGGGTTACTGATGGACATGTGGCCATTACATATATGTGATATCACATCATATCCTGCCCAAACCACCAGCTCTCCTGTCTATGAGCATCCCCATCAATAAATTAAGCCTCTCAAGAAGTTCTGCAGCAGCTCAGTGCCTTACATGAAGCATAGTGGCAGCATCAGGGTTACATTTACTATAAAGATGGACATGTGGACATTACATATATGTGAAATCATATGATATTCTCACCCTTCCGCCAGCTCTTCATTTTATAAAAATAGACCCTGAATACAGAGATAAATTCCAAGAAGTTCTGCAGCATCTACATCAGTGCTTTGCCAGACCACTAGCTCTCTAGCTTAATGAATGAACATAATGAATAAATGAAGACTTTCATAGTGAGCAGGTGAATGAAGCATAATGGCAGGGTGAGGGTTACTGATGAACATGTGGGCATTACATATATGTGATATCACATGATATCCTGCCTAAACCACCAGCTCTAATGTCTATGAACATCCCCATCAATAAGTGAAGTCTCTCAAGAAGTTCTGCAGCAGCTCAGTGTCTTACATGAATCACAGTGGTAGCCTCAGGGTTACATTTACTCTATAGATGTACATAAGTCATGGGAAGTGGCAGAGGTGGGCACAGGGCATACCTGGTAGTGTGTCAGCTCCTGGGAGACCCGTCCTGTCATTGCTCGCACGTGTCCGCCCGGCTCTGGCTGCCTCCTGCTCTCTGCCCGCTCTCTGGCAGCTGATTGGTCCAGGGGGCGGGGCTGCGGTTACAATGTTGCTAAGCTGCGTTCTATCCGATGCGTTTCTTAGCGATGGTGACGCTGAGCGCATCCCAGGAGCATCTTGAGGAGCTGCTGCTAGTGACACACACCCGGGATGAGAGCGGAGGAGGTGTTTTCCCCCAAGGCTTCAAACGCTTTTATATTCTCACAAGATATTCCCAGGTTTTGCCAAGTTTAACTCGGGCGCAGCCTTCACATCTGCTCAGCAATGGCTGCGGCACCGCACAGAGTCTGAGTCATGTATTTATACACGAGCTGGACATCTCCTCATAGACTGTCAGCTCTTGGGAGCAGGACCCTCCCTGCTATTGTTACATATGACTCTATAATGTAGTATTTTACTTATATATGATTTGTACTGCGCTACAGAATATGATGGAGCTATATAAATAAAGATTATTATACTTAGTCATGGTGTGGCTGAGGGCTATGTTACAAGGCAGGCACGACCCATCTTTGACCCATTTTCCTAGGAACAAAGCACATTGCACATTGGAGTTTATTCAGTAAGGGTTGCACGCTGCAATTTTGTCAGATTTTAACCGTTTTCAGGATTTGCGCGGCTTTGACAGGTATTAACAGGTTTCTGCGCTGGGATTGCAATGGTTTTTGGCTCAGCTGCGCTGGCTTCCATACAGAAATCGGGGGGGGGGTTGGTGTCACCAGACGATCCGACTGATTCGGACTGAGCGCGGGATTTAACTATCAAATTGTGTCGCAAGACGATGCAGTTACATGCACCACTAAAAAAGATGGTGAACTCTGTCGGACCTGAGCAGGGAAGCAACACATGCAGGATATCAGGGGCACGATATTAGTGAATCGTCGGACAATGCACAATGCAGTGAGCGCAGTAGACGGGTAAGTAAATGTGCCCCATTTTCTAAGCAGAGTGCAAACTGCAGTTTGCCTGTGTAGTGTGCAGGGGGCGCCAGATTCAGGATTTATGGTGCACGTTCTTCATGAATATGGGGCCCCCTGCACTGCCCCAACAGAGTGCACCAACTTTTTTTTGGTGCACCTTTACCTTGGGCGTGCGACACATTTCTGTTGGACTTTGCATGATAAATCTGGCGCGTGGTCCAGCTGAGCACCAGAACGCCCCCTAATTCGTTACAAAAGGGTCACGTGCGACACAAATGTGGCACGGACACATCTTAAATACCTGTACAAGCAGTTTACACTAAAAAGAACGACCAAAGTCTGTCTGAAATTTGGCGCAGTGGCCTAAGTAAACATGTCCACTATATATCATCACATACACTCTTCTAAAGGGGGTTTCCTAAAATAAACTAATTTATAATTGCTGAACTGGTACTTATGGCAGTGGAGTTCCTGTGTCCCTCATTTAAATACATGGTCGTTGGCTGTGTTCTCCATTAAACGGAAATCTACCATCAAAATCAAGCATAATAAACCAGGGGCAATGGATCATAAATCCAGACACTGTGAGCCTGGTAACCTTCTTATAAATGTTATCCATCAACTTTCAAGATTATGTTAATGGTCTAAAAGAGCTCCTGTGGATATTACCAGAGCCCCTCTGTGCTGCAGCTTCACAGGCTGCTTCCCTGCCTCTCCCCCTGCTCCCTCTGCTTGCTGTAATTTCATTGCAACAGAGGATGTTCCAGCACACAGTGGGAGTGGGGAAGTGCTCCTCATACTGTAACAGCCTTTGAAGCTGCATTACACATGGGTTCTGGTAATGCCCTTCTGGCTAACTAGAATCATTTTAAAAGTTGATTTTTAAAGATTTAATTTTTATAGCAAAAATAAGAAGCAGAAGGATACGCAGCTATAATTCTATAGTATTGTATAGAATTATCTGCAGGCTGTGCCTGGTGCCGCAGCTCTTTCATAACTTGACAAGATGTGGACAGGAGCAATGTCTGAGAAGAAAAACTTCCATACATAACATATATGACTCCTTGATTAGTCGCTTTCATGATGCCACATGTCAATCCAAAGAGATTATTAGCCCTTATTCAAATGCCGGATGAATAAAGAAAAGTTACATCCAGAGCAAAATGGGATTTGTATCCAGTCCATATGTCCACAGGTCCAAGTCATCTGCAACTACTGGATTAACTTGAAAACCATCAAGTTGTGTATCATGCAGAGAAACGGGTTAGAGCATAGCGGTATGCCAATGCTGGAGGTCCATGTGTAGATTGTTGTAGATATGGAACACGCACTGGCCACAAATATGTATGCAGCTTAGGGAGAATCTGTCAGTGTGATTTGGGACACTAAACCATCTACAGGACTGTATGCACGTGTGGTTTAGGGTTCCACATCCCCCTTTAGCTAGGCTGCTATTAAAAGAAAAAACAATACTTACCTGGTTTTGGTGCTCCCTGCGCCTGCGCAGTCAAGAAGTGTAGTCAGCGCACTGCACCCTGACTTCACTGTGCATGTTCTGTGGTTACAGCGCTGGCACAATGAAGCCGGGTGTAGTGCTCTGGTTTTATTGAGCCGGGGAGCACAAACCTTTAGGGCGCTGTCCCACTTTTGCAAGCGCAAATGCAGACCAAACCGCACCCACTGGGGCGGGCCGCGGCCCGATCGCATCGGCGTTTCTATGGAAACCCCTGCGATCGGGAACGAGCCGCAGGTGTTTTGCACTAAAGTAACGTGGCTCGCCCCAGTGGGTGCGGTCTGGTCTGCATTTGCAAACACAGCCAAAACACAATGCGGGACAGCGCCCCTATACTTACCTACAGATGGGTCCAATGATGTGATAACAGAGGGAATTGTTAAAGAGGCAATTTGGGACACTAAACCACTGGTCCACAACTTGTGGGTGGTTTAGTGTCCCAAATTACCCTGAAAGTTACTGAATCAAGTCACTGGGTCACTATTGTGATTATTATCCCCTTTTCACCACCTCCATGGCTGAGGGGTATGGTGGGTAATGACTGGGGTGTAGCTGGCCCCGGAATGGGCCGGCGCGGGGCATTAATGCTTTCAAGTTTAAGGGCTGGTGGTTATTAGCCTGAATCTACACGAGGCAGGGCCCGGCATAGGGGTGTAGTGTGGCTCCAGAGGATCGGGGTTTCATCAATATGCCAGCTGTAATAAGGACCAAGGAGAAAACACTGTTTATACCATCATATCATTACGTGTTCCCTTCGTTCTGTAAGGAAAACTCAAACATCTCATTCAGTAACCATGGAAACCACAGTAAAAATGGCTCAGAAGAGAACATGACTGTCTGCGGATTAGTCTCTATCTTATGACTCATATAAACCCAATGCCCTTCCATGTTACACCTAATCCATGTATTTATTTATCAAAGTAGTATTAAAGGTGAGGTTACACTGCGTGATAATGTCATCACATCCCTTCCAGCCATTGCTTTCTGCTGGTGACACTCATCGCATGTTGTAATGTGTAGGGATCATGGTTCCCCATAGCAGATGTAAGCATGTTTATGAGCTAGAGGAGAAACCAGCTATGTGAATAGATGACTATGACTTGAGATTATATCACCCTCTGAATTTGGAAGGAGTAGGTGCATGGTTCACCAGCAAAGTATGGAATACATTTGGTATGGCCGGTGTTATGGTGAGACATCATCTCAGTGTGGCTGAGGTTATGTGCAGTTACATCACGGCCAAATAGAATATCAGCATAAGGTATTTTTTTTTTCAGTAATTCAATTAAAAAAGTAAAAGTCAAAGAAAGATCCAAGGAAAACCCAAAAAGTAATTGGGGGTTATTTATCAGGGCTTTTGCACCACACTCTGAAACAATTGCAAATGCTGGATTATTGCATGAAGGGGGGGGCGGCCAGCCTGAGGGTGGGCCAGGTGGGAGGTGAGTGGGCCAGCGCATGGTGTTCCTGCACCTGCACAGTCGCTGCAGTCAGCGAATTTTCATAAGTGAAAATTCACAGACTGAATTTATTTCTATGCCAGGTAGGGTCTAGCGCAGGCCCCCATCAGATAGATCAAAAGGCCGGAGTGCTCCTCCTTGTGGAGTGTCAATGACTGCCTTCTGGACAACTGGCAAGTCAGCAGTCTTCCCCATGATTGTGTCGCCTACTGAACCAGACTAAGGGACATTTTAAAATGCAGGTGCTTTGGGTTACTTATTCTAATTTTCAGAGATAATGACTTTTGGATTTTTCTGGGCTGTTATCCATAATCATCATTAACATAAATACATACTTGAAAAAGTTCACCCTGTTTGTAATGACTCTATATAAGATATGAGTTTCACTTTTTGAATTGTATTATCAAAAAAAGATTACTATTTGCTGATATTCTAATTAAATGAGCAGCACTTTTTCTCAGGAACAGTGCAAGCTAGGGAAATATTCCATCTGTCCCGGAATCAGTGAATCAGTAGTCCTGTAATGAATATATACAGCCCCCCAGTAATGAATATATACAGCCACATTTAATTAATATATACAGACCCGAGTAATAAATATATAGATCCACCTGTGATTAATATATACAGCCCCAGGCATGAATATATACAGCCCCCCACTAATTAATATATACAGCCCCCAGTAATAAATGTATACAGCCCCCAGTAATGAATATATGCAGCCCCTGTAATAAATACATACAGCTGCCATAATGAACATAAATATATAAAGCCTCCGTAATTAATACATTCAGCCACCTGTAAGTAAAATATACAGCCCCAGTGATAAATATATACAACCCCCAGTAATAAATATATACAGCCTCCTGTATTGAATATATACAACCCCTTTAGTAATGAATATATATAGCCCACAGTAATAGATATATACAGTCCCCCAGTAAATAATATATACTGCCCCCTGTAATAAATATATACATCCCCCAGTAATAAATATATACAGCCCCCAGTAATAAATATGTACAGCCCCCCAGTGATAAATAAATACAACACCATGTAATGAATATGTACAACCCCTTTAGTAATGAATATATACAGTCTCTAATAATGAATATATACAGCCCCCAAATAAAATTAAAAAATCAATAAAACTGTATTCACCTTCTCCTGTTCCCCCCTCCTGTTCCTGGCTGCCTCCTCTTCTAGTAGTCAGACATTCCCTAGTAGTTCCCTCTCTCTGCCATAAACACACATATGTGGGGTTCCGGGTGTCCCTCTGGAATGCACCGGCCTAGAATCAATCCCTGCACATCTAGTGGGAGATTTGGGATGGAATTGCCCACAGTGTAATCAGCCATTGGTTAGTGGGGGTCCCATTAGGAGCAAATTGATGGGGCCATGGTCACATACCCCAGGAGCCCTCCCCATAATCTGTCTCTGCCCACACATATACACCCTAAATTTATACACATAGACCTATAATCTAATACAGCCTTATCACTACTATGCTTATTATCTGCTATGATGGATGAGTCAGTCAGGCTGTTCAGCAGATGCTATCACTCTCCACTCATCCAGGGACAATGTGGGATGGGGAGTACAGAGAACGGAGGAGACATAGCACATACAGAAGTGAATAGGTTTCATCCTATATATCAGACTGTTCTGAACTTACACCCTTCTCTTCATGGACTCAACTACAGTCTTGTCAAAGCCTGGAGAGAAGTTGGTGTGTGCAGGGAAAGTGGAAAATGATGATAATAGCTCATAAATAAACTGAGCAGCTGCAGGGGGAGGAGGTTGACTGTGTTTGGGAACATGAAATCATAGTGTAGACAGAGCAGACATGATGGAGCTGCTGCGGCTTCCTGTAATCTGAGCAGGAACCAAAACTAGCTCAATGCATAGCCCCACCACCTCTCCCTTCTGTGACTTCTCAAGCTGTAGACTGCATCTCCCGTTGCCTCCTCTTTTACTTTACAGATCATTCTTAGCAACCAGAATGCCAGGCTGATGAGAAATAGTTGAAACAGGATGATAGCAGAGAAACAGCTGCAATAAGGTAATGAGTTTATATTGGAAAAATGTTAGTTTTCAGCTATTGCAGCTAGGGATAAAACTTTAGAAAGTTTACAGTTGCCCTTTATAGTATGTTGGAGATAGTGGAGGTGGTGAAAGTTTCTCTTCTATACAGTAATGATAAAAAAACAAATTTGTAAATTATATTCTTTAATGCTTTCCATGCAGCTTGAAAATATAGAATCCAGTCTAAATCCGTATCAAAGACATTCCAAATCATTAAAAATACTAGTATAGAGACAATGTTTCATGCAGTGATATATACGCTACTATATGACAGTAGCTATTGTTATAGCCATCACTTATATATATGCAATTTTTGTGACCAGACCCCATGTTGTAGATCTCTGTCCCCCTTTTATTTTCTTTCGACCTCTATATACTGTACCAATATTTTTAAATGCAATGTATTTTGTGTCCACGGGATGACATTGTGCTTATATACATAAAAACTAGATGTCAGCAAATACCAACAGTGGCTCTGTAGAAGAAATAATGGACACATCACGTACTAAGTACACGACCGTATAAAGGCCATGTATCTCCGGATGTTCCAAAACTACAACTCCCAGTATGTTCTGCTAGCCAGCCAGATTGGAAAACGCTACAGACTCACTACTTTGTGCTTACTGATACATACTATACCTGCTTACTCCCAGCCTCCAGTATCTGCTTGTAGCATGACTCCTATGATGCTTTATTTTGAATAATTTTTAAAGGGGTTGTCTGGTGCTTGAAAAACACGGAAGCTCCTTGCATGGTCATGGAAAGTGTGTGGTGTTACAACTTAGCTCCATTCAATTCTATACACCTGAGCTGCAATACCAAAACACACCATGGTCAAGTGTGGCGCTGTTTTTGAAAGGAAGTAGTCATGTCTTTGAGCCATACATAGAGAAAACATATTTTACCATGCAATGTCTAATGATTCTTTATTCATGTGCTGAGGAAAAGTCCTATGTATGTTCTAACTTTTATAAAATCTATAGGGGAGAAGAATTTGTACATACAGATCCCATCATATTAGGAACAGCATGAATTTAGTTTTTTGACTTTCATTCAAGAATTCAAAATGCAAATCCCTGGAATTTAACATAAAAAGCTGAGATGATACTTTTTGTTACTAATATATGAATTTTCTTTGTGCCAATGAAAAAGAGCAGTGATGGCGAACTTGTTAAGCACCAAGTGCCCAAATAGAAAACAAAACCCACTTATTTTTTTCAAATTGTCAATAAAGCAATTTAAGCAGTAACTCATAGCTCCCTGCCCTGTCACATCTTTTAATCGTATCAGCATCCTGAGGACACCAATAAAATAGAAAGAAGGTTCCAGGAAGAATTGCTTGGCTCAGAGCACCCAGGATGTGTCCCTTTAAACAGCGCTGAATCCGGCATGTCCTAGGATACCTGGAAAAGCAGGATACCCTGGCTGGCAGGTGTGATGGCCTGGGCGCCCACAGAGAGGGTATTGAGTGCCACTTCTGGCGGCACCTGTGCCAAAGGTTATCCACCACTGGTATAGATGCAAGAAAAAAATGAACCCTTTGGAATAGCCTGGATTCTCCATTAATTACCATATAATGTAACTAACATAAGCATACACCTAGTGTTCATAACTTTTATCAAGTGCATGACATACAAGTTCACAATTCAGGGAGAAATATAAGTGAACCTTTAAATGTATTAACCTTTAGATTTGGGACTATTCCTCCATTCCTCCCTACAAATTTTATCTATGAGAAGACTTGCATGAACAACCTTCTTCAGATCATTAATATTTCCAGGATGCCTTGTATGCACTATACTCTTTAGGTCATACCACAGTGCAAAGTCTGTCCAAGGCCCCCCGGTTGCGACCGCACCCTCTGCACCCCCTCAAGTTACGCCCCTGCTTCGAAGCCCCCTGGGTCATCGGAGTGGGAGATCTGGTCCTGCTGGACAGCTCCTCCCCTCTGCTAAGAGTTATCACTGTAGCAGGCAACTCTGAATACTACAGTAGCTACTTAAGGGGGAGGGGCTGTGATGAGCGAAGAGATCTCTAATTCCAGCTACGATCCTGGAATATACTTGCATTTTCCACAGTCCTGCTGCTGCTACCAAAAGCACACACAAAGGTATATTTATAAAGATCTCCATGACCAATACCCAACACTGCAGCTGAGTTTGGATGACACTGCTGACATATTCCCTCTACAATTAAAGGTTTGCTTCCCATTTCTCCCTGCGCTGTGGATAGTTACTCAATATGCACCACAAAATACTATAGCAGTGCAGCCGCTTGTTTGTTATTCATTAGATAGGTTGTGTTGGTCTCTTATCGAATGTTGTTTCCCAGTACTTTTTTTCTTGCATCTGTGCCTGCTTTTGATTTAATTTTTCTATTTATGATTTTTTTTAGAAAAATAATGGTGGCAATTTACTACATATCAATTATTACTTCTATGGTATTGTCATAATCATTGTAGAGGGCCTGCTTCATAATATCATGTATCACGTGCTAACCATTGACTTGTACTGGCACAAGAGGTCCACTGTTAATCTGGAAAAGTGCTAATTCTATATCACATGACATGTTCTTCTAAAAACCAGAGTACAGTTAAAATATATTGTGCCTTTAGACTTGCTTCCCATTGCAATTTGCACCTTAATATTTCTATATCTCTGTATGCGTCCCACTAACTGTAAAAGTTTACTAGGCTTCGAGAAGAGTATGCCATCGACACACTTCTTGACCCTTCGAGTCCTTCATTTCCAACCAATGACTTTGCTCCTCTTCTCCACTGCTATTCTGACCCAAAGAGATCCAGCCAATCATCTCCTTTCTTTTCATGGTGCGGCGGTTGTAAATGGAAATCATCAGTGTGACGTCAGTAAGCTGGAACAAAGCCACTTGAAAAATGAAGGTTTCTTTGTAGACTGGGTTTGGCTGGCCCCTTCGTATGGATGTTTTACAGCGTGAAAGTTCATGGCCAACAGAATTTAAGAGTGAGAGTTTTCCATAGGTATCTGTGGAGATAAAAATATCCGGATATTATGCTACTTGATATTAGGTCATGAATTTTAAGTGTTTGTTAAAATTAAGATGCATAGAACAATTAAAGTGAGTGTCGGGTGATGATGCCTACGATGCCCTAATGTATGATCTCAAAAAGGGCATATGGATAGGAGCCCCCCTCTAAGAACAAACCCTTAGCGATCTCCTCTTTATCTTCTGCTTAAACCAGTGACAAAAAGGTTATCGCTATCCACCAGACAAGGGAAAATTTGCTGATTAGTGATCGGACCCCTTTGGATCCCCTTTGGGTCCTATGTACCCCCGTTGCACCCAAAAAGAATAGAGAGGCACATGACAGAGATAGCCAAGCACTTGCCTATTTTCATCAGTGCCATAGCAATGAATAGAGCTCGTGCACAACTGGCTGATCTATTCATTTTGATAAGACGGAATCCCATTCTTGTGATCCATGTGGGTTCCATCACTGAGACCCCCACCAATAAGCAAGTTAAGCCTTGTGGTGCCAATGCTAACAGTGTGTGATTACCCACATCCTACCTCTCCTACTGACTCTGATATGTGTGCTCTCCTCCCTCTCTAGAGTCTCTACTCCTGTTGACTATGGTGTTCTGTACCCACTGTATAATTTGATACAGCCAGATCAATATTGTATACCTCCACTCCTTCCATGTCGCTCCCACTGAGCGTGCTTATGGAGGAAGGAGTAGAACAAAGAAGGTGGCTTTGCAATGTGGCAGATAGATTAGGCAAGTCCTTAGCCAACAGCAGTCACAAGTCGTGGAGTTAGCAAGTTATATGATGGAGATGCGACAACTCTACAGCAATAGAAAGGCTAAAGAAGTTGTCGAAAATTCAGCCACTATATTCTAGCATCTGATAAATTTCACTTTCTACTGGAATATGAAGCATGCTCCAACATCTTCTGTTGTATCTTCAGCACAAGAAGTTTGCAAAAACATTCCTTTGATACATGCGATGTTTTACGTCTTTTTGTTTATCCTTTTCTATTTCGGTATGAAGTGCAATGTTGCACTGTGCCAGGAATTATGCACTGAAAAAGTGTGAAAACACTTCCAGTCTCGCTTCCTGTGACACCTGTGAAGAAAGGTCTAAAAAGGATATTCTAGTATTCAAAGTGCAAAACTGCAGAAACAGAAACTGATTCAATAGTATTTTTGGTGCTTTATGTCTTCTATCCTCATACAATGAGCAGAGGATTATCATAAAATCTCCAAAAATGGATGGATTTTGATATTTCTGGCCATGTATTGTCTGCTTCACCTAACAACTGTAATACATGCTAATGAATGAATCTACAATCAAAGCTATTAAGTCACATAAAGTGTAATACAGCTGAGCAAAACAACAGTATATAACAAAAGTGCATCTGCTCTGTGGCTATTGTATACCAAGAAGCATGGAAATCTGTGACCTCTACCTCAGACCCAATAATGGTGGAGTGACAACTAGTCAGTCTGTTTACAGACATGCAAATATGACCTGACTGCCATGTGCAAAAATGTGGAAGACACACAATTCTCTCAGTAGTAGTTTTTTTGCTTTTTACTAGAGATGAGCGAGCACTAAAATGCTCGGGTGCTCGTTACTCGAGCCGAACATTTCCCAATGCTCGAGTGCTCGTTTCGAGTAACGAGCCCCATTGAAATCAATGGGAGACCCGAGCATTTTTCAGTAAAATTATAAACTGAACGAGCACAGTGAAAGAACACAGTGCAGAACAGATTGCAGATGTTCGGGATCTGGCCATGTATTGTCTGCTTCACCTAACAACTGTAATACCTGCTAATGAATGAATCTACAGTCACATAAAGTGTAACACAGCTGAGCAAAACAACAGTATATAACAAAAGTGCTGTATGGCTATTGTATACCAAGAAGCATGGAAATCTGTGACCTCTACCTCAGACCCAATAATGGTGGAGTGACAACTAGTCAATCTGTTTAGATTGGACCACAATGCTTTTCATTATAACAAAAAATGTGACTGATCTCTGTATATGTCCAAGGTAGAACCATCCAATTGTTGTGGCAATTACTACATTTCTTACATGCAAACACCTAAAAAGTCCTGCAGTTGTGAGGGGCAACCATTGGTTTTGTATGTCCAGCAATACAGCCAGGTTTTTTTTTTTAAACGAAGTTTTTTTTTGACTTGATGATTTACCAACATAGGAGGAAACAGGAGAGGTGTCAGGCTGGGAGGCCTATAGTCCACCAGTAAAACCCATTTGTGGGGTGACCACTGTTGGGCTACATGCAAATATGACCTGACTGCCATGTGCAAAAATGTGGAAGACACACAATTCTCTCAGTAGTAGTTTTTTTGCTTTTTACCCTTTCCAGAGATTGATATGGTCATCGGGGCTTGTCAGCCTTTTTACCCTTTCCAGAGATTGATATGGTCATCGGGGCTTGTCAGCAACCTGCTGACTGGTTCTTGTCTTGAACTTAGACCTTCTTAGTTCTGTGAGCCATAGATACTTGTCCATAACGTAGCAGGCCTCAGGCAGAAGAAACATGCTCCAAGATAACTGGTTATTAAGGCGGCCTCAGGCAGAAGAAACATGCTCCAAGATAACTGGTTATTAAGGCCTCACAACGTGGTTTAGGTGAAGCCCAGTGATGATACCGGTTGGTGAGACACTGCATCTAGATGCCATCTGAGTCTCCAAATATAGTATAGAAAAATAAACTATGGAGTATGATATATAATGTAACCATACTGTTTTATGGATGGATGATAGCTCTGAAAATATCTCTATGGACTGTCTTGTACCGCTCATGTGTTAGCTGGGGGCCCATCTAGCTCAGGGGCCAACTAGGAGGTTCAGGTGAGCCCAGCTTCATACATTCTTCTAAAACTATTCAGACAAGGTCGATATACAAGGACAGCGAAAAAAGACCAGGTTAGAAAAAAGGAGCATGAGTCATCTTAGTTGTATGCCGGCCCTGAGCATCGCTTTCTAATATACAACCATTCAGCCAAGTATTTATCCATTCTTCTATAGGGAACACTGTCTCCTCACAATCAATTCTTTTGCCCTAAACAAAACAACGTCCTTTCCTGTTCTGAGTGAAAGCTGAAATAAACAGTTCAATGATTGGTGTTCTAAATCTTCGTTATTTATTTCAACTATGAACTGTTTACTTGTGTATAAAAAGTAAAAGCACTTAAAAAAAAAAGTACTAAAAAGCAGGGTTTTTTTTAACTTCTATTGTTAGATTGCTAGAACCAAATCTATGATGGATCTCATACAAACTAAATATTCCCGTTTTTAAGAGATATATTTGACGTGCGGATACGGGCTAAAAGTACATAGTGGGGCTTTTTTACTAAGGGTCCACGGTCGCACTATCGTCTGATTTTTCAAGTTTTCAGGGATTACACGGCTGTGGAAGGTATTTAACCAGGGATTGTGTCACGCGTGATCGTATTTTGGTGCAGCTGCGCGGTCTCAGCCCTGGGGCCTCCGAACATGTGAGTGTTGCGAAGAGAAAAACTGCTAGAACGCCAAACGAGGTGAACTTTTCTATATCTCTAAATTTTCATGTGATAACACACTCACTAGGACGTATGTATACTAGCCAAAAAAATGTTGTAATAGATAAGAAGTTTTAAGAAAATGAAAATGAATTGATGTAAATACATGTATATATTTGAAAGAAGTAAAATTTGATAAAACAAAAAACGGTTTCTAATGGTCGATTTATAGGTCACTACTCATAGCTGCGCTGCTTTCATGCAGGCATGCAGTCGAACGATCCAACTGATTCGGACTGAGCACAGGATTTAACTTTCAAATTGTGTCACAAGATCATGCACTTACATGCACCACAAAGAAGGTGAACTCCGGCGGACCTGAGCGGGGAAGCGACAGATGCAGGATATTGGCCACTTTCAAATTGTGTCACAAGATCAAGCACTTACATGCACCAGGAAGAAGGTGAACTCCAGCGGACCTGAGCGGGGAAGCGACAGATGCAGGATATTGGCCGCACGATCTTAGTGAATCGCGGCACAGTGCATTATTGCCGGACAATCCACTTTAAGTGAACTATTCCGGAAGGGTAAGTAAATGTGCCCCAATGTCTAACCATTCAGAAAAAAAGAATGTGTCATTCAGGCGTGTGGAAAATTATTTTCTTCAAATATATAAACATTACAGCAGAGAGCAATAAAACCAATTTAAAAGGTGAAAAAAAACCACCTAATGAAAAGCAGGGACTAAACATATGAAAGTGTAAGTACCACTGCAAATGTCCTAGATCCCCACCAAAAAAGAGTATGTCCAAACATAAAATGTACCTTACAGCTGGTGGAAAAGTAGTAGACATGAATATAAAGGCAATCCAGACAAAATATAAAAAGTAATAGATGATGTGTATGTAGATGTATATATGCAAAGACCACTAAGTCAAACTGTTTTTGGACAATACATTCCTTTTGGCCCAAAAATAAAATGAAAAATCACAATGGATTAAATAACGAAAAGCTCCACAAAATGTAATACCCTTTTTCTCCTGAATATGTAGACACCCCAACTGCTGTATGGAATACCCTTTTTCTCCTGAATATGTAGACACCCCAACTGCTGTATGGGGATACGGCCGGGTATAGACTGGAAGGAGGTGCCATTCAGAGAAGATTTTCATTGTCACATTTTACAGGCTATAGGATGCTTATATTTTTTGTAATGTGGACATACGGGGGCTTAATTTTATCCGCTATGAGAGCCACTATTCAGGTACATTTAGGGGGTTTAAATAGCACTATAAAACCTTATTTACTGGACAATATGTGGCACTTTTCTTTTACCACTATAGTACAATACTTTAGACAATATAGAACACTAGTATGTAGGCACGGTTTTGAGAGCCACTATTCAGGTACATCATTTGGGTTTAAATAGCACTATAAAACCCTATTTACTGGACAATATAAAGCACTTTTCTTTTACCACTATAGAACACAATACTTTAGACAATATAGAACACTAGTATGTAGGCACGGTTTATCACTATTATATTACCTCTGTATTACAAAATTGTTTATTCACTGTATGGCTTTGTATTACACTATTCTTTGGGCACTGTATGGCACTGTTATTTTATTACTATATAACATTATTATTTTGCCACTAAATGGCATTATAATTTAAATACTTTTTGACTACGGTCATATTATACATCGTTAAATAGGATTGTATATGTCAGTATACAGCTTTGTTTTGCCGTACAGAAAAGCTCAGTCTTCTAGGCGTCTTGGCAATTAAACTTATATTGCGTGGTATACATTTGATTCACATAGGAGCCTGATATCCTAGGGTATACGCCAGGATATTGTGCTGCTGACCTATTCTTTCAACAGCCTAAACACATTATATAAATAAAGCTTTAAGAATGACAATTGTGTACGGGGCCTATACTTGACAGACATATGACAGACCCCAATGTGTTATACATCAACGCACTCTGGTCCTGTAACGTGAAATGTAATTTTTCTCTTACCCTTAGGTAAACAGTGTATCCTTTCATGCACTGTTACATATTATGTTGATATTAGCTGAGTGTCTACTTACCAGGTGGTCTATTGATAGCGAGATTGCGAAAATGACTTCCTTTGATCATCTGTACAGAAAGCCTCCCTGTGGTTGCATTATACGACAGCCCTACTAAGAGCTCAGGCACCCCGCCGTGTGACAGGGATTGGGTGGAGGAGACACTGTCACTGTGAGAGATGGCAGAGAAACTAAGCTGGGAATCACCGCTCTGAGAAAAGAACCAGAGATAAGATTAGTGGAAGAAAGAGAACGGTGGGTTAGTATCAAACTGAAATGTATCCCAAACTTGACCAAAATGGTCATACCTTTCATCCATCATGACATACCCAACCATAAAGGGTATGAACCCACCTCCTAATTCTATTCACTACCCTTCCTAAGCAGTGTCAGGGCATGAGCCAACCTCTTGGATCCCAACCTGCACCTATTTGCCTCAAACATCCTCCTCATCTTGTTTTTTGACAGTTTTGTTACTTTTAGGGAAATCAACATAAAATCTTAATTAATTTAATTTAAAAAAAGTTTTAGTAATTTATTTTGTGTTCTATATCTGTATGTTGTGATCACCACTAGGTAGTTTGGGCCAGCTGACTGGCAAATTTTGTGCGCCCCTCTGATAATCCACCCTGTGTGCACAGTGAGTTCACTGCCCCTGAGAAGGGAGGAGGGTTTTCTGTGACTTGGGGCCCTTTCTCCTCCGTGGGACCCCTGAGCACAGTCACACTATACCCGCACTTGATGGCGACCCTGGTTGTGATATATTCACATGTGAGCCTGCCTGCTCCATTTTTTATGTTTATGTATTAAGAATATTTTTTTAATGTTGTAGTTGGTATGGCAAATACCATATCACCCATCAAACCAACTAGGAGGATGTTCTCAGCAGTTACAAAATATTTAATCACTTGTCAAGGTTTTACACATGATTTAATAGAGCTGTGGCCAACCCCTCCTTTGTCCACAAGATGGGGTTTTATGAATATTAAAAGTCTTATCACTTAGCTGCATGTCAAAGGTCAATTCTGGTTCTGCCAGCATTGGATTTTGACAGCAGGGACAACCCCCCCCCCCCCCACCCCCCCCCCCCCACCCCATACACATCAATAAGAAGAATGGGGATTCCTTGAACTACTATCAGTAAACAGCAGTGGTCTTGCAGGTTTTCTGCCATCAAAGTAGTCAATAGAGATATACGGGCACATGGGTTTCACTACAAGTACTAAAATTAAACATTGGGTGTCATTTATCTTCAGTTAGGACATGTGCGTATGTCTTTTCTTGTTTTTTTTTTACAGATTTTGGACTTGTTTGATTTATCTTAGAGGTTGATATATCAAACAGCTGTATCTATGGGGTTTTTGCAACATTTTATTAAAGAGTTGCAAACACCCCATAGACACAGCTGCTTGATATATCAACCTGTAAGATAAATCAAACAAGTCCAAAACCTGTAAAAAAAAACAAGAAAATACACGCACAAATGTCTTAAACTCTTCTGCAACTTCTTTTAAAGTTTTCCCCACGCCTGGTCAGGACTAGAGTTCATTTGTGACTTTTTAACCTCGCTTTGTGTCAAAATTGCAATGTTTTCATATGTTCACATCTGGATACATCAGGCACAACACAAGGGTTGTAATGCAATACATATACACTTACACTTAAGTTGCTCCTTGGTTCTAAAACCAATGTTTTTCTGATTTCCTCATCTGGTTTGACCTTTTTTAAGGATAACAACTTTTCCCCCATCATCTTCTCCCGGATCCTCTTGTGCACAGCATACAAGCGGAAGCGAAGGGCATTGTTTGCTATTTCCTCAGGCTCAAGCTTGTTAAATGTAAAGATCTCATTGAAAACTGGCTGTGGTCCTTTCTGGATAGCGGTCTTGCCTCTTTGCTTTTTGTTTGGTAGTAAGACAATATGGACTTGCCAAGAGTTCACTCCACTACGATCTTTATCCGGGATATCTTTGGCTTCCACAACGGTTACAGTCAGCTTTTGACTTGAAGCTTTATAATTCAGCACAATATCGAGGTCTCCGCATTTAGAAATTGGCACATGGATCATGGGAGAAGTAATGTTGTCAACTTGTTCCTGGAGGCAAAGGACAATTTTATTTTGAAATAAAGCATGGGTTAGGCAAAATGAATCTTGAGCTATTTCTACTTGGAAAAACCCAAAGCTTGACAATGGCAGCAAACTAGTTGACGTTAGAGAAAGAAAATCTTTATTATATGACCTCCATTCAACAGGAGCTTCGTTTCTTACTTCCTGGGGATTAAAACCGGTTCATGATCATTTGATGTCACACAGATGCATGGTGCCAACTAGCCACGTACCTGTGTGAAATCACATAACCATTGACCATTTTGACCAATTGCTACATATAGTATAAAGGAAATTTGTATAACTTTTCATCAATTATTTGCTGAAATTGAGCAACACCTTCATTATCATGCACTGTTGTCCCGGATAGAAAACCTAGTGTGGTCCCCCTGGTGTGTGGTCCCTCTGGTCCCTGTTGTTTGGCTACATTCACACAATCCTATTTTCTTATAGTGCTAGCCATACTGCATCATTTTTTACATGGCTAGCATGGGGCCCCATTCTTTTTAATAGAAAATATTCGTTTGATTGACCATATTTCAGACAGAACCATTATTCGGCCGGGCCATTCATCTTTCATTGGAGAAGAGAGGGGTGAGAAACATTCACTGACCAGTCAAGGTTACAGTCGTGTGCATGTAGCCTAATCGTGTATATTAGTAGGGCAGCCATGGAGGCCTTTGTGGTTGTTACTAAGGTTTCATAAAAACCAAAAACACGAAGATCCTAAAGCTCAATCAGCAGTGATCTCTTGATTTTAGGAGACTACACTACAAAACACAAATACTAATTCCCATTATGGTAACGTAAAGGTAGAAATTCATACATCATTCTCCAGCATTCCTAAAAGGAATACAATTATAATTTACATTTGACGTTAGAATAAAAATCTCTACTTCATGTCTATAAACCACTTAGCAACTTTGCTTATGTAATTACACCACCAAAACAATTGAAGTGTATGCTAATGTAATATTATTCAGAATGTAAATGGGATAATCAGACAGTTTGGTGCTGAATGTTATAATTATAGGGGGGGGTTTTATTACGCAGCAGACGGGAAACATTCAATGGAAATGCAGAACAGAACAAGCGAGCCTTGATTAGAAAGACTTTATAGGTAAAAGATCATCTCCCTCCACGCTATTGAGTTGGAAAGTTTAACCAGGCAATAGATTAATGATGTAATGGTTTCCATGGATAACGGTTAACTTTCCTAAAAGTAGACTAAATAGGATTATGTGTGAGCATGATCTGAGGGCAGGCTGTTCAGTAAATGGAGATGGGGCGATGGTTCGTGTTCTGAAAGGGAAGTCCAGCTTAAAAGCTCATCTTTTCCAAGAAGACCTATCTGCCGTTTTTCATGGAGTGGAATTCATTATTAATGAGATTAGATTAAATTAAAGGAGAATAATACAGAGAGGATATGGAAGGAAGGAATATAGCCGATGCATGGAACCGCTGAATGAAGCTCAATTCATGAACCCCATCTTAGCATTTTGCCTGCTTTTACCAGAGAATACCCTCCATATTTGGCTATCTAATGAAACATGGAATAACTTTATATACCACATTGTATAAAATGGTAGAGAAAGAATCTATTTGTACTTGATGAAAGGCACAAATGCCCAAAACATGCCTGCCACTCAATTGAACTGGACCCCAAAGTATCCATGAAGCCTGTGTGATGTGATGCAGGTTCAGCTACCATTCTCTTTTGTGGTTTCTACTCCTATTACACATTTTATAAAAAGTTTGAAAAAACATTATGGAAAGGGATACTGGAGCTGGTATTCAAAATCTATGGAATACGACTAGTAGCAGAGAGTATGTCTATTAGACCTCCTAGAGGAAACCTTATCTTAGCGGAGAGTATGTCTATTGGACCTCCTGGAGGATGACTTATATCTCAACCTCACTATCGTAAAAAAAATTCCTGCATGTTATATGAAACTTGGATAGATGGATACAACAAGTTCCATCATGCTCCAAAGACCTACTGTCACGGGTGGTCCCACGGCCCATATCGCGGGTCGTGGGCTCACCCGTGCTGCTCTGCCCCCGCCAGCGCGTCTCACCTGTCCCGGCTCTCGGCTCGCTCCCCTCCGCTGTGCGCGCGCGTCCCCGACTGCTAGGGCGTGAGTGCGGCTTCATCTCCATTGGCGCTACCCTTATTGCCGAATTCAAGCCTGCCTCTTCCTGCAAGCCCTGCCGGATCTTTGTGCCTCACAGCCTGAGAGAAAGCTCTATTACGATTTGCCTGCGTTCCTGTGTCTCCTGCGTTCCTGTGTCTCCAGCGTTCCTGTGTCTCCAGCGTTCCTGTGTCTCCAGCGTTCCTGTGTCTCCAGCGTTCCTGTGTCTCCAGCGTTACTGTGTTCCCCTGTGTTCCTGTGTTACCTGAGCTCCTCCGTGTTCCCGTGTACCAGTGATCATCCATGCTGCTGTCCTGTGTGCTGTGTTCCTTTACCCCTCTGCTTGGACCTCCTGTTGCTGACCCCGGACTCTGACGTTGCATCTCTGCCGCCTGCCCTGACCCTGTGCCTGGACTTTGACCACGAGACTGACTGTCGTTCTTGTACCTCAACCTTGGCCGCCACTGCAGAAAAGTCACGACTGAGGAATGACCTGGCGGTACCACGCCGCAGCTTGTCTAACCCGCTTTGCGGTGGGCTCTGGTGAAAACCGGGTACCACTTAGACTCCGGTCCCAGATAGTGGCTTGAGTCATCGTCTGCAGTGGTCCAGAGGATCCACAACTCACAAGCCTGACACCTACGGTATGGTATCAATCACATTATTCAACTGGAGAAGAGAGGGTACAGGAAAGGGAACTATGAGCAGATTTTATGCCATCTGGGGACCTCAGATTGGTTGCTGACCCCGGATTGGACTCTGACGTTGCATCTCTGCCGCCTGCCCTGACCCTGTGCCTGGACTTTGACCACGAGACTGACTGTCGTTCTTGTACCTCAACCTTTGCCGCCACTGCAGACAAGTCACGACTGAGGAATGACCTGGTGGTACCACGCCGCAGCTTGTCTAACCCGCTTTGCGGTGGGCTCTGGTGAAAACCGGGTACCACTTAGACTCCGGTCCCAGGTAGTGGCTTGAGTCATCTTCTGCAGTGGTCCAGAGGATCCACAACTCACAAGCCTGACACCTACGGTATGGTATCAATCACATTATTCATCTGGAGAAGAGAGGGTACAGAAAAGGGAACTATGAGCAGATTTTATGCCATCTGGGGACCTCAGATTGCCAAACAAGTGCTTCCCAGATTCTACTAATCACTTATTATGGTACTGAACCTACTACCCTTGTACTATGTAACTGTCTGCTGGAAAGACTGGTGCGTTAAGCATGTTAAGATGGGGTCAAGTTTGGTTGATGGAAGCTATAAACCTAGTGTCTCCTTTTCATGGACTGGTCCGGATGGAGGAGGCTGGGTTTGAAGTATTGTTATTAGAGATGAGCGAACATGCTCGTCCGAGCTTGATGCTCGGTCGAGCATTAGGGTACTCGAAACTGCTCGTTGCTCGGACGAATACTTCGCCCGCTCGAGAAAATGGCTATTGGCAACTTAAACGCATGTGCGTTTGGGCCGAGGAACTCCCCCTGTGCGCTAGCGTAGCGTTATGAACGGACGTCTAGCAGTACGTGTGACCGCGGCCTAAACGGACTGAAAGCGCATGCTTTAAAACTGACCAAAAACGCAATGTGTGGCATCACCCTGAGGGCGCGTTCATACGTTCCACTAGAGTAGCGTTCATAACGCGACGTTAGCGCACAGGTGGTGGGCTCGGGGCGATCGCATATGTGTTTCCAGAGAAACGCATGCGATCGGGTTATCAATTGGGTTATCAATCAATCCAGAGAAACGCATGCGATCGGCTTACCAATCACATGCGTTTCCCTGGAAACACATGTGCGTTCGGGCCGAGGACGGCCCCCTGTGCGCTAGCGGCGCGTTATGAACGGACGCCTAGCGGTACGTGTGACCGCAGCCTGAAGCTACAAAATGACTGCGTCCTTAAGGGTGAAGACACACATGGCGTTTTTAGGCCGTTTTTAGTTAGTGCGTTTTCAGATCGTTAAAAACGCATGCGTTAAAAAACGCATGCGTTTTTGACCAGTTTGAATTAAGATACTTGCTCTCAACTAATAACGCAGCGTTTTTAAAATGCACTAACTAAAAACGGCCTAAAAACGCCATGTGTGTCTTCACCCAGGGGTAATGTACAGTTAAAAGAAATTTTCCAATTTCTAAACCAATCCCTCACTGTTTTCTAGATCTCTGCTTGCTGTCATTCTATAGAAAGCTTCTATGTTTACTTCCGTGGATAAACAAATAATGAAGTTTTTATAAAAAGACAGCATGGAAAATTATATAACTTATCATCATACAAACAAAACCACGTACTTTTTAGGCTGCGTTATGTGGTTATGTTTTGTTATCCTTGTTGGTGCATCCTTATGACAGGTTCCCTTTAACCCATATGCATTTTGAAATGGATTCAGAAATCTAAGAAGAGGAGATTTGCCCGATTACTTTGCTGTCTACATTGCGTTTACAAACTGCATATGTTAACGCAATGTTACCATAATGTTAACAAATGCATGCATTAATGTTTTGTAAACGCCATGTTGGCAGCAATGTAATCAGGCAAATCTCCTTTTTTCAGCTTGAAAACGCATGTACTAACCCTACATGTGAACGGACTCTCAATGCAAATGTTAACAACAATGTCATTTAGGCAAATCTCTTCCTCCAGAGTTTTTTCAATTATAATTTTATTTACCCCGCTTTCAATACTCTAGTACTAGCCACATCTGGTAAGCAGTGGTCCTTAGTCATAGGAGGACTCTCTGGTCCCCAATAAAGCAAGATGGCAATACTTATCGTAGAGAACGTCCTTATGCTTTCTACAACCTATGAAAATGGCCATCTATCCAGTGAAGTGGTAAGTAAAAGCTCGGTAGCTACCATAACTCCACTTCTGCAGCCAAGAGAAACAAAGATGCAGCTTGCCATAGGGCATGTGGAAATTCTTTCTGCCCTAAGCCCTGTCTTTTGGCCCTGCCCATTACTCATAACTTACAGTATGACTACCCCCTTACATTGTGCCCCCACTCTCAGGATTTCACCTCTGCCAGCTCCCCCTCATATTGTGCCCCCCTCATCCCTCCTATTTATTTAGTTACCAACCAGCTTTTCCCTCAATATGAAGTTCCTAACCACAACTTCATACTCTGACCCCCCCTGATGTTGGGCACCCTCTTTCTAACAGCTTCCCTCATATTAGCCCTCCAAACTTCTTCCCCTCTTTTATCATCCCCCCAGCTCCCCTTATATTACGCACCTTAGGCAGCTACCCCTTGTTTTTAAAAAAATAATAAACCCAGGTACTTACCTCTCCCTGACCCAATCTGCTAGCTCCTCCCCCCCTACTGCTGTGCGTAGTAAGCGCACCAGAGGCTCAGTGATAATACAGAAACTTATACACAACACCTATGCATTACCTCTCTTAAGAACTCCAGGAAAGGGCAGAGGGACGGAGCCCCGAAATCCGATTATTTCGCTGGATCCTGGATAGTTCAGGTATACTCTCTACTTGTAAGGGCCCAGCCATCAGATATGAATGATAGTAGTTTGGTTATAAGAAGGTTATATTCATCACAACACTAGGATACCCCGGGGCATAAATACATGTAGCGGCATAGCAGCTGCTATGGGGCCCGCGGTGTCCAGGGGGCCTCTCTCCACCAACACTAAGAAGGGGAGGTGTGCACCATTAAATACATATTGTGCTGCACATTGTACGGCATACTATTATAACATACTGTTACATCTGATGTTAGTATGCTGTATGTGAATGGTGTGTACATATCTATTATCTGTACGTCGGTATATGGCACTGTGTTGTATATATGTTGTGTGGTGTATATATGTTGTATTTCTGTATATGGCACTTTATGTGTGGTGGTTTGATGTGTGTGTGTTTGATGTTTGATGCTCTACAATGTTGTGGTATGTGTGTGCATTGTAGAACTGTATGTTTATGTATATAGGTATATAAATGTGTGTGTATATAATGTATGTCGTGTACTGTGATTGGATATATGTTGTTATTTATATGCCTGTTGTGAGTAGGTGTATATGCTCTATATGTGTGTGTATGTGGTGCATTGTAGGAACTATCTGTTTATGTAAAGGTACCAGGGCCGGCTCCGGTTTTAGTGGGCCCCTGG
Source organism: Engystomops pustulosus (assembly GCA_019512145.1). Lineage (NCBI taxonomy): Eukaryota > Metazoa > Chordata > Amphibia > Anura > Leptodactylidae > Engystomops > Engystomops pustulosus. The sequence continues at coordinate 37,601,146 of CM033647.1, forward strand.
CGACAAGAGCCTATGGGCCCCTCCGTGGACCGCCCTCCATGGCCACACACTCGCCCCCTTCCCCCTGCGGACACACTGACCCCGGGACACACTGATCCCCCCCCACCTCCCCACGGACACACTGAAACCCCCCACCACCACCTTGCGGACACACGAACCCCACCCCCCCCCCCTCCCCTGCGGACACCTGAACCCCCCCCCCCCCCCCCCCACCACCACTTGCAGACACACTGAACCCAGCACACACTGAACCCCCCCCCCCCCCCCGGCACTTGCGGCACACACTGAACCCTCACACGAACCCTGCTTACACCCAGCCCCCCCCCCCCCCCCTTTGACACACTTAACCCCCCCCTCCCTTCCCCCTGTGACACACGCCCCCCTCCCTCCCCTGGGCCAATTCCCCCTCTGACACACTACACCCCCCCCCCCCCTCCCTCTCCCCCATGTATAACACACTGACCCCCCCACGGACACCCTGACTCACCTCCGGAAAAGAAAAAAGAATAATTCACCTTTCCTGGTTCCCCCCGGAGCAGCGCCTGCAGCTTGTCTTCACCTGGCCTCCCGTCTTCGCGCCGGCTCTGAGCCGGTACACGTGATCCGAGACGTCATCATGTGCGCCGCTTCAAAGCCGTCGTCATACCCTGCGGAGCGCTGCATCTGGAAACCGGGAACCACTGATTTTAGATTCTGCTCTATCTGCGCTCCCGACAAGCCATATAGAGGCAGAAAGTGATCGCTCCCGATGGTGACAATTGTACCAGTGTCGTTATAGCGACACTGTACAATTGATCCGGGGGCCCGAGTGGGCCCTCCAGTACCCCCGGGGCCCCGGCACTTGCCCCGGTTGGCCGGGTGCTGGCGCCGGGCTCAAAGGACGGTATATAAATAGAGTGTCTTTTTATAATAGAAATATGCCGCTCGTTAAACAGTAAAATGAAGTCAGTTTCACACCTCAAGGGACTACAGTGGCAGTAGTTCCATCAACACCGCTCTGTTCTGGGTCCTGTTGTATTCTGGCTTTGAACACAGTCAGGGCTTGGTTAGATGCATTCAGAAACCCCTATATATACCTGCATGACAGACCAATGAAGAACACTTCTGCTTTTACGGGGAAATTGCTTAAAGAGCAACTCCCAGTTGTATATGTTATACCAAAGTTATTGCTTTCATGTAACCTGCAGATCAGTAGTTTCCAATCCTACCCAGTGAATACCTATAATACCTAATCCATGTCTACTTTAAAGGACTCGGAAAACCCTTAGGGGGGCCGGCGCCACGCCTTAACCGGGCCTGCGCCGATGCGATCGAGCCGAGGCCCCCCCTTGTGCGCGACTTTGTCTGCGTTTGCGTTGCAAGCGCAGACAAAGCGCCCTGTGTGGTGCCGGCCTAGGCCGCGGTCACACTTTCTGCTAGCTTGTGTTGCATTGGCCAATCGCACTTGCGTTTCCAGAAACGCATGCGATCGATAACCCGAATTGCATACTTTCTCTGGAAAAGCATGTGTGATCGCCCAGGCCCGCCCCCTGTGCGCTAGGGTCGCGTCATGAAGCAAGGCCCGAACGTGTGACTGCGGCCTCACACTATTCATATCACCCAGGTGTCCTGCAATTTTCAGTATGGAGTCCCAATCAAACAGATTGGAACGCAGGTGCTAGCTATAAAACAGACAAGCCTTACTATCCTTTAATACTTACATGAGCGCTTTTTCACACGATGCGTTGTTTTAATACGTTTTGACGCATTCCAAAAGCTTCAGCCTCGATCACATGCTAGTTACATTGCATTTAGCAGATGCAGTGGAACACCATACAACCTCACATGTGATCCAGCTGAAGCCTTGGAATGCGTCAAAAAGCATCAAAAGATGTGACGCAACGCATGTGTGAACGCTGCCTGAGCATGAATATGGTAGAAGTCTAAACATCCACCGTGTAATGTGAGGGCCTAAAACCTTGGCCTACCCTTAATACCTCTTTTCTGCATACAAAAAGACCAGTACTATAAACAACACCTTATAATGATTCATTGGCACTTAAAGGAAACCTACCACTGCCCGCTGATTTCTCAGCGGGCAGTGGTAGTTTTCCTTAAGGGGTTAGGGATGTTGACATATAGCATTTTGGTGCCTTTTAAGCAGGCAACTGACCCAAAAAACCCATGTTGGCATCACCCTTAGGGTAAGACACACGTGGCGTTTTAAGGCCGTTTTTTGGGCCGTTTATGTTATTGCTTTTTCCAATCTTTAAAACGCATGCGTTAAAAACGCCATCCCCGGTTTTTAAAATTAAATAGTTTTTGTCCGGTTTTTCCGAATTTGCGCAATTAAAAACTGACAAAACCGCATGCTTTTTCAAAAAACCGCATGCGTTTTCAAAAACGGCATGCCATTTTTTAAAAAAACGGGTGCGTTTTTTAGCGCATGCGTTTTTAACGCTGAAAATGCACGTATAAAACGGCCTAAAACGCCACGTGTGTCTTCACCCTAGGTCCGTTTTTAACATCCTTTTCAGTCAGTTTTTGTTGCTGTTTACCATGGCATTTGGCTGCTACAACCTGTTTATTTATTAAGAGAGGGGGAAAACAAACCGGACCAAAAGCCCATGTGTGGTATCACCCTTAGGTTTAAGCCTAACCCATTTCAGTAAATAATCTCAGGCCGCGGTCACACGTACCGCTAGACTCCCGTTCATACACGACGCTAGCGCACAGGGGATGTCCTCGGCCCGAACGCAACATGCGTTTCCAGAGAAACGCATGCGATCGTCTTAACAATCGCTGCGTTTCCCTGGAAACGCATGTGCGTACGGGCCAAGGACCTCCCCGTGCGCTAGCATTATGACGGACCCTAGTGGTACGTGTGACCGCGGCCTCATTGGTTTCTTTAAACCCCTTGAGGACACAGCCATTTAACAGCTTAAGGCTCAGTCCATTTTTTGGATTCTGACTTGCGTCACTTTATATGGTTATAACTTTTGAACACTGTTACTTATCAAAACATTCTGAGATAGTTTTTTCCTCCACAGGTTTGTACTTCATTTAGTGGTAATGTCGGCTGATAGTTTTGGGTTTATTACAAAAAAGGAAAAAAATGTATGAATTTTTGAAAAAAAAATTCCAATTTCGAAATTCTAAATCAGCGCATTTTCAGCAATAGATGTACCACCTAACATAGTTGTTGAATAACATTTCTTATATTCTACTTTACATTTTCATAATTTTTGAAATATCTGGATAATTTATTTTGATGGGACGCGGCTACAATTCCAATATCACTTTTCGTCCTCTATTTTTGGTGGATCATACTGTTTTGAATTAAATTTACTTTTAACATCAAAACCCCCCTATAATCACCAATTTTTCACACTGCAAAGACCCCAAACTATCGAAACCTTTCAGGAAGATGTTACCCCTTGAGGACTTCATAGTATTGAATCAAATGGAGGTGAACTAGAATGGTCAAATTGTTCCGGTTATAACGTTCATTTAGCCCTAAATTTACACATTCCCAAAAGGAGAAACTGTTACAAATATTTCAAGGGAAAGTGAAATTCGTTACACACAAAATAAGCCCTCACACAGCTTTGTAACGCCGTTGGCAGCAATGTAATCAGGCAAATCTCCTTTTTTTTCAGTGAAGACGCATTACAACCCTACATGTGAAGGCCTCTCAATGCAATGTTACAACAATGTCATTTGGGCAAATCTCTTCCTCCAGAGTTTTTTCAATATAATTTTATTTACCCCCTTTCAATCCTCTAGTACAGGGTCGGAACCTATGGCTCCTCGAGCCAGTATGGCCTTTTGATGGCCGCTCTGGCTCGCAGCCGTGCTCGTATCCAGGGGCGTAACTACAGCCGCATCAACTGCTAATATGCCTGAAAAAGACCAGGGCCCATATTTGGCCGTATTGTCCGTGCCCCTGTTGTGCCCTGTGCACGTGCTCTGCGCGGTTGGCGTCTGTATGGGGGGTTCTGCTCACGCTGTTGGCGTCTGTATGGGGTGTTCTGCAGGCGTTGGCGTCTGTATGGGGATGTTCTGCAGCGGTTGGCGTCTGTATGGGATGTTCTTGCAGCGGTTGGCTTCTGTATGGGGATGTTCTGCAGCGGCTGGCGTCTGTAGGGAGTTTTCTCAGCGCTGGCGTCTGTATGTATGTTCTGCAGCGCTGGCGTATGTATGGATTTCTACTGCGCGTTGGCGTCTGTATGGGGATGTTTCTGCAGCGGTTGGCGTCTGTATGGGGATGTTCGTGCAACGTTGCGCTCGTACTGTATGGGGATGTTCTGCAGCGGTTGGCGTCTGTATGGGGATGTTCTGCAGCGTATTGTTGGGTGTTGGGGAGTTTCTCTGCAGCGGTTGCGTCTGTATGGGGATGGTTTCTGCAGGGGGGTGCGGTTGGTTGGCGTCTGTATGGGGATGTCCTTTCTGCAGGGAGCGCTGCGCTTATGGGGATGTTGCAGCGGTTTGGCGTCTGTATGGGGATGTTCTGTGCTAGCTGTTGGCGTCGTATGGGATGTTCTGGCAAAGCGGTTGGCGTCTGTAGTGGATGTTGCCCGCGGTTGCGTTCTGTATGGGATTTTCTGTCAGTGGGTGTGCGTCTGTATCGGGGATGTTCTGCGCGTGGGGCAGGGGCGCACGGGACCGCCTGTATGGGATGTTCGGCCATTGGTTTTGTATGTCCAGCAATACAGCCAGGTTTTTTTTTTTAAATAAGGACTTATTTTTGACTTGATGATTTACCAACATAGGAGGAAACAGGAGAGGTGTGGCCTCAGGCAGAAGAAACATGCTCCAAGATAACTGGTTATTAAGGCGTTACAACGTGATTCAGGTGAAGCCCAGTGATGATACCGGTTGATGAGACACTGCATCTAGATGCCATCTGAGTCTCCAAATATAGTATAGAAAAATAAACTATGGAGTATGATATATAATGTACCCATACTGTTTCATGGATGGATGATAGCTCTGAAAATATCTCTATGGACTGTCTTGTACATATAAAAAGTAATAGATGATGTGTATGTAGATGTATATATGCAAAGACCACTAAGTCAAACTGTTTTTGGACAATACATTCCTTTTGGCCCAAAAATAAAATGAAAAATCACAATGGATTAAATAACGAAAAGCTCCACAAAATGTAATACCCTATTTCTCCTGAATATGTAGACACCCCAACTGCTGTATGGTTAAAGGGCACCTACCACCCCGATTCTACCTATAAAGGTAGAAGGGGCGGTAGGTGGATGGATGGGACGTGAGGATAGCCTTTTTTGGGCTAATCCTCACGTCCCGGGTGTCTTTTAGAAAACTTTATTGCAGGTATATGCAAATTTTTTTATGCGGCTACTGGGGCGTGGAGTAGCCGGACATGAGGCTACTAGTCACGGCTACTCTACGCCCCAGTAGCCACGTTACTCCGCCTATGTCCGGGTCCCCTGCATTCTGCGCAAATATACTAAAATTGGAACGATACAGAGAAGATTAGCATGGCCCCTGCGCAAGGATGACACGCAAATTCGTGAAGCGTTCCATATTTATTGATGAGGAAAAAGCTTTAATCTTAGCATGGCCCCTGCGCAAGGATGACACGCAAATTCGTGAAGCGTTCCAAATTTATTGATGAGGAAAAAGCTTTAATCTTTTAATGCGCAGTAGCCGGGGGACTCGGACGAGGGCGCGCAGCTACCAGGAGCTACGCGCCGAAGATTACTTGGTAGGCGGAGTAACGTGGCTACTGGGGCGTAGAGTAGCCGTGACTAGTAGCCTCATGTCCGGCTACTCCACGCCCCAGTAGCCGCATAAAAAAATTTGCATATAACTGCAATAAAGTTTTCTAAAAGACACCCGGGACGCGAGGATTAGCCCAAAAAAGGGCTATCCTCACGTCCCATCCATCCACCTACCACCCCTTCTACCTTTATAGGTAGAATTGGGGTGGTAGGTTCCCTTTAAGTGCCCCAGCTTGTGGCAACAGAGATACACACTCCAAAATGTTCACCAGAAATCACCTATATTGCAGTTTTTGGAATGTGTGTCTCTGGAGGCAAAAGCATGACATGACAAATTGGTCTGAAATCGCATATTTGTACCAACCATTTCACTTTAACTTTTTGAAAGCTCCTGTGGGGTCAACATATTTACTACATCCCTTGCAATAACTTAAGAGGTGAAGCTTTCAACTATTTTTAATTTAAATACACATGCCCCACAGCTCCATGACAGTCAACACATTAGGCTTCAAATGCTCAGACTGCTCTTTTACTCCAAAACCCCACAGTATTTCGAAATAAACCCTTAGGGCCACATCAGGGGCTTTCATAAAATTAGGAAACATGGCACAATAAACAGCTGACCTTGCATAGTGGTACACGCCGGATACTAAAATGTATTTGTTGAAAATCTGCTTTCTGCAATATGTTGAAAACTATATATTTTTTTTTTACTCTGCACCAGTCATTCTGCATAATTTTTTGGAAAGCACCTGTGCGGTCAAAATGCTCATTATACCTATGACAAATTTTTGAAGGGTGCATTTTCCAAAATGGCTTACTCTTTAGGGTTTCCACTATCCTTATATCTCAGGGGGTCGGCAAATGACATAGCTTATCTTACAGTAAAATTTGCCCTACAAAAAGCTAAGTAGCGCTTTTTCTCTTCTGAGCCCTGCCGTTTCCTCCTACAGCCCTCCAACCACACAATGGAGCTCATTTACTAAGGGTCACGCTGCTCACTTTCGTCGGACTGTGCGCCTTTTTCACAGATTACATGGCTTGAAAGGTATTTAACTAGTGTCTGTGCTGGGATTTTGGCGCATTGGGGCTGACTTCCACGCAACACAAATTGGGGGGGACAAATCAACTGATTCGGACTGAGCATGTGATTTAACATTCAAATTGTGTTGCAAACCCTAGCCCTAACATGCACCACTTAAAGATGGTGAACTCTGTCGGACCTTAGCGGGGAAGCGACACATGCAGGATATCAGGTGCATGATCTTAGTGAATCGCGGCACAGTGCATTATCATCAGACAATGCACTTTTGGTGAACTCCAGTGGGCGGGTAAGTAAATGTGCCCAATTGGGTATTTCCGTATTGAGGAGCAATTGAGTATTAAACTGTGGGGTACAGTTTATAAAAATGTTGGAGCTAAAGCAATATTTATTGCAAAAATTACATGCTGCAGGCCATCACTGATCAATTCTGTTGTGAGTTTCTACTATTCTGGCATCTTATGTTATGGCATCTGAACACTATGCCACCAAAATGTGTCCTACAAAAGCTCAATGGCGATCTTTTTCTTCTGCGTTCCACCTTGTGCCGGAATATTAGTTTACATCCACATGTGAGATGTCTCTGGACTCGGGAGAAACTGCACAACAAATTATTACATGCAGTTCCTCCTTTTATGTGCACACGTGGATGTAAATTTTATTTCAAAATGAAAGCTTTCATGGCAAAACTAGAATGTTCCAAATAGAACATTTTACATTTTAAAAATAAAAAATGTCTAATTCCTCACAAAATGGTAAAAGATGCAAATTAAAATAAAAAAAGGTAGAACGTTATTGTAGCCCTAAGAAGGGCTGTTGGGTTCTTTGAGACAGCAGCAGCTCTCTCCCTAGCGGCATCCAGAGACAGAATGATCCGAGCAGCGCGGCCAGCGGCTAGTCTATCCCAGGGTCACCTGATCTGCCCAGCCAACCACTGCTATCGACGTGTAAGGGTACCACGTCATGCTGGTAGCTACGTCATTGCAAGCATTCACTTGTTTTGGGCAGGTTTGGGCTACACAGCTTAGCCCAAACCTGGGAACATGAATTCATACTTGAATGCTTTGTTATCTCAATAAAGTATATTTGTATTTTTGTAATGAATAAGTATTTCATTATTGAGCCATTTCTCTTGGCTTTCGGGTCAGTAATTTTGTGGATGTGCGGCCTCTGAAGTCACTTTAGGTCATATAGAATATCATCTGATCATGTAACATGAGTCTGGCCTTACACATGTATATCCGCAGAGCTTGACTATATCTCATGTAAGGATGGCCCAACACAAGTAAAGTACAGTACGTCAGCAGTACATGAGGGTAAGGATGACCATATACATCAGATTACATGTATATCAGCTGACTGTGTCATCTAATGTGAGTTGGCCATAGAAGTCAAGTGTAAGGCAGCAGCAGAACCTGATGTCATCTAATGTAAGGGTGGACACACATCAAAAGTATGTCAAGCAGAACCTGAAGATTATATACAAATTGTAGTCCATTATAAAGTTGAGTTAAAATAATAAACTACAAACAATATACATTATAAACCAGGGACACTTACTCATACATCAGGCAAATGACTATGGAAATCTTCAAATATTGTTATCCATGGCCTCCTTGCTTCTCAAATAACTAGAGGCCCTCCATGGTGCCAAATCGTACAGAAGCAATTTCTTCTCAACGACGTAAAACAGATACTAGAGGCGGAGTGGTGGGTTGAGGGAGCAGAGGGGTGGAGGGGTAAGACAGGTAACAGTCTGTGAAGCTGCAGCATGGAGGGAGGCACTGTATTATTTAAAAGTTTACTTTAGATGGAAGGAGGCCATGGATAACAAATAAAGAATATTACCACACTATGGTGCCTGGATCTATGTCTAAGTGTCTCTGATTATCATGCTGGACTTTGATGGTGATTTCCTTTAAAGGGCACCTACACCTCGATTTACCTATAAAGGTAGAAGGGGTGGTAGGTGGATGAATGGGACGTGAGGATAGCCCTTTTTTGGCTAATCCTCACTTACCGGGCGTCTTTACAAAACTTTATTACATCTATATGCAAATTTTTTTATGCGGCTACTTGGGGCTGGAGTAGCCGGACATGAGGCTACCGTCACGGCAACACGCCCATAGCCGCGTACTCCACCTACCAGGGAATCTTCGTCGGCGCAAGCTCCTGGATAGCTGCGCGCACTCGTCGGTCCCCGCCTACAATTATCTGGTAGGCGGGGAGTAACGCGGCTACTGGGGCGTGGAGAGCCGTGAATAGTAGCCTCATGTCTGGCTACTCCACGCCCCATAGCCGCATAAAAAAATTTGCATATAGATGTAATAAATGAGATTAGCGAACAACTAACACTGCTACGGGTACTCTTATTCGAGACGAACTTTCCCGATGCTCGAGTGTCGTCTCGATAAGAACCCCATTGGACGTCCAATGGGAGACTCGAGCATTTTTCAAGGCGGACCAAGCTCTGGCACAGGAATGCTTGGCCAAACACCTGGGAACCCTCAGAAAAGGTGGAAACACCACGTGAAATGGACAGGGAACACAGGGGGCAGCATGCATGTGATGGTCTCGAGTGCTTGCCTAATCGCACCATTATGCAAAATTAAGGGCAACAGCATGGCCATGACAGGCTGACATAATGAGCTAGATAGCATCTAAACATCCATAATTGACCCTGACAACTATAGGGGACGGCATGCAGATGGCAGCGAAATGCAGGCTAGAGAGTGTTCATGGACGACATACCCTAAATGGACTCAGGCTTCAAACCAATGGTGGTGGCAGAGAGGAACCAAGGAGGTGAGCAAGAAGCGCTCAAATAATATCGGTACATGATAAAAGTTGCCGTATATTTGTGGATTACACAGCAGAGGGTGCGACAAAGTTAACATGGAAGCCATGAAAACAACCAAATTCTGCCTGACCAGCTCGTTTGATAATGGGGAACCATGTATGGAGGCAGTGAACTAGTAGTAGAGTTAAGGTGCTGACAGTTAAAATGATGTTAGTTGGATCTTGGACATGGAGCTGGCGCTCCGCTGCCAGGCGAGCTTTCGCCAATCCAAGCCCTGTCTATAGGCTACTCCCCAAACAGCACTTCTAAGAACCTTTTGTATAGATCAAGTAGTATCGCGTTCTATAAGTTTAGGATTAGGCGGCGGTGAGGGGAATGTAAACAGATGCGCAAGAAGACGCGGTGAAATAAGATCCCTAAATGGTAATAAAAGTTTGCAAGTATATTTTGTGGATTACACAGCAGGGTGGCGACAAAGTTAACAACTTTGATGTGAATGCCTGTAATAGCTCTTGGGCGGTGTGCCTTTTATCGCCTAGGCTCACAGTTTCACCACCGCCTGCTGTCGCTTAGCGACGGCACTGCTGCTGTGCCTAGAGCTACCGAGGATGGCGCCGTGCCACGGATGGTAGTTCGGAGGAGGATGGGAGGAGGGGTGGGAGAGAGGAGGCTAGTAGGCTGGAAACACCTGGACCGAGGTAGGCCCCGCAATCCTCGGTCGGCAGTATATGAGCAGCCCCAGGGTCAGACTCGGTCCCAGCCTCCACCAAGTTAACCAATGTGCCGTCACGATATATAGTGGCCCTGCCCGGCAGCACTCGTCACGGTGTCCGTGGTCAGGTGGGACCTTGTCAGAAACGGCGTTGGTCAGGGCACGGATGATGTTGTCTGACACGTGCTGGTGCAGGGCTGGGACGGCACATCGGGAAAAGTAGTGCGGGCTGGGGACCGAATAGAGGGCGGGCCGCCGCCATGATGGTTGCGAAAGGCCTCGGTCTCTACTAGCCTATAGGGCAGCATCTCCAGGCTAAGCAATCTGGAGATGTGCACTGAGGGCGGACAGGTCGGCGGGGGATGCATCGAACGCCGGATTGGATTGGAACTGCCACGAGCTACCGATCGGAGGGGGGGGTCACTAGGAGGGGGACGCGAGACATGAAAGAGGAAGGTGCGGAGGAGAACTCCGGAGGTGAGGTGAGCGGACTGAGGGCTGTTAGTCCATGAGGGGGCTTATATCTAAGCCGCAGCTGAGGGTGTTCAAGAGTGGGGTGTAAGCTCACGGATTAAGCTAGTAGTGGTGGAACCCTGATGAGCCTGGTTTGGCAAATGTTGCACACCACAGTCCGTCGGTCATCCGTGTTTCCTTAAAGAACCTCACATTCTGAAGATCTAGCCCTCGCCGCAAGAGCCTCACCAGGGAGTCACTAGTTGGACAGTGGCGCGAGCACAGCTCTGGCCTGCCTCTCCGTCTGGCCCCACCACTGCCTCTTCCACCTGTTCAGGTCGAGGACTCTCCTCCGTCTCAGAAGCACTGTGTTCACACCGGCTCTCAACCAGCTTGGGTCGTCACCTCATCATCCTCCGATCCTCAGTCTGCTCCCCCCTCGATTCCTGCCCTGACAACAACTTCCCCACTGTCCTGACAACCGTGTCTCTATCGTCGGACCACCTCTTACACACTTCCACTACGTCAAGAGGTCATCATCACCCACGACTGTGACTGGTGGAAAACCTGGGCATCGGAAAATTGCTCAAGCCAGCAACCGGACAAGTGGTTTGTGACTGTGGGAAGGGTCCAGAAAACAGTTCCTCAGAGTATGCCGGTTCAAATGCCAATTTCTGGGAGTGGGGGCAGATGGGGGGGAGGGCTGAGGTGAGGAGCTGGAGGAGTGGGGATTTCGGTGACATGGTGGGACTGCGTGGAAGACTGACGGTGGTGACAAATTGCTCGAAGCATTGCAGCATCCACGACATCACCTGTTTCGCACTGTTCTGGCCTCAAAGTGCTCTACCACGAGTCCCAGTAACTTCCGACATGAACCTAGGGAGGTGTAGCTCTGCGGCGTTCCCCTGCTCCCTCATCAGCAGATGGTGTCTCCCCCGCCCAGGACCACGGCCTTGACCCCTGCAGTAGTTGGACGCCCACCGTCCCCGCCCTCGTCCTCTACCCCTAGCCCTAGGGTTAAACATTTTTAAAATAGAGAGTTATAACTTTTTTTTTTTTTTTACTTCGTTTTTTTTTTTTGTGTTTTTTGTTTTTTTTTGAGTTTTTAAACCAAACAATACCTATTCATAGGCTATGGCTATTTTCTAGCCAAGTATCAAAGGAAGCACACTACTATGCAAGATGAGATGACATGAGTTATTGCCTAATAGAAATCCAACCCACTGAATTTTGCCACTTCGGCCTTTGCTATGGATATGTGCGCCACTAAGCGCAGAACACAAGCGGTCGCAAGTCTCACTACAAATTGCTCAGAATTGGCAAGTACATGCACTGCAGAGAAACTACAGCCACCAGCAGATCAACCAGTAAATCAAATATATGAACGCTACTGTAGGCTTCAAGAAAGCTGTTTGTTCTCCTATGGCTATTTCTAGCCAAGTATCAAAGGAAGCACATACTAGCAGATGAGATGACACTGAGTTATTGCTAATAGAAATCCAACCCCTACTGAATTTTGCCACTTCGGCTTTGATAGGATATGTGCGCACTAAGCGCAGAACACAGCGGTCGCAAAGTCTCACTACAAATTGTCAGAATTGGCAAGTACATGCCTGCAGAAATACAGCCACCAGCAGATAACCAGAAATCAAAATATAGAACGCTAACTGTAGGCTTCAAGAAGCTTGTTTGTATTCTCCTATGGTATTTTCTAGCCAAGTATCAAGGAAGAACAACTACTATGCAGATGAGATGACACTGAGTTATTGCCTAATAGAAACCAACCCCTACTGAATTTTGCCACTTCGGCCTTTGCTATGGATATGTGCGCCACTAGCGCAGCAGAACACAGCGGTCGCAAGTCTCACTACAAATTGCTCAGAATTGGCAAGTACATGCACTGCAGAAACTACAGCACCAGCAGATCAACCAGAAATCAAATATATAGAACGCTACTGTAGGCTTCAGAAGGTTTTAGTCTCCTATGGCTATTTCTAGCCAAGATCAAAGAGCCACACTACTAGGCCAAGATGAGATGACACTGAGTTATTGCCTAATAGAAATCCAACCCCACTGAATTTGCCACTTCGGCCTTTGCTATGGATATGTGCGCCACTAAGCGCAGAACACAGCGGTCGCCAGTCTCACTACAAATTGCTCAGAATTGGCAAGTACATGACTGCAGAAACTACAGCCACCAGCAGATCAACCAGAAATCAAATATATAGAACGCTACTGTAGGCTTCAAGAAGCTTGTTGTATTCTCCTATGGCTATTTTCTAGCCCAAGTATCAAAGGAAGCACATACTATGCCAGATGAGATGACACTCTGAGAGTTATTGTAATAGAAATCCAACCCTACTGAATTTTGCCACTTCGGCCTTTGCTATGGATATGTGCGCCACTAAGCGCAGACACAGCGTCGAAGTCTCACTACAAAGTGCTCAGAATTGCAAGTACATGACACTGCCGAAACTACAGCCACCAGCAATCAACCAGAAACAAATATATAGAACGCTATGTAGGCTTCAAGAAGCTGTTTGTATTCTCCTATGGCTATTTCTAGCCAAGTATCAAAGGAGCACACTACTATGCCAGATGAGATGACACTGAGTTATTGCCTAATAGAGATCCAACCCTACTGAATTTTCCCACTTCGCGTCTTTGGCTATGGAATGTGTGCCACAAGAGGCTAAACCAACGGTAGCAAGTCCCCCTGCTAATTCCTCACAAAATGTGGTAAAAGATTGACAAATTAAAATAAAAAAAGTAGACGTTATTGTAGCCCTAAGAAGGGCTTGGGTTCTTTGAGAATCACTCCTGCCTAACAGAAGCTAATAGAACACCCTAACGCTTTCCTGACCAGCAGCAGCTATCTCCTAGCGGCATCAAGAGACAGAATGATCCGAGCAGCGCGGCCACGGCTAGGTCTATCCCAGGGTCACCTGATCTGCCAGCCAACCACTGCTATCGACGTGTAAGGGTACCACGTATGCTGGGTGGAGTGCGAGAGTGCTCTGGCTGTGATTGGCTCGGTTTCTGGCCGCCAAAAGCAAAACGGGGGAGCTGCCATTTTCTCGAGCGGGCGAAGTATTCGTCGAGTAACGAGCAGTTTCGAGTACCCTAATGCTCGACGCCCCCCCCCCACCCCCCACCCCCCCCCCCAGCAGACTCGACCGAGCATCAAGCTCGGACGAGCATGTTCGCTCATCTCTAGTAATAAAGTTTTGTAAAAGACGCCCGGGACGTGAGGATTAGCCCAAAAAAGGGCTATCCTCACGTCCCATCCGTCCACCTACCACCCCTTCTACCTTTATAGGTAGAATCTGGGTGGTAGGTTCCCTTTAAGGAAAGTGTAGACACATCTGTGTTTCAGTGCAATTTGAAAATGTTTTCATTTATAATCCTAAAGCGTTTGTTGTAGATTCTACATGTACAATAACTCACTAAACAATATCCATAAAGTGACATTGATGCTGTTTTTATGAAACATTTTACTTGGGTCTTAGGCTGTAAAATTGCATTTGGTGTTGGAAACTTAAAGAAGCGACACTTCTGATAGATTGGATTAGCTCTGAAGCTCGTAGTGTCGTGGTGTCACAGATGTATGGGCAATATTGTTTCTCCCTAAAGAGAAAATGTGTTCCATATAGACTATATGGTTATTGTAATTCACAGAGAGGATTTTATATCAGCAGTAAATGTTCTGGGTAACAGCGCATGGCAGGGCTGATGAGAATGAACGGCTCCCATGACTGCCTGGGAACACAGCAATGGAAAGTCCTCATTGCTCTTCTTGCACAGTTAACGTTCATAGATACAAAAAAAAGTTTTCCAGCTTTGATTGACTTGGATGGATTGAAGGCATCCGGCAGCATGAAATAATAAGGAACTCAGTATTTTGATTAATACGGAGCAGCGGTTGAGGTTCCTGTATTCTTTGAGATACAGCTCACAAATGATATTCTGACATGTCATAAATTTCCCACATAGTTGGATAATGTGATGGAACGTGGATTCTATATTAAACCTGGTTAAAGAAGGGCAGGATAGATGAGCCATGACACAGTACATTGACAATGTTTTCAATGAACTCAAACGTTTCATCTAAGGAAAAAGATACTTTACTATTTTAGTACTTTTGATAGATCATCAGTGGATTAGAAATTGAGATTTTCAGGCAGTGATATATAGAATTCAAATTAATTTCTGAAGGACTATTGTACATTTATTAAAACGCCACGAATGGCCATAATATTGTGACGGTCATGTGTACATTATTGACTGCATGTGGGAAGGGTTTTGTACCCATCGGGTAATGTCTTCAAACAAGGTGAAGTAACTAACATTAACTAACACCATATTTGGTGCTTTATAAAGTAGTCGGCATGGGAACAATCACTTGATTTGTTATAAGTAGGAAAAATTGGAAGGATCTAACTTGCCATTCAATGGTACCAGGTACCAAAAAAAACCCTTGTCCATGTCACAATGGGGTACATGTCAGGGCTGTCAATGCAATAGCATTTTATTTCTTAAAAGGGCAATTTATGTAAATTCCTGTAATAAGGCGATACATTTAAGTTTTATAGATCTCTGTTTGTTGTCATTTCTTAGGAAGCTTCTATGTATATTTCCAGTGGACCGAAATCTGACCATGGTCACACAGGTGCACAGCTCGTTAGTGTCATAGGAAGTAATCAGAGCTGTGTTATATAACGAGCCGTGCACCTGTGTGACCATGGTTAGATATCGGTCTACTGGAAATAAACATAGAAGCTTTCCATAGCAAGGCAGCAAGCAGCAATCTAGAAAACAGTGAGGAATTGATACAGAAAGTATATTGGAAAATTGTATAACTTTTCATTATTCAAACAATAACATTTATTTGCTGAAATGGGAATATCCCTTTAATGACATTACTTATAGCGACCTGCTGCAGTTCCCTCAGTAACCCTCCACCCCAGTGATTCAAAACACACTGCTGGCAGGTAGCCAGGTAATGCAAAATAAAGTTTTATAAAGCAGTGGAAGTATTTAGAATGCCGACAAAGGCATTTTTTAAATCAGCACTACTTCCATTAAGGGAATCTGTGAAAAACAGCAACTTCTCTTTCTTTACACTGCTAGCAGTGATCCGCCTCTTCTATCTCCTGTCCTCACTGCTACTCCCTGTGTGAAGAGGAGATGGCAAAGGGACGGTTAAGGCGGAAATGCCAGTTTTTCAGTATCAAGGTGCAGTGAACTCTGCCAGTAGACTAGCTGCTGCTACTCATATATGCATGGGTATCCCCTGATCCTGCTGTATCTGCCCCATGTATGCCTCTAGAAGGGCAGTATGCCAATGGCCTGGACCACGTATGGACATGGGGGCCCTCAGTTTTGGCCATGGTCCCTTTCCAACAAAGTTTCTCACCTCAGGACTGCTCATCTGCTCTAATACACTACATGCAGCCTCTTGAACCCCCCCTGATTGCAGGGGAGTGAGCAGAGCGCACACGCAGGAGGACACCAGGGACCTCAGTACTTGGGTGAAGGTGGAGCGCAGGAGCTGGAAGTCACAGCGCTGAGAATTATGGGTGCCTCGGTGCACCTGCTGATAAAAAAAATCTGTGCAGCTGCTATGCAAGGGGCTATGCAAGGGGCTTCGCCCCGGTGAATGGAGCGACTGTCCTGTCCTAAATAATTTTCTAATCAACTTCAAAAATTATGAGAATACGGTCCCATAGAGTTTAAATAGTGAACATTGATGCATTAAAGGAACCTCTATTCTTGCAAACATTGTAGGGCCCAATGTTTGGACTGATTTTGACATCTCTCAGTACTGCAGACTCCTCGCATAGTCAACATATTGATGATGATGGTGCCATCATAAATCGGGATAGGAGAAGGCTTGACCACAATCTGTCATTAATAGAAAAAAAGCTGTCTGCTCACCCAATCACATAAGACCTACTTTCGGTAATTGTGTGGGAGTGGTGCACGCTCTTTAAGACCCTCGACCTCCGGGTCAAAAATGCTTTCAAAGACAGGAATTGGCAGCACTTCATACACCTCCACGTATTGACTTCATTAAAATTCTTCTTTATTTGAAATAATCGCACACATAGGAATTGACAATACAAAGAACTACGCGTTTCAACGCGACAGCGTCTTAGTCATTACTCTTATATCATTAGCACAATGTGATCAGATGAACATAACATATTTGGCGTTATTACACTTATGGCTTCTCTTTCTTTGCCTGAATATCTAAAGGTATTCCATTAGTTCCATTTTCCGCAGATAAAATGTCACTGCCACATAAGACACCATTGTTATAAATAAGACACAGTACATGCTGTGGGGATCTTTTTGGTACAAATGTGGCTAATACCCTTTGTCACTGGACAGCCCTTTTATCTTTAACCCCACAAATGTTTTATTGTGATTATATTTTGGCATTTAGCTATTGCTCTCATACACAGGTTCATAAATGTACAAAATAAAAATGTAATTCTAGAAAAAGTCATACATTCCTACAGTCAACTACAATGATGAGAAATAAAAAAAACATTCTCCCTAATTTGAAAGTCTGTAAATATTGTAAAGGAAAGTTCATGGTGGAAACAAATTGTTCTATGAATAAACTGAATAGCAAGTGAAAAGTTGGAATTATAGTTTACATAATGTAGTCTCCAAATATGTGGTAAATGTAATATATCCAGCAAACAAAGCAAACAAATCAGCATAATAGTAACCCTGCATATAAACAGTATGAATGTTTACTTTTCATATATTCTTTCTATAAGTAGAAGGAATATTATGCGATATTATGTATATATATATATGCGATATTATGCCTATATATATAGGCAGTCCCAGGTTTTCTACGAGATAGGTTCTGTAGGTTTGTTCTTAAGTTGAATTTGTATGTAAGTCGGAATTGTATATTTTATAATTGTAACCCCAGACAAATTTTTCTGGCATCTGTGACAATTGGATTTTCACATTGTTTATTGTACAGTAAAGTACAGTAAAATATCCATCCAAAGGTCCGTTTGTAACTAGGGGTCATCTGTAAGTGGGGTGTATATATATATATATATATTTAGAAGATTGCATCATTTCACTATATAAGCCGGCTCTTTTTCTCGGTTCTTTTTCTCTTGGTATCTGTATAGAAACCAGCTATTTAATCTTTCAATCTTGTCCTATTTATACATATATACAGCACTTACTTAAGTGCAATTATGTTATACAATTAATAATTTGTTTAATAACCTATATGTATATTTAGGTAGCAATCTAATATTCTGTTTCCACCTGTATTGATAATCAGAAGTGGAATTTTTCTTTTAACATTGCTTGTACTGGAACCCTGTTCTTATTGAATTTTTGAGCTGTCCTTATAGGTCTTGTCAGAGCCATCCAATACTTTTACTTTACACCATGTTGCTCTTTAACCCCTTTATGACGCAGTCAGTTTATAGCTAAAATGGTTGTACGACTGTTTTTAAAATTCTGCAGGCAGGTTGGAGAGGGATTTTTTAAAAAACAAAGCTGTACTTACCTCCTCCATCACTCCCGATGTCCCACGCTGCCGTCTACTTGGGCTTTGGCCTGTTTATAGGGACACAAAAGCTGTGCTGAGCTCAGCTTCCGGCCAGCTGTCCCCATATCTCAGGGCCTGATACAACGCTGGAATTGGGGGCAGGTTTGGGTGCCCGGGACGGCTGGAAGCTGAACTCCGCCCAGCTCCTGTGCCCCTGCAAACAAACAGTGGTGCGGCCTGGAGACACGTCAACGTGGGACACTGGAAGCGACGGAGGAGGCGAGTACAGATTTGTTTTTTTTAAAAGCCCCTCCCGCCTGCATACTTTTAAAAACTGTTGAACAACCTCTTTAAGACTCTTCCCCAATTTTTGTAATCTGACATTGATATATGGTTATAACTTTTGAACATTTTAACTGATTAAAGTGATTTTGAGATCGTTATTCATCATATGTTGTACTTCATGTTAGTTTATTTCTTAAAAAATGTAAAAAATGGCAAAAAATTTTCTTTGTAATTTTACAGATACAAGGTTACGGTGACCCCCGGCCTAGGACATTACCACCGTTGGCTACACCTATACTGTAGTGACATCTATTATCCATAGAGTACTGTGTAGAACCAGTATATACAACTATGTAGTCACTAAATGCGGATACTATTTTTATACCTGGGTTTTTGGATCAGTTGGGGTAACTATTTACCCTTCTCTGTGCTATACCATGTCGAATACAGCCCTGGGACTGTAGTGATGTATAAAAGAGTCTAACGTAATCTGACTAAAAATTACCGACAAACAAGATATCTGCATTGCATAGTGCAAAAATGTAAATGTGGAAGTTTAGTCTCGTACTATTCCAGAATATAAATCAACACGGTGAGCAGTATTGTCGAATTATGTATTCCCCGTACTAATTGTGAATATATAATATTTTACATCCTGACTAAATTGACCTTAACCATTCTGCTATGCTGTTAAAATTCTGTCCAGAAGCTAAAGCAACCATATAGGATGTACAGAAGAATTCATAGTATTTGTGAGAAAAATACCCCCATAACTATGCTACCAATAATGATTCACAATATGTGATATCGTCAATATATTCATAAAGGAACCTACAATCAAAAGCCTGTATGATAAACCAGGGACAGCTATTTATAGACTCAAGCACCGTGACTGTTGTAATCTCTTATATTTGTTATCCATGGCCTCCTCCATTCTAAAATTAACTTTAAAAATTATGCTAATAAGCCAGAAGTGTGCTGGAGGGCATTACCAGAGCCCCTCTGTACTGTATAATCACTGGCTATTATAGAGAGCAGGAGCTCTTCCCCTTCCCACTGTGTGAGATTACATCAGGCAGAGAGTGGAGGAGGGGGAGACAGTGTAACATCATGTGAAGCTACACCACAAAGAGGCTCTTGTAACACCCCCAGGGCCCTTAATATTAAAAGTAGATTTTATAAAGAAGGAAGCCATGGATAACAAATATAAGAAGATTACCACAATCACTTTGCCTGGATCTATGAGTAAGTGCCCCTCATTTATCATTATGGGTTTTGATTATAGATTTCCTTTAATAGTTTTCCTTTTCCA
This sequence comes from Engystomops pustulosus, assembly GCA_019512145.1. Lineage (NCBI taxonomy): Eukaryota > Metazoa > Chordata > Amphibia > Anura > Leptodactylidae > Engystomops > Engystomops pustulosus. The sequence continues at coordinate 37,621,022 of CM033647.1, forward strand.
AGAACTTAAAGAGAATCTGTAATCGGTTTTGACTAGAGATGAGCGAGCACTAAAATGCTCGGGTGCTCGTTGATTATAGATTTACTTTAATAGTTTTCCTTTTCCAAGAACTTAAAGAGAATCTGTAATCGCAGAGACGCGTCACAGAACAAAAATACTAGAGGATAAATAATGACAAGATAATTATAAGTAAATCCAATTGTATAGCATTTGCCACTGCTAGTTCTAACGAATACATCATTTAAACTTTCTGATGACCCAAAAAGACTCACAACATACTGTGTATTTTAGCTATGTGAAGGGCTTCGTATGAGCCCATTTATTATCTATGTATTGTTTTTAAAGTTGCGCCCACCAGTCATAACATACTGGGTAACCCCATGAGTAGGAGAACAATCCTTGTTTCCAGGAAACTGGTAAGGTGAAACATGAAGCTCAAACTTAGATTGCTAAGTAAACTGGGCCGAGGAGTAAGCTAAATGTAGCTCATTGGTGTAAAGAGAGGACTGATCCCTAGATCCAAGAATGTATATAGATGATATTCGAATTCCAAGAGATATCTCTGATAAGTTTAAAGCAGGAAACTTAATAACTGCAGAGCTGGAATTAGTTCTCGATTGGTCAACATATTGACTATTGATATTTTGACTTAAAGTTTATATAAATATAGATATGTCCTTAGTATAAAAAGGAGGGGTTAAGAATTTGGATTTTAGCATTGTTTTTTTTATTTCCATAATATAGTCCAATATTGGAGCATTCTCACCATGATCCAAAGAACTTGCAGGAAACTCTAGCATTGATGATATTTCTACCCACCGGTTGGAGTTCTGGCTAAGAAAATGGAGCAGTATGGTCCAGTCTCTTCATCTCGTCAGCCGTCGTGACAGAATCACAAGTCACCTGTTGTTACTGTATTGCTAACTTACTATAATAAGGACTTACATAACGACTGATTGAAACCTCCATCACTAAGACCGTGTATGCACTAGGGAGATGATGATGATGATGATGATGATGAAGGAGAGAGAATGTTGTGAGAATAAGATATGAGACTCCCCTACTCTGGGGAATTCAGTGAAGAAACATAATTTGAAGTCTGACAGTGGTCTTTTACCATTGAAGTACGTAGAGTGGGAAGAGCCTCATATTTGTTCTCAAAAGGAGGGATTGATAGGGATAGACCCAATATCCCCTCATCCATACATATCTTGAGACTGATAGGGATAGACCCAATATCCCCTCATCCATACATATCTTGAGACCCTTATAAAGAACCTCTTTGTATTAAATTTACTTAGAAAAATAAAGCCTCACAAGGTACAGTCAATGCAGATGACCAGAATGGACTTTGACCGGTTATTAATACTCTTAATTACAGAACTTCTGATTAGTATCAAGGAATAATAACCATTAAGGTAGCTTGTGCCAGCTCGCACCTGGCACTTAATGGGAAAATCAATAATGGAATTTATTCATTATTGATATGCCCTGTAAACAAGGACATATGTTAATTATTAACTATAGTTAAATGGAAACTGACCAATTGTTATAATGGTTCAATGAAACTATCCAATAATTGTAAGACAGCTTAACATGTAAACGCCCTTCTTTTGGGTATATAAGACAATGTCATGCACCAATAAAGGAGAGTTTTATTCAGAGAACCAGGGTGTGTTCTTGTCTGAAATTCTCGGCGAGCTCGTCATCATCCTGAATTTGGCTCCTCTCCAATATACTGAATTGTCCCCATTGAGGACAACCCTAACAGTAAATGGCGCTTCCAATCGCGGGGCAGTTGGAAACAGATTGACTTCAGTACTGCAGACCCGGCAACACAACAGGCTCTTTGGCAGCGGACACACAGACAACCCCGGGGATGGTAAGAACCTTATTCTTACACAAACTTCTCTGTGTCTCCTCTATCTCAAAGTCTGCCGCCGGATTTACGGTACGTTATAGATAAGTCTTTCTTCTTACTGCTCAATATTTATTGACAAAGAACCGTAGAATATCCCTGAGATAATTATAAGAGTATATTGGAGAAGGTTTATGTTTGTGCCGCTATTATATGTTGTTTGTTTATGTTGTTGTATGAATGGTGTATGACTGATATGAGTCCACCTCGAAGGCAACTCCTGGCCAGAAAGACTAACCTCTTCCCGTAATACTGGCTTGTCCGGTTTGCGTGTGAACAAGACGCCCCTGCTGGCTGGTTTAAGTTGCAGATTATTGTCACTTCTCGGAGACTGTTAGCTGAAGTTGGAAGAATTGTTTAAACCCGCACTAGAACCAACTTTCATCATAGTAAGCTGTAAAAGTTTAGTTAATCTTACACTCTGGCTGATGTATAAGAGATATGTATACGCTAAATTTACTTTGAGTTTCTTCCGTGCTTACCCAAGGAGCCTAGGGGATTTAGTGACGTGACTCCTGTGTAGTCACTTGGCCAAGTCACAAATCATATTAAAGAGCCTGCACACCAACGCACTGAAATATGCTCGTTGAGCTCAGTTATAAATAAGTGGGTACCGCAAGTTGCAGGACCGTAGAGTAAAGGCAACCTAGGTAGTTGTTGGCTTCATAGCCATAATACGGAAAAGGGCGTTTTAGAGGCAGCCAGAGAAAAAGATAGACCTAAAGACAGCAAATGGCTATAGTACTCTATGTATTTAATTTTTCTGGAGGGCCACCTACCTGCTCCTCTGGTTTGAAAACTTTTTTGGACTGCCACATACAGGCACTATCCAAATTAAATTGTCTCCATAGCAGCCTCCACACGTCGTCTTTTTAGCTGCCTTCACACGTTGTCTCCATTGCTACCTCCACACGTCATCGCCATAGCTGCCTCCAAAAGTAGTCCATATAGCTGCCTCCATACATGGTCCCCTTATCAAACGAGCTGTGTCAGGCAGAATTTTGGATTGTTTTCATGGCTTCCATGTTAACTTTGTCGCCACCCTGCTGTGTAATCCACAAAATATACTGGCAAACTTTTATCATGTACCGATATTATTTGAGCGCTTCTTGCTCACCTCCTTTGGTTCCTCTCTGCCACCCATTGGTTTGAAGCCTGAGTCCATTTAGGGTATGTTGCCATGCCACTCTCTAGCCTGCCGCTGCTGCCGCTGCCTCTGCATGCCGTCCCCTATAGTGTCAGGGTCAATTATTGGATGTTTTACATGCTATCTAGCTTCATTCTGTCACTCTGTCATGGCCATGCTGTTGCCCATAGTTTTGGCATAATGGTGCGATTAAGCAGCCTCAGAGGCATCCATGCATGCTGCCCCTGCTGTTTCCTGTCCATTTCCGTGGTGTTTCCATCCTTTTCTGAGGTTCCCAGGTGCTTGGCCAAGCTTCCCTGTGCAGATCCTTGGTCCCCTTGAAAAATGCTCGAGTCTCCCATTGACTTCAATGGGGCTCGTTATTCGAGACGAGCACTCGAGCATCGGGAAAAGTTGCAGCCTCAGAGGCATCCATGCATGCTGCCCCTGCTGTTTCCTGTCCATTTCCGTGGTGTTTCCATCCTTTTCTGAGGTTCCCAGGTGTTTGGCCAAGCTTCCCTGTGCAGAGCCTTGGTCCCCTTGAAAAATGCTCGAGTCTCCCATTGACTTCAATGGGGTTCGTTATTCGAGACGAGCACTCGAGCATCGGGAAAAGTTCGTCTCGAATAACGAGTACCCGAGCATTTTAGTGCTCGCTCATCTCTAGTAGTCACCCATAGCACCCAAACAGGTCACCGCTTTTATTATTATCCACGGGCCCATGAAACATGAGAGCTAGAATGTGAGCCATTCTCCCTCACACACACTACCTACGGGTTTTCAAAAGCTTGACAGGGCAACGAACTGGCGCTGTACGCCTTGGAGGTTCTTGCTGCCCTGCCGGCTAGCGTGTTGTCCGAGCGGTTTTCAGTGCAGCTGGTGGCACTCATGCACCGATAAGCGGACACCCTGTCGACTGCAGCAGCGCTGACAGCTGACGCTTATTAAAAAACTAGACATAAAGCCCTGGATTTCCTCATAATTTCCAATCTCCACCGGTGAAGGAAGCTCAACCTGACATAATTTATGGGCACTTGCCCTCCTCCTCCCACTTTTTCCCTCCATTCTCCTCCTCTTTGTACACAAGCAGAGGAATTGGCTATTTTTTGACATGAGCGGCCCACTGTCTCTAGCTATACATTATGCATTACTGCATGTTCTTTGGACCGCTCGCCTCATCCTCGCTATGGGATTCATCGGACCCACATCACTCCCTGCTAGCCAACATGTACGGTCTGATAACCTAACGAAGGCGCCTCTTCCGTAAGCTAGCAAGAGCCTGCACCGAAGATACAGCACTGGCCCCAGTCGCCCGACGCTAGGGCGTTTATAACTCTAGTTACAGAAGCGTTCAACTGCCTGCCTGAATATGTCTCAATACGGCACCGCACCACCCTGAATACCTGACATGTGTAGCATTCAGTGAGACCCAGACCTCTGTCCATCAATACTTGAAAGAAGGCCTACAAGTCGTATGCATGACCAAATGGACTGTAGACGCGAGTAGAACTCTAATACAGATTTGTAGACAGATATAATAATGTTCAGCTGACTCAATGGGAATAATAGATTATATTGAATGCCCTGTAACAAGACATGACTAGTTAATTATTAACTATAGTGTAAATGGACACTGACCAAATTTGGTTTTTGTTATAATGGTTCAATGAACTATCCAATAATTGTAAGAACAGCTTCAACATGGTACACGCCCTTCTTTTGGGTATATAAGACCATTGCATGCCCCATAAAGGAATTTTTAATTCAGAGAACCAGGGTTGCCTTGTCTTGAAATTCTCGCGAGCTGTCTCATCCTGATTTGGCTCCTCTCCATATACTGAATTGTCCCCATTGAGGACAACCCTAACAGTAATGGCGCTGTCCCATCGGCGGGCAGTTGGAACACAGATGACGTTCAGTACTGCAGACCTCTGGCAGCCGCAACTGACACAGGCTTCTTTGGCACGCGACACCAGACAACCCCGTGGATGTAAAACCCTTATTCTTACACAACTTCTCTGTGTCTCCTCATCCAAAGGCTTCGCTCGCCACGGGCGCAGGATTATTTACGGTACGTTATTAAGTAGTCCTTTCCTTCCTTATGCTCAATTTTATTGACAAAGAAATCCGTAGAATATCCCTGAGATAATTATAAGATATATTTGGGAAGGTTTATGTTTGTCCGCTATATATTTTTGTTGTTTATGTTCAGTTGGGTTAGTGAAATGGTGTCCCGCTATGATTATTGAGTCCTCACCTCGAATGCAAACATCCACTCCCTGGCCAGCAAGACTAACCTTCTTCCCGTAATACTGGTTGATCGTTTGCCGTGTGACATACATGCCCCTCGCACTGCCTGCCGTGTCTGGCTTCTAAAGTTGCAGATTGCATCTCTCATAGCTAGTCTCGCCTTGTTTTTAGACTGTTACTGAAGGTTGGAAGAATTGTTTACTATAGCCCCGCACTATGAACCACCCTTTCATGGCATGTAATGCTGTAAAAGTTTTAGTTAATCTACAACTCTGGCTGATGTCTACAAAGAGAATTGCATTATACTAACGCTAAATTTACTTTGAGTTTCTTCTCGTCGCTTACCCAAGGAGCCTAGGGGATTTAGTGACGTGACTCCTGTGTAGTCACTTGGCCAGTCCAAATCATATATAAAGGAGCCTGCAACCCAACCCTGAAATATGCTCGTTTTGAGCTCAGTTATAAATAAGTGGGTACCGCAATTGTCAGGCCGTAGAGTAAAGGCAACTAGGTCAGTCTGTTTGTTGCTTCATACCATAACTACGGAAAAGGCGTTTTAGAGCAGCCAGAAAAAAGATAGACCCTAAAGGAAGCAAATGATTTCACAACCAACGTACTTCTGACTAATTTTCCGGGATATATGCAGGTGTATAAGGATAACTTATTTGACAACGAACAGTACCTTAACAGCTTATGAAGTATAAGCACAAGTTGATCAAAAAATTAAAAAAAAAAAAGATATGAAGAAAAGATAAAATGAGTACACGTGCTCAACACGTTTTGGTTAATACTGTAATGGGAAGCACTATCAAAGAAGCAAAAAAACACTTCTTAGCACGACTGATGGATGGGTGCGCGAAGTGATAATAGAGCCACCTTCTGATGACGAATGACCATATAGTACTGAGAACAAATCTGGACCAGTGTGTCAGGGCACAGAAACATCTGAGGCTAGGTCAAGTAAAATATTTCCCAAGGGAAATGTTCACCAACAGAGATTCAAGTGTCCCACTTGTAGGAAACTTGGGACCTTTTAGAGAAGTTTTATAAATGTTCAAAGCCGCTCACATATGGAGCACAGTACAATTTCCACAGGAAAACCCCGATTCCTGCCAGGTCCCATAGACTCTTTCAGGGTCTCAGAAAATGGTTTTTACACTCCATTTTCCAGACTGGTAGAACAATTCACTTGTTAGGTAGAACCTAATGTTCTGGACAGTACGCTACCCGAACACATGTGAACCCATCTCACTCTTCTGTTGGCACTTGTATCACAATGAGCTTGAAGGATTGAAGATGCATGCAACAATCTTGCCCCAGTACCCTACGATCTTCTCCCCATGACTAAATATCACGTAATTCTAACCGATGGGTTTCTCCCCTGTGTCCAAAATTTGGCTGATTACTTTAGGAAACACGATTATTTTGGGTGGAATGTCACCACTATGATCCGAAAATTTTAATGGGTGTGGTTTTCCTAAATTTCCTTTCAGGAAAATGTCCTTTCTGACCCAGGAAGTAATCGAGTCACTAAGTAACACCTGGGGTTTAGCTATGTAACTACTTTGAGTAGAGTTTGTATTAGACAGCCTTGAATCTGGCCATGTCTTGCCACCCGCAGCAATAATTGTATAAGGCTTAGACACATAGCTTTTCCAACTTCCACAGAGCCTAGACCTTCGTTTTATTTCCTCACTACTCAGTGGACATCCTCTTAGCCGCACGTCAGTGTATCTGACTCACTAATATCCTATTACATGTAGGCGTTTTATTATTTTTATGAAATTACGACGGCAAAAATATTAATAAGAATTTAGTTCAGGAGATGCTTCTGAACTTAATAACCCCATTATGTATAACTACTTCACCATTTCTATTTTCCATTTTGCATAACTTTTTGGATATAAAATGCGCAAACTTTCTCTTCCTGTTCAGAAACTTGACATTGCAATTAAAGCACCTCATGCTCAACAAAAATTTAATCAGTGTCTTGCACATTGAATCCCGAAATACCTAGTTTCCCATTAATGTGATCGATCAATGTCACAGGGGGGGAAGATAGGATAGAAATATAATGATTTAACAATACTTTTGGATTATGTTTTAAACCGTTGTTTTTAACCTAATAAACATTCATTTTCACATATTATTTATGAAATACCTTCTTTTATGATACAGTCATCTAATGATAAAAAGGGGGATTTCGGAATCCATACGATGTCCTTGGTGCAAATCACCACTAGTATGCTGTTTGGTACCATTCAGTTCTCATTTTGCAAGTATCAGATGTGTTATAGATATCATAGTGTATAATTGTCTTGCTGCATCAGAAATTCTGGGTATTTAATATTTAAGAACTTCTTTTTATGATTTGTGATATTGTTTCAAGTTTTAATAATTACAAGAAGACTTCACTGAATAAGATGATATTGAGCAAATAGACCTGTTACCCATACACTGTGCTGCACTTAGAACTTTTAACCATTCTATATCTATCTATTCCTCTTATTTCTTTAACATCATAGCACAGAACTTAAGGATAACAATCAGAATTTCCAAGTTTTTTGAGACGATAAGCCAGCATCGAGAGGACGACATTTCCCAGTGGGTATGAAGTGGTCACACACAACATGTATGTAGTTTAAAAGCATGAACTCCTTCCCACATGTCTGCACAGGAGAGGCTCTAAGGCCCCATTTGGAGCGCATAGAGTAATGTCTCAGGTAAATACATACATATTGTAGGAGAAAGACGGGACTATTCCTCACCTCCATAGGTAACTTAGAACATGAGAACGTAATCAATAACTGATGAACATTGTATATTACACAAGAGTAGACATAGTTAATAGTAAAATGCGACAACAAAACTGGCCACTAATGAGGCACAAGCACCACAGTGTGAATAAGCAGAATAAGTGACACTAGGAGGACCAGAGCGGCAGTAGGTCCCCAGAAACACACAGTATCAAGGTGCCTGAGCTAACCATGTCATTTGACTTCAGTAATTTTTACAGTATCTGACCTGGAAACCACCGGGTGAAGAGGAATGCAAAAACCAACACCCCAAGAAACCCCCCAAAAAAAACCCCTGGGCCGAGGCTGGCACTCGGGAAGAGTCTGATCTGTGGAAGAAAGGACATAGGGTACACCTATCTAGATCTAGGTACCCTATGATGGCGGAGCTGCTCAAGGTCCAACTCACCTTTTTAAAGAAGCTATGTGGCTCTCTAGTGGACATACAACGCTCCACACCTTGGGTTTATTACTACAACAGCCAGGTTTACAAAAGCATATCTCAATGTTGCATAACTACGATAATATAGGAAATCACACACCTAGACCCCTCTATCTGTTCCAATGACTGCAATTGACCTCATATGCAACTACAACCATGTGGTAGTATGCTCTGTGTATGTGATCTGTTCTCAGGGTGGCCGGAATCTTCCTGATGCGTGAAGGAAACTTCTACAGAAGAATTAAAATTAGTGAAATTTCTGTAGATTGGTATAACATAGGTAATTAAAATTCGCAAGATATGCAAAGGATAGACATCTATACCTAATTTAATACCCAACACAATAGAGTGAAGTGAAGAAATTGACTAAAGGAATAGGGCCTATTACCTCTCCAAAAGACAAAGGTCTCTATTCTTGAAATATAATATATATACCAGAAGGGAGGGCCCCAACAAAGTATTTCCATGCTAAAAGCTATCCCAATTAGGAAAATGAGGTTCACAGAGACGCGTCACAGAACAAAATCTAGATGATTAATAACAGATAATTATAAGTAAATCCATTGTATAGCATTTGCCACTGCTAGTTCTAACGAATACATCATTTAAACTTTCTGATGACCCAAAAAGACTCACAACATACTGTTGTATTTTAGAGCATGTGAAGGGTCTTCGTATGAGCCCATTTATTATCTATTTATTGTTTTTAAAGTTGCGCCCACCAGTCTAAATACTGGGTAACCCCATGATTAGGAAAGACAATCCTTGTTTCCAGGAACTGGTAAGGTGAAACATGAAGCTCAAACTTAGTTTGCTAATAACTGGGCGAGGAGTACGCTAAATGTAGCTCATTGGTGTAAAGAGGACTGATCCCTAGATCCAAGAATTATATAGATGATATTCGAATTCCAAGAGATTATCTCTGATAAGTTTTAAAGCAGGAAACTTAAATAACTGCAGAGCTGGAATAGTTCTCGATTGGTCAACATATTGACTTATTTGATATTTTGACTTTAAATTTATATATATAGATATGTCCTTATAAATAAAAAGGAGGGGGTTAAGATTTGGATTTTAGCATCTGTTTTTTTTATTTCCTAATATAGTCCAATATTGGAGCATTCTCCACCATGGATCCAAAGACTTGCAGGAAACTCTAGCTTGATGATATTTTAACCCACCGGTTGGGAGTTCTGGCTAAGAAAATGGAGCAGTATGTCCAGTCTCTTCATCTCGTCAGCCGTCGTGACCAATCACAAGTCCACTGTTGTTACTGTATTTCTAACTTACTATATAAGGACTTTCCATAACGACTGATTGAACCTCCATCACTAAGACCGTGTATGCACTAGAGTGATATGATGATGAATGATGATGAGGAGAGAAGAATGTTGTGAGAATAAGATATGAGACTCCCCTACTCTGGGGGATTCAGTGAAGAACATTAGTTGAAGTCTGACAGTGGTCTTTTACCATGAAGTACGTAGAGTGGGAAGAGCCTCATATTTGTTTCTCAAAAGGAGGGATTGATAGGATAGACCCAATATCCCCTCATCCTACATTCTTGGACCCTTATAAAGAACCTCTTTGTATTAAATTACTTAGAAAAATAAAGCCTCACAAGGTACACTCAATGCAGATGACCAGAATGGACTTTGACCGTTATTAATACTCTTAATTACAGAACTTCTGATTAGTATCAGGAATAATAACCATTAAGGTAGCTTGTGCCATGCGTCGCACCTGGCACTAATGGGAAAATCAATAATGGAATTATTCATTATTGATATCCCCTGTAAACAAGGACATATGTTAATTATTAACTATAGTTAAATGAAACTGACCATTGTTATAATGGTTCAATGAAACATCCTAATTGTAAGACCCTTAACATGTAAACGCCTTCTTTTTTGGGTATAAAGACAATGTCATGCACCAATAAAGGAGAGTTTTTTATTCAGAAGAACCAGGTGTGGTTCTTGTCTGAAATCTCGGCGAGCTTCGTCATCATCCTGAATTTGCTCCTCTCTCCAATATACTAATTGTCCCCATTGAGGACAACCCTAACACACCTCCCGATGCTTGTTTCTCTTTTTAACAATTTTTGGGAGTCCACATACAGGCACTCAATCTATCATTTTTCTGGAGGGCCACCTACCTGCCTCCTCTGGTTTGAAACTTTTTTGGACTGCCACATACAGGCACTCAATCTATTCCATTTTACTGGGGCACTACCTGCTCCTCTGGTTTGAAAGTTTTTTGGACTGGCCACATACAGGCACTCAATCTATTTCATTTTACTGGAGGGCCACTACCTGCTCCTCTGGTTTGAAAACCTTTTTGACTGCCACATACAGGCCCTCAATCTATTCAATTTTTCTGGAGGGCCACCTACCTGCTCCTCTGGTTTGAAAACTTTTTGGACTGCCACATACAGCCTCAATCTATTTCTTTTTCTGAGGGCCACCTACCCGCTCCCTCTGGTTTGAAACACTTTTTGGACTACCACATACAGGCACTCAATCTATTTCATTTTTCTGGGAGGGCCACACTACCTGCTCCTCTGGTTGAACTTTTTTGGACTGCCACATACAGGCACTATCCAAATTAAATTGTCTCCATAGCAGCCTCCACATTGTCTTCCATTGCTACCGCCAAAAAGTCGTCCATATAGCTGCCTCCATAAACTCTCCCCTTATCAAACAGGTGTGTCAGGCCAGAATTTGGGTTGTTTTCATGGGATCCCACATCAAAGTTGTTAACTTTGTCGCCACCCTGCTGTTTATCCACAATATACTGGCAAACTTTTATATCATTTACCAATATTATTTCAGCGCTTCTTGCGCATCTGTTTACATCCCCTCACCCGCCATATCCTACACTTATAAGACCTACTTACACTTGATCTTATACAAAAGTTTCTTAGAAGTGGCTGGTTGGGGGTAGCCTAAGCAGGGGCTTGGGATTGGCGAAAGCTCGCCTGCAGCGGAGGCGCCAGCTCCATGCGCATCATGGTCGCATCTCTTGCGCATCTTTTACATTCCCCTCAACCGCCATACCCCAAACTTATAAGAACGCTACTACACTTAACTTGTGGGCAGGCTGGAACCAGTCTGACCCTGGGGCTGGTCATTACTGCCGACGCAGAGAATTGTGCGGGGCCTACTCGGTCCAGGTCTCAAGGTCTGTATACCTCCTCCTCCTCCCACCCCTCCTCCACCTCCTCCTCCTCCTCCGAATTACCATCCGTGGCCATGGCGCCATCATCGGTAGCTCTAGGCACAGCAGCAGTGCCGTCGCTAAAGCGACAGCAGGCGTTGCTCAAACTGCTGAGCCTACGATAAAAGGCAAACCGCCCAAGAGCTATTACAGGGCATTCCACATCAAACTTGTTAACTTTGTCGCCATCCTGCTGTGTAATCCACAAATATACTTGCAAACTTTTATCATTTACCGATATTATTCATTTCAGCGCTTCTTGCGCATCTGTTACATTCCCCTCACCGCCAATCCCGAAATTATAAGAACGCTACTACCTTGATCTTAACAAAAAGTTCTTGAGAAGTGCTGTTTGGGGAGTAGCCTAGAGACAGGGGCTTGGATTGGCGAAAGCTCACCTGGCAGCGGAGCCCAGCTCCATGCGCATCATGCGCTTCTTGCGCATCTGTTTACAATTCCCCTCACCCGCCATATCCCAAACTTATAAACGCTACTACACTTGATCTTATACAAAAGGTTCTTAGAAGTGCTGTTGGGGAGTAGCCTAGGACAGGGGCTTGGATTGGCGAAAGCTCGCCTGCAGCGGAGCGCCAGCTCCATGCCAAGATCCAACTACATAGTTTTAACTGCAGCACCTTTAATCTACTACTAGTTCACTGCCTCCATACATGTCCCCTTATCAAACGAGCTGTGTCGGCAGAAGTTTGGGTTTGTTTTTCATGGCTTCATGTTAACTTTGTCGCCACCCACGCTGCTGTGTAATCCACAAATATACTGGCAAACTTTTATCATGTACCGATATTATTTGCGCTTCTTGCTCACCTCCTTTGGTTCCTCTCTGCCACCCATTGGTTTGAAGCCTGAGTCCTTAGGGATTTTTGCCATGCCACTCCTACCTGCCGCTGCTGGCCGCTGCCTCTGCATGCCGTCCCCTATAGTGTCAGGGTCAATTTTGGATGTTTTACATGCTATCTAGCTTCATTCTGTCACTCTGTCATGGCCATGCTGTTGCCCATAATTTTGGCATAATGGTGCGATTAAGCAGCCTCAGAGGCATCCATCATGCTGCCCCTGCTGTTTCCTGTCTTTCCGTGGTGTTTCCATCCTTTTCTGAGGTTCCCAGGTGTTTGGCCAAGCTTCCCTGTGCAGAGCCTTGGTCCCCTTGAAAAATGCTCGAGTCTCCCATTGACTTCAATGGGGCTCGTTATTCGAGACGAGCACTCGAGCATCGGGAAAAGTGCGTCTCGAATAACGAGTACCCGAGCATTTTAGTGCTCGCTCATCTCTAGTAGTCACCCATAGCACCCAAACAGGTCACCGCTTTTATTATTATCCACGGGCCCATGAAACATGAGAGCTAGAATGTGATTAATGGCCATGGACTACTTTACCTAAACGATTTGGACACAGTGTTAGACTGGCCCATTAGAGTACCAGGTGATCGTTTTTGGGACTACTGGACTATTTTTGGACATAGGAAGATCCCAAGTCAAGGAAAATAATGCTCAAATTCTATCCTTGTTATTGTCTCTGGTCAGATTTGAACCTGAAGAGCCATTCTCCCTCACACACACTACCTGGGTTTTCAAAGCTGTGACATGGGCACGAACCTGGCGCGTACGCCTTGAGGTTCTCTTGCTGCCCTCCGGCTAGCGTGTTGTCCGAGCGGGGTTTTCAGTGCAGCTGGTGGCTCAGCACCGATAAGCGTACACGTCCTGTCGACTGAGAGCGTCTGACAGCTGACGCTTATTACAACAACTAGAACTAAAGCCCTGGTTTCCTCATAATTTCCAATCTCCACCGGTGAATGAAGCTCAACCTGCATAATTTATGGCACTTCGCCCTCCTCCTCCACTTTTTTCCTCCTTCTCCTCCTCTTTGTACCTAAGCAGAGTGAATTGGCTATTTTTTGACATAGCGGGCCCACTGTCTCTACGCTTATACATTATGTTACCTGCATGTTCTTATGCGGATCGCCTATCCTGTAACTGGGTTTATTCTGCGAGCCCCATCACTCCTCTTCAGCCAACATGTACCGGTCTGAACCTAAGCGAGCCCTTTCCCGTATATGTCTTAGCAAGAACGCCCTGCACGAAGATACAGCACTGGCCCAGCCGACCCGAAGCTTGGGCCGTTATACTCTTTCACAGAACTGGGTTCACTCTGCCGACCTAGTATCATGAGCGCACCGCGCACCACGTGAAAACTTGCAATCGTCGTACGCTTAAGGTGACCAGAACTCTGTACCATCTTCTGAAGTGAAGCCTCAGCAGTAGTAGCAGATACCATGGATTGAGACGGATTTATAAACTCTAATTATCGTAGTATCAGGATATACCTTATCTTGCCACTCCCTCTAATAAATCTATGAATTATTTAGATTCCCTGTCAACAAGACATACTAGTTAATTATTAACTATAGTGTAAATGGCACTGACCAATGGTTTGTTATAAATGCGTTCAATGAAACATCAATAATTGTAAGAACAGCTTACATGTAAACGCCCTTCTGTTTGGGTATATAAGACCATTGCATGCCCCATAAAGGGAAGATTTTAATTCAGAGAACCAGGGTGTCCTTGTCTTGAAATTCTCGCGAGCTGTCTCATCCTGATTTGGCTCCTCTCCCATATATACTAATTGTCCCCTTGAGGACAACCCTAACAGTAATGGCGCTTCCATCGGCGGGGCATGTTGGAACAAGTTGACGTTCATACTGCAGAAACCTCGGCCCGAACGACACAGGCTTCTTTGGCACGCGACACCCAGACAACCCCGGTGGATGTTTAAACCCTATTCTTACCAAACTTCTCTGTGTCTCCTCATCTCAAAGTTCCTCGTCCCGGGGCCAGGATTAATTTACGGTACGTTTATTAAGATAGTGCCTTTCCTTCTTACTGCTCATATATTTATTGCAAAGAAACCGTATGAATATCCCTGAGATAATTATAAGATATATTGGGAAGGTTTAATGTTTGTCCGCTATTAATATTTTTGTTTTTATGTTGTTGGTTAGACTGAAATGTGTGTCGCATTGATGTATTGAGTTGCCCCCTCGAATGCAAACTCCTTGGCCAGCAAGACTAACCTTCTTCCCGTAATACGGTGTGATCGATTTGCGTGTGAAGGCACTAGCCTGCACGGCCTGCCGTGTCTGGTGTTAAGTTGCAGATTGACTTCTCAATCTGCTACTCGTCTCTTGTCCTGACTGTTAGCTGAAGGTTGGAAGAATTTTTATATACCCCTCACTATGAACCACCTTTCAGCATGTAACGTCTGTAAAAGTTTAGTTTAATCTACAATCTGGCTATGTCTAATAAGGAAATTGAATATAATACGCTAAATTTACTTTGAGTTTTTTCTCGTGCTTACCCAAGGAAGCCTAGGGGATTTAGTGACGTAACTCCTGTGTAGCACTTGGCCAGTCCAAATCATATACTAAAGGCCTGCAACCCAACTCCACTGAAATATGCTCGTTTGAGCTCAGTTATAAATAAGTGGGTACCGCAAGTTGTCAGGCCGCGTAGACGTAAAGGCAACCTAGGTCAGTCTTTGTTTGCTTCATACCATATACGGAAAAGGCGTTTAGAGGCAGCCAGAAAAAAGATAGACCCTAAAGGAAGCAAATGTATTTCACAACCACGGTACTTCTGACTAATTTTCCGGGATATATGCAGGCTGTGAATAAGTGATAACTTTATTGTGACAGAACAACCTTAAGCAGCTTATAGGAAGTATAAGCAAGTATCAAAAAATTAAAAAAAAAAAAGATAATAAGAAAAGATAAAATGAGTACACGTGCTCAACAGTTTTGGTTAATACTGTAATGGGAAGCACTATCAAAGAAGCTAGAAAAAACACTTCTTAGCACGACTGATGGATGGTGTGGCAGCGAAGGATAATAGAGCACACTTCTTGGATGACGAAACCAAATAGTACTTGAAGAACAAATCTGGACCAGTTGTACAGGCACAGAAACATCTGAGCTAGGTCAAGTAAATATTTCCCAAGGAATGTTCCCACAGAGATTTCAAGTGTCCCACTTGTAGGAAACTCATGGGACCTTTTAGGAGAAGTTATAAATGTTCAACAGCCGCTCACATAGAAGCACCAGTACAATTCCAAGATACAACCCGGCACCTTCCAGGTGCCCTAGACTCTTTCAGGGTCTCAGAAAATGTTTTTACACTCGCATTTTCCAGATGGTAGAACAATTCACTTGTTAGGTAGAACCTAATGTATCTGAGAACAGGTACTACCGAACACATGTGAACCCATCTCACTCTTCTGTGGCAACCTTTATCACAAGAGCTTGAAGGATTGAAGAATGCATGCAACAATCTTGCCCCAGTACCCCTATCGATTCTCCCCCATGACTAAATGATCACGATAATTCTAACGATGGGTTTCTCCTCCTGGTCTCAAAAATTTTAGGCTATTACTTTAGGAAACCACGATTATCTTTGGGTGGAATGTCACCACTATGGATCCGAAAATTTTAATTGGTGTGGTTTTCCTAAATTTCATTTCAGGAAAATGTCCTTTCTGACCGGAAGTAATCGAGTCACTAAGTAACACTGGGGTTAGACTATGTACTACTTTGAGTAGAGTTTGGTATTAGACAGCCTTGAATCTTGCCATGTCTGCACCCGCATGCATAATTGTATAAGTGCTTAGACACATAGCTTTATCCAACTTTCCACAGAAGCCTAGACTTCGTTTTATTTCCCCACTCACTCAGTGGACACCTGCTTAGCCGCAGCGTCAGTACTGACTCACTAATCATCCTATTACATTGTAGGCGTTTTATTATATTTTATGAATTACACGGCAAAAATATTAATAAGAATTTAAGTTCAGAGAATGCTGTCTGAACTTAATACCGCATTATGTAGTAACTACTTCACCATTTCTATTTTCCATTTGCATAACTTTTTGGATATAAAATGCGCAAACTTTCTCTTCCTGTTCAAAACTTGACATTGTCAAATTAAAGCCTCATGGTCAACAAAATTTACAGTGTCTTGCACATTGAATCCGAATACCTTAGTTTCCCATTAATGTGATCGATCAATGTCAACCAGGGGGGGAAGATAGATAGAAATGTATAAATTTAACATACTTTTGGCATTATGTTTTAATACCGTTTGTTTTATACTAAATACTACCATTTTCAACATATTTTATTTATGAAATACCTTCTTTTTATGATACAGTCCATCTATATAAAAAAGGGGGATTTCGTAAGTCATCGATGTCTTGCAATCACCACTAGTATGCTGTTTTGGTACCATTCAGTCTCATTTTGCAAGTAGTCAGATGTGTATCGAGATATCATAGTGTATAATTGTCATTGCGCATCAAAAATTCTGGGTATTTAAATATTTAGAAACTTCTTTTTATGATTTGTGATATTGTTTCAAGTTTTAATAATTAAAGAAGGACTTAACTGAATAAGATGATATTGAGCAAATAGACCTGTTACCATACCTGTGCTGTCACTTAGACTTTTAGACCATTCTATACATATCTATTCCTCTTATTTTCTTTACATCATAGCACATGAACTTAGGATACAATCAGAATTTCCAAGTTTTTTGAGACTGATAAAGCCAGCATCGAGAGGACGACATTTCCACAGTAGGGTTTGAAGTGGTCACACCAAACATGTATGTAGTTTAAAACCATGAACCATCCTTCCCACATGTTCTGCCAGGAGGAGGCTTAATGGCCCCTATTTGGAGCGCTAGAGTAATGTCCTCGGTAAATACATACATTATTGTAGGGAGAAATACGGACTTTCCTCCCCTCCATAGGTAGACTCTAGAACATGAGAACGTAATCAATAACTGATGAACATTGTATATTTACAACAAGAAGTAGACATAGTTAAAAGTAAAAGCACATACAAACTGGCCACTAATGAGGCACAAGCAACCACAGGTGAGATACAAGCAAATGGTGACACTAGGAGGACCAAGCGGCAGAGGTCCCCAGAAACAGCACAATCAAGGTGCCGAGCTAACCATGTCATTTGACTTCAGTAATTTTTACAGTACTCTGACCTGGCAAACCACCGGGTAAGAGAGAAGCAAAAAAAACCACCAACAAAACCGACCAAAAAAACCCCTGGGCTCGAGGCTGGCACTCGGGAAGAGTCTGATCTGTGGAAGAAAGGACATAGGGTACACCTATCTAGATCTAGTACCCTATGATGGCGGAGCTGCTCAAGGTCCAACTCACCTTTTTAAAGAAGCTATGTGGCTCTCTAGTGGACATACAACGCTCCACACCTTGGGTTTATTACTACAACAGCCAGGTTTACAAAAGCATATCTCAATGTTGCATAACTACGATAATATAGGAAATCACACACCTAGACCCCTCTATCTGTTCCAATGACTGCAATTGACCTCATATGCAACTACAACCATGTGGTAGTATGCTCTGTGTATGTGATCTGTTCTCAGGGTGGCCGGAATCTTCCTGATGCGTGAAGGAAACTTCTACAGAAGAATTAAAATTAGTGAAATTTCTGTAGATTGGTATAACAGAGGTAATTAAAATTCGCAAGATATGCAAAGGATAGACATCTATACCTAATTTAATATCCCAACACAATAGAGTGAAGTGAAGAAATTGACTAAAGGAATAGGGCCTATTACCTCTCCAAAAGACAAAGGTCTCTATTCTTGAAATATAATATATATACCAGAAGGGAGGGCCCCAACAAAGTATTTCCATGCTAAAAGCTATCCCAATTAGGAAAATGAGGTTCACAGAGACGCGTCACAGAACAAAATCTAGATGATTAATAACAGATAATTATAAGTAAATCCATTGTATAGCATTTGCCACTGCTAGTTCTAACGAATACATCATTTAAACTTTCTGATGACCCAAAAAGACTCACAACATACTGTTGTATTTTAGAGCATGTGAAGGGTCTTCGTATGAGCCCATTTATTATCTATTTATTGTTTTTAAAGTTGCGCCCACCAGTCTAAATACTGGGTAACCCCATGATTAGGAAAGACAATCCTTGTTTCCAGGAACTGGTAAGGTGAAACATGAAGCTCAAACTTAGTTTGCTAATAACTGGGCGAGGAGTACGCTAAATGTAGCTCATTGGTGTAAAGAGGACTGATCCCTAGATCCAAGAATTATATAGATGATATTCGAATTCCAAGAGATTATCTCTGATAAGTTTTAAAGCAGGAAACTTAAATAACTGCAGAGCTGGAATAGTTCTCGATTGGTCAACATATTGACTTATTTGATATTTTGACTTTAAATTTATATATATAGATATGTCCTTATAAATAAAAAGGTAGGGGGTTAAGATTTGGATTTTAGCATCTGTTTTTTTTATTTCCTAATATAGTCCAATATTGGAGCATTCCTCCACATGGATCCAAAGACTTGCAGGAAACTCTAGCTTGATGATATTTTAACCCACCGGTTGGGAGTTCTGGCTAAGAAAATGGAGCAGTATGTCCAGTCTCTTCATCTCGTCAGCCGTCGTGACCAATCACAAGTCCACTGTTGTTACTGTATTTCTAACTTACTATATAAGGACTTTCCATAACGACTGATTGAACCTCCATCACTAAGACCGTGTATTCACTAGAGTGATATGATGATGAATGATGATGAGGAGAGAAGAATGTTGTGAGAATAAGATATGAGACTCCCCTACTCTGGGGGATTCAGTGAAGAACATAGTTGAAGTCTGACAGTGGTCTTTTACCATGAAGTACGTAGAGTGGGAAGAGCCTCATATTTGTTTCTCAAAAGGAGGGATTGATAGGATAGACCCAATATCCCCTCATCCTACATTCTTGGACCCTTATAAAGAACCTCTTTGTATTAAATTACTTAGAAAAATAAAGCCTCACAAGGTACAGTCAATGCAGATGACCAGAATGGACTTTGACCGTTATTAATACTCTTAATTACAGAACTTCTGATTCGTATCAGGAATAATAACCATTAAGGTAGCTTGTGCCATGCGTCGCACCTGGCACTAATGGGAAAATCAATAATGGAATTATTCATTATTGATATCCCCTGTAAACAAGGACATATGTTAATTATTAACTATAGTTAAATGAAACTGACCATTGTTATAATGGTTCAATGAAACATCCTAATTGTAAGACCCTTAACATGTAAACGCCTTCTTTTTTGGGTATAAAGACAATGTCATGCACCAATAAAGGAGAGCTTTTTTATTCAGAAGAACCAGGTGTGGTTCTTGTCTGAAATCTCGGCGAGCTTCGTCATCATCCTGAATTTGCTCCTCTCTCCAATATACTAATTGTCCCCATTGAGGATAACCCTAACACACCTCCCGATGCTTGTTTCTCTTTTTAACAATTTTTGGGAGTCCACCTACAGGCACTCAATCTATCATTTTTCTGGAGGGCCACCTACCTGCCTCCTCTGGTTTGAAACTTTTTTGGACTGCCACATACAGGCACTCAATCTATTCCATTTTACTGGGGCACTACCTGCTCCTCTGGTTTGAAAGTTTTTTGGACTGGCCACATACAGGCACTCAATCTATTTCATTTTTCTGGAGGGCCACTACCTGCTCCTCTGGTTTGAAAACCTTTTTGACTGCCACATACAGGCCCTCAATCTATTCAATTTTTCTGGAGGGCCACCTACCTGCTCCTCTGGTTTGAAAACTTTTTGGACTGCCACATACAGCCTCAATCTATTTCTTTTTCTGAGGGCCACCTACCCGCTCCCTCTGGTTTGAAACACTTTTTGGACTACCACATACAGGCACTCAATCTATTTCATTTTTCTGGGAGGGCCACACTACCTGCTCCTCTGGTTGAACTTTTTTGGACTGCCACATACAGGCACTATCCAAATTAAATTGTCTCCATAGCAGCCTCCACATTGTCTTCCATTGCTACCGCCAAAAAGTCGTCCATATAGCTGCCTCCATAAACTCTCCCCTTATCAAACAGGTGTGTCAGGCCAGAAATTTGGGTTGTTTTCATGGGATCCCACATCAAAGTTGTTAACTTTGTCGCCACCCTGCTGTTTATCCACAATATACTGGCAAACTTTTATATCATTTACCAATATTATTTCAGCGCTTCTTGCGCATCTGTTTACATCCCCTCACCCGCCATATCCTACACTTATAAGACCTACTTACACTTGATCTTATACAAAAGTTTCTTAGAAGTGGCTGGTTGGGGGTAGCCTAAGCAGGGGCTTGGGATTGGCGAAAGCTCGCCTGCAGCGGAGGCGCCTGCTCCATGCGCATCATGCTCGCATCTCTTGCGCATCTTTTACATTCCCCTCAACCGCCATACCCCAAACTTATAAGAACGCTACTACACTTAACTTGTGGGCAGGCTGGAACCAGTCTGACCCTGGGGCTGGTCATTACTGCCGACGCAGAGAATTGTGCGGGGCCTACTCGGTCCAGGTCTCAAGGTCTGTATACCTCCTCCTCCTCCCACCCCTCCTCCACCTCCTCCTCCTCCTCCGAATTACCATCCGTGGCCATGGCGCCATCATCGGTAGCTCTAGGCACAGCAGCAGTGCCGTCGCTAAAGCGACAGCAGGCGTTGCTCAAACTGCTGAGCCTACGATAAAAGGCAAACCGCCCAAGAGCTATTACAGGGCATTCCACATCAAACTTGTTAACTTTGTCGCCATCCTGCTGTGTAATCCACAAATATACTTGCAAACTTTTATCATTTACCGATATTATTCATTTCAGCGCTTCTTGCGCATCTGTTACATTCCCCTCACCGCCAATCCCGAAATTATAAGAACGCTACTACCTTGATCTTAACAAAAGTTCTTGAGAAGTGCTGTTTGGGGAGTAGCCTAGAGACAGGGGCTTGGATTGGCGAAAGCTCACCTGGCAGCGGAGCCCAGCTCCATGCGCATCATGCGCTTCTTGCGCATCTGTTTACAATTCCCCTCACCCGCCATATCCCAAACTTATAAACGCTACTACACTTGATCTTATACAAAAGGTTCTTAGAAGTGCTGTTGGGGAGTAGCCTAGGACAGGGGCTTGGATTGGCGAAAGCTCGCCTGCAGCGGAGCGCCAGCTCCATGCCAAGATCCAACTACATAGTTTTAACTGCAGCACCTTTAATCTACTACTAGTTCACTGCCTCCATACATGTCCCCTTATCAAACGAGGCTGTGTCGGCAGAATTTGGGTTTGTTTTTCATGGCTTCATGTTAACTTTGTCGCCACCCACGCTGCTGTGTAATCCACAAATATACTGGCAAACTTTTATCATGTACCGATATTATTTGCGCTTCTTGCTCACCTCCTTTGGTTCCTCTCTGCCACCCATTGGTTTGAAGCCTGAGTCCTTAGGGATTTTTGCCATGCCACTCCTACCTGCCGCTGCGGCCGCTGCCTCTGCATGCCGTCCCCTATAGTGTCAGGGTCAATTATTGGATGTTTTACATGCTATCTAGCTTCATTCTGTCACTCTGTCATGGCCATGCTGTTGCCCATAATTTTGGCATAATGGTGCGATTAAGCAGCCTCAGAGGCATCCATCATGCTGCCCCTGCTGTTTCCTGTCCTTTCCGTGGTGTTTCCATCCTTTTCTGAGGTTCCCAGGTGTTTGGCCAAGCTTCCCTGTGCAGAGCCTTGGTCCCCTTGAAAAATGCTCGAGTCTCCATTGACTTCAATGGGGCTCGTTATTCGAGACGAACTCGAGCATCGGGAAAAGTGCGTCTCGAATAACGAGTACCCGAGCATTTTAGTGCTCGCTCATCTCTAGTAGTCACCCATAGCACCCAAACAGTCACCGCTTTTATTATTATCACGGCCATGAAACATGAGAGCTAGAATTGATTAATGGCCATGGACTACTTACCTAACGATTTGGACACAGTGTTGACTGGCCCATTAGAGTACCAGGTGATCGTTTTTGGGACTACTGGACTATTTTTGGACATAGGAAGATCCCAACGTCAACGCAAATAATGCCAAAGCTCAAATTCTATCCTTGTTATTGTCTCTGGTCAGATTTGAACCTGAAAGCCTGAAGCTGGAGCTGAATTACACTATCCCTGTGACATGATAAGTCTGCCATGATGGCACCCTGGCAATTCTTCACAAACGTGTTGTAAAAGTGACTAGAAGTTGTAGTCGTAACATCCTCATTGCATCCACATTACAGTGTAAGGCTGGCTTCACATCACATTTTTTGAACCCGCCTGATGTATGCTAAAACGTATACATTTAAAAAATGACAAAAACGGATGCATTTTTTGTCCACGTTTATTTAATGTTTTTGATGTAAACGTCACATCCGTTTGCATACGTTTTTACGCTTTAAAAAGATACTTTTTTTCCACTCCCGCTGTCTGCACCATCTGAAGCCGTTTCCATTTGTCCCTATCAAGAAGGAGAATTTTAGGATCCATATTTGGGCATAAAAACTGATGTGACGGATTAATGTGTACTCTTGAACACTTTCTGCATATGTCATACATAGACACCAATGTTAAAAAAAAAGTATAGGTTTTTAATAGGTTTTTTAAAAGGACATGGAAAACGCAGCAGCCCACGTTTTTCTCAACCTAAGAAAAAAGGATACAGACGCACAGGACAACAAATGTACAGTGTCTGGGCACCCGTCATGTCCATAGATTAATAAATATGCCGTAGCACACTTTTAAATATGTTTTTTGCAGTCAAAACCGTCTCTCTCAGGCAGATGCAAAAAAACGTGATGTAAGCCCTGCCCCCCAACTCCATTCACTATCACTAATAAGAAATTGTAGGGTGCACAGTGGTCACTGGTTGCAGGTTGAGAATCATGCTGTAGGCAGGGCCGGCGGTAGCCCTGGGCATACTTGGGCAGGTGCCGGGGCCCACATAAGGCTGTACATAAGGAATCCATAGGAATGATGGGTCTGTACCTATTGAATCTATATGGTATGAGGGGGCTTATATAAAATAACCATGAGGGGCTGTTTGGTTTGATAAACTTGGTGAATATTTTAGGGAACAGGAGGCTGTTTTAGTTTCTGAATTTTTAATGCTGCCATGTGAGTTCACTGCAGAGGGGCCCACTGTGGCTCTGTCACCCAGGAGCCTACTGAAACCTGGAGCCTGCACTGGCTGTAAGACTAGTACTTAGATGCATTTTCATCTGGATTTTTAAAATGGGGCTAGAAAAAGTAGCAGCCAACACCACTCTTGTTGCTGGTATTACAGCACAGACACTTTCAAGTGAATCTGACTAAGCCGGACAAGAGCAGTGCTCAACTACCTCAACCCGCTTCCTAATCGAATGCTGTCTCTTACCTTGCTCTACATCTTAGCCTTTGCATTCTTTTTAAAAAAATACATTTTGACATTTTTATATTTTGACCGTATTGCTTGTTTAAAATGTGCAAAGAACTTACAAAATGGTTCATCCTTCAGCCTTTAATGCAGTGAAAATATACATGACAGCTGTAATTTTTTTGCCTCCAAATCATGAAATCGGCTCTCCGTGAAGTAACATCTGGCCGCTATAGAAGTGTCTGTGTTGGGTGATTTCATACTTGGCTTTGTGATTCAGTGCTGCGCTAACATATTCAGCAGATGTGCTATACAAATTGTGTTTTAATGATGTCACCTGATATATCACTTTCCAGAATTCTCTTAATAATTAAAGAAACAATTGCTGCGGTTTGTAAGTTATGATGGACTGCAAATCATAAGAAAATAGAAAAATTTAGGATCATACTAACCGAGTGTTAAAGTGACCTAATGTGGTGAATCATTGCTGAAGGAGATGAAGTATGTGTGCTGTATATCTGTAGTGCAGGACTCTATGGATCGTATACATAGGCTACATCTATAAAGGGGCTATGGAAACATAAGTATTTATACACACACATGTGGAAAATAACCTTCAGCTGTCTGTTTTTATAATAAAAGGCAATTGACCCAGAGACACATTCATTTTTTTAACCATCTATATGATTTTACAAACCTGCCCGATTTGAGCTTATTCTGTGAAAATTAAAAATATTTTTTTTATATTTTGAGGTCTGTGGGTGACTGGGCACTATAGTATGACCAAAGAACCTCTAGAGTTCCTCACAGCTGCCTGGACACAAAAGTTACTGTTTCTGATCATTCTCAAAATCCTACTCAGGCCACCAGGGAGTTATGGGATAGAAAGATACTAGTGGACTTCAACTAGGTCTCCATTGAGTGGAAAGAAGAATATACCCAATACACTATGATTGCTGACTCAGGTTGCACAGTGTGACAACACCATCCAAGAGCCACGGCCAGAAAACTATGGCATCTCTAGGCTGGGGATACCAGTTATGCCACACACAAGACCACACAGCAGCAAGATGCTCAGATGTATATGAAAGGGTGTAAACTCAAATCCTGGTGCTAAAACTTCTTCTGCCGAATCCTCGTGCAGCCAAGCTGCTGCAGGTCCTTCATATGTTCGTCCAGGCCCTTCAGCTGTCCACGTATAGTGTATGGACACAGGTTATTAGACCAGACCAGGTCCTTCATATGTTCATCCAGGCCCATCAGCTGTCCACGTATAGTGTATGGACACAGGTTACCAGACCAGACCAGGTCCTTCATATGTTCATCCAGGCCCATCAGTTGTCCGCGTGTAGTGTATGGACAGAGTTTACCAGACCAGGCTTCAGACTGCTTGCTTTATTCTTCAGCCAGGCGAAGACCAAACTACTGAGCTGCCCCTTCACACAAGCTTCTAACAACACAGCAGCAGATGTCACCTCCTTCCCACAGTTCTCTTCCCCTATGTAACATGTTGTGCTTGGGGCCATTTAGCTACAAAAGCGGGGGGGGGGGGGGCTTCATTCCCATAAATCAGCTTAAACTTCGGATTCGTGATGAATCGAATTTTCCATGAAATTCGGACCGAATTCCACTTCAATCGAATCGATTCGCCCATCTTTACCTAGGGGCTACTATTATTTAACATATCTGTTGCCTTGGGAATATGCGCATTGCCTAGGGGCTACTGTTCTATAACATATTAATTGTCTGGGGAAAATGTTTGTTGCCTAGGTCTACTGTTGTACAAAATGCTTGTTGCCTCGGGCTTGCGGTTATATAATATGCTTTCTCCCTAGTGAATAAGCTTATTGCCTAGGGTCTACAATTATTTAACATTATCATTGCCCAGGGAATATGTTTGTTGCCTAAGGAATATGCATTTAGCCTATGGGCTACTATTATTCAACATCCCTGTTGCCTAGGGAACATGTTTATTGCCTAGGGGCTACTATTATTTAACATATTTGTTTCCTAGGCCATACAGTATGCTCGTTGCCTGGAGTTATATAACATATTTGTTGCCTATGCAATATGCTATGTTTAATAATTCTGTGACCCAATCATTGTGGAGACTAATTTTCTTGTTGCATAGGAATCTCTATACTTGGGATACATAGGGATCTCTGTACCCTATCAGCAGCTCCTTACCTCCTAACTGGTGCCTATATCCCAACATTGGAACAAAGTGAGATCTCACATGCTTGCTTCCTTGAGGCTACTGTTATGTAACATGCTTGCTACTTAGGGAAAAATTTATCAAACACTAGCGCTTGTGCATGGCATATGACGGAAGCTCTTACTATTGAATATACAGATTTGGTCATATATGGCCAAAAGAGATCATTAAAACAAAAGGCAATGTGACAATCCCTCACAAATAATTAGAGATGCTCTTCCATCTTACTGGTGGCAAGTTCCACAGTAAGGCCCCTTGTTCCAACGCCCCATTCATTCCAGCCCCTGCTCTGCACCTTCCAATGTATAGAAGTGCCACCATCTAACGCCTGACTAGGTGTTAGATCTGCCTGCACCTGGCGTCAAGAAGACCAGTGTACCTACGGATCAGTGTGTCAGTTGTAGGCAGCGCAATGTTGAGCAGGCACAGAGGAACACCAGAGGAACCATAAAGGCGCAAGGCTCATCTCATTACGCTAACATCACCTGCTCCCCAACGCAATACATTATTCTATTTCTTACTTGTATATTTTTAAAATGCATGTAATTGTATGTAACCTGTAAGCAGGTAACATTATGCCAGTCTCTATGTACAAAATAACTTCCCTATGGGATCAATAAAGTTGTATTGTATATCGTATGGCACATTGAAGGGCAGTGGCCAATTGACATACCTCATGTTACTTGCTGGCAGCCATTCACTCAATTGTAACATACTGACATCTGGATCTGAGTGGAGCTAGCAGCATAATTCTGATCACAGTATGATTCAAACCATCCAATCAGACGGCCGACTGGTTTATACCACTAAGACAAATAGAAGAGGGTTTGGTCAACCAGCTTCGTAGCCCCCAATCATCCCGGATTTGCCGGGACTGTCCTAAAAGTTTTTCCGGGCCGTTACGCTGTCCCGAAGGGTTACGAAATTGTCCCAGTTTTCCCCATTTCACCACGTTGATTCAAATGATTGTGAAGGGGTCATGAGGTGGAACATGGCTGCTGCCAGCTCCTCCAACAGAGCTGTCATTAGCCCCGACCCTCCTCCTCGCGTTCAGCCTGTGTCTAGAGACACAGCAAAAAGATTCCTTGCCTGCTCCCACAGTAAGGGGAGCAGTTTAGAGGGCTACTAAAAAGAGTGACTTATGCATCACAGAAATTTTTGCCCCTAAGACACTCCTTTTGCTTTGCCCTTTACTTTTGCCCCTCTTTCACCCTTCCAAAGGTTGGTTGGTATGAAACTGATATCTATGTATAGCATTATATCATTATATCTGTATAGGGATTCCAATGTATTCCATTATACCTAAACTTGGAGATTATTATATACAATTATACATGTACTGGGACATCAGAAAGAGTTGTCACTAGAGATGAGCGAGCACTAAAATGCTTGAGTGCTCGTTACTTGAGTCGAACTTTTCCCAATGCTCGAGTGCTCGTTTCGAATAACGAACCCCATTGAAGTCAATGGGAGACTCGAGAATTTTTCAAGGGGACCAAAGCTCTGCAATAAAATGTGTCATTTTATTGAGAAATAAGGAAGTCAGTCCTGTTTCTTCATTTTTTTCTATTCAATGGAATATTTGTGGAACTTCAAAAATGGAGAATGAACCGTGTTAAACATCTGTAATGTGTTCTTCACACATATTGAGGCAGATTTATCAAGCTGCCTGAAAGTCAGAATATTCCTAGTTGCCCATGGCAACCAATCACAGCTACCTCTTTAAAATATTCATGAGCACTGGTAAAATGAAAGCTGAGCTGCAATTGGTTGCCATGTGCAACTAAGAATATTCTGACTTTCAGACAGCTTGATAAATCTGCCCCATATTGTTCTTCACATACTATTGTGAAGAACACCGTTCTGCACTCGTGTCTTCTGATAAGTTAGCAGATGTACGGAAACATCTGCAATGTGTTCTTCACTGTGTTCACTGTGTTCTTCACTTAAATGATCCTTAATGATCCTTAAATTTCACTGTTCTTCACTGTGTTTATTTAAGTGAAAGCTCGTTATCGAGCAGGCGAAATACTCTTCCGAGCAACGAGCCGTTTCGAGTATGCTAATACTCGAACGAGCATCAAGCTGGGATGAGTATACTCGCTCATCTCTAGTTGTCACCTTCTCCTTTGCAGTTTGGCAGTAATGACAATTGAAAACTGCCCACTGCCTTTAAATCTTGAAATAAAAATTGTCTTCTTCAGGTTATTAGGACCCATTTATAGTTTCAGACCCTTTGGACCATTAAAAGATCCCTAAATACACTCGAGGACCAGTCTGACCTAATAAAATGTTTCCCCGTGTTTTAGAGTTATTGTATTGTTCAGTAAATGAAATGTGTCCGACTATCATTTTCTGAAACCAACTATGGTAAGTCAAAGAATATTTTTGTCACCAAATGTCACATTACAAAGATTGTCTGCTTAAGACAGCCCCTTGTTTAATGTTTCCTTATCATCCCCTTAATCAGCTTAGGATGGTAAGCAAACATTGGATAAGAAGAGGTGAAATTGACACAGCAATGAATATGGAGTTTATTTCCTTTGGATTCTGCATGAACTCCCCCACTACACACCTTACTCTGGAATTTTCAGCAGGTCATATCTAGGACATTGGAACATTTTCCATTGTCTGTTAAGTATCAGAGCTTTTACACCATAAAAATTAGAAAAAAACTGCTATTTTTTTTAAATCGGGAAACAAAAATAATATTTCATACCATAATATAGTTTTATGGATAGCACAGTCCTGTAAATCTAACACAGAAAGGGGAAAATTAGGTTTCAGGAGAAAAAATTGCAATTTAAATGCAAATAGGAATAAATGATGTCTAAAAATGATGAGGTTAGGGCGTACTTCACACTATGTTACATACTACAGAATTCTTATTTTGGGGTATGACTACAATGGACCAGTGGTGTTGCCTAAGGCACCTTACACACTAGAAAGTTTGATTCATTAAACGCGACATGTCAGTTCAGTTCCAATTGCTCGGCGTTTGGGTTGGATGTTCCAGGCAGCACTCTTTTTTCCGACTGTCCAAAAAAGTGGCTTATCCTCTGTGAAAAAGGGGGAGTCGCCTCACTGGAAATAACCCATGCTCCAGAAAATTCGATATTTAGGTGCAGCTAAATAGACCAACTAATAGGAGGTGCAAAGTAAAACTCACCAGTCTTATACTGCACCAGATTAATCATCCAGCATCAGGCACAGGGATTAATCTGGCGGAGCAGAGAAATGTCTACTTCTACTCTGCACTGGTCTAATGACCCGATACATTAATAGGTTTCCCTGAATATCACCAGATTTTATCATACTTAGCTACCAGACACTCCACTTACCTGTCCTTTCTAGAAATTCCCATTGTTATGTGAAATCTCCCCTGTTTACCAATAAAATAAAATACATCAAAAGTTATCTGCGAATGAGATGAGAAGAGTCATTTTTTACTTGGGATGAGTTACTTTTAGAGGCTAGACATATAGGGACACATTTACTTACAAAGTCACTCGAGTTCACTAAAAGTGCATTGTCTATGTTTAGTGCTGCGTGCGGCGATTCACTAAGATTGTGCACCAGAAATCATTAATGTGTCGCTTCTCTGCACTGGTCCGACAGAGTTCACCATCTTTTTTGTGGTGCACCTTTAACATAGGACGTGCGACACAATCTCAAAGTTAAATATGGCGCTCAGTCCGAATCAGTTGGACCGTCCAAAGACACGATCTCTGCCTTAGTGAAGGGAATAAAATGCTCCAATATGAAAAGATATATTATGAAAGAAATAATATACTAAAGTACTTTGAGGTCTGGGTGGATGGAGAGGAGGGGGAGATAGGGAGGAGATTTATTTTGGGTTTTTTTTCATATCTACAGTTTTTTGCGTTTTCTTTTATCTAATCTTTGTACATAGTTCTCAGGGTTATAGAAAAATAAAGAGGGAAATTGTACTATTATTGGATATAAATAAATCTGTATTACGATGTATCCATATATTAATGTAAGTTGATTGGTTTGTTAGGTGGGGCTTGGTGGGTTGACAATATTGTATGTCAATGTGGGGAAAACAGTTTATTTTCTTGTTGCTTAGGTTGAAGACCAAATAAAAATTTATATTAAAAAAATGAAGACTCTCAACTTACATCAGGCAGTGGGGGGGAAAGGGGGAGCGTGCATAAATTAAAAAAAGGGGATGCTAAGAGGCGCGTGAGCGGCATCAGTCAGACCACCTCCGACACTTTTACAAAGTTATTATTTCATTAATAAAGATGCAAGAAAACATGATAAAAATGGTTCCTCCATCCCCTCCTGAACGAGCAGTAAACTGGTGGTAGATGTTCTTTATCCAGCACTGAAGCTTCTTAATTCTCATAGATGGCTGGGGTCCTGGTTCATTATATTGATACCCTATTCACAGCATGTGCCTTGAATATCTCTACTTGAAGTCTACAGTTATGATACCCGATCATTGTACGGAGCACACAGCCATCTGCTTCTTGCTTTACGCCGTTTGCTACACAAGAAAAAACAAGTGATCAGTAGAGTGGCTACTGTACGATACCCACTGATCAGATTTGAAGGCCTATCCTAAAAGTAGGTTATTAATAAAATAAATACTCCTAAATAAATACTCCTTGAGCTCTTACACCCGGATTGTGGCTGTTTTTAAGTGTTTTTATGGTTTTTGTTGAATAAAGACGAGATATTTTTTCCATATACTGTACATCTGTCTTTTCTTTTCTCTTGTTGGCTATAATAAATACTCCTCTAATTTATTGGAAATCACATTTAAAGTAGATTTTAGGGTGAAATGAAATTGAAATTAAAACTAACATAACAGCTGTCAGGCTAATTAGGGGGATGAAAGAATATAGCAAAAAATTAAAGGGTACCCCAGTACTTTATTATTAATGTCTGATTCTTAGGATTATTACTCAATATCAGATTTACTGGCGATTAACGAGAACCAAAATCCGCCCTGTATTCTGTAGCTATTGTAAAATGTGCTATACCAAGATGAGGGGTTATGCGTCCTTGATGCTGTGAAAGGCCACCAATATAAAAGTTCTTATTTTCCCTAGATTGACCTCAACCATTGGTTATAGCCAAAAGAAAATGTATCTGTTTTTTTTTTTTTTGCTTTATAGGCTACATTTTACTTTTAGTATTTAAAGGAACAAAATGTTTCAATGCCTCTATCTGTAAATATTTCAATGTGTGTTTTACAGGAATAAAACAAATCATACGCCTACAGTTATCCCTAATCACTACTTTCTGTTCCCATGATCTTCATGGTCTTTTCATAACCTCAGTCTTCTGCAATCATCACTTCTTTCCCCACCTCTAGCTTCATGTCTGTTCTTTGTTTCTCATACTAATCTCTACTTTTATCTCCTGTTCTTACTACTTCTTTACCCATTATTTTTATCTTTGCTGTAGCTCTGCCTGCTGTACTCATTTAGTTTATGTACTTTATGTACTGGTCCATGGCTTATTCTCATAGGACCCTTGTGCATGGCTTTAATAGTTACAAGACATAAGCTGCATTTTCACATCCTTCAGCTGTACTCTTCCCCCAGCCTTCCTCTCTCTTTTACACTACAACCCAACCCACCTAAGCCCAACTCTTCCTATCTTTTTCATTCAATTTAACCCCAGCTCTGCCTATCTTTTCCACTCTGTTCTGCCCCTTGGATGCTTCTTTTCTGCACTTTACACTCATCTTTTTTAAATGACTACCATCAAAATAAAGAATGATAAACTAATGACATTTACTGATAGTTTCAGACACTGTGGTAATCTTTTTAAATTTGTGTAGCCTCATTCCTCCTAAAACTTTTAAATTTATGCTAATCAGACTATAGAGCTCTATGGGGTGTTACCAGAACCCCTCCCTTCTTCACAGAGTTTTACACTGTGCAGGAGCACTTCTCAAACTCCCCCCTGCTTTCTTCACACTTCCCTCCTCCCTTCGCCTGTTATAATCTCACAGCAGTATGGAGTTATAGCGCACCTTGTGGGGGGGGGGGGGGGCTCCAGCTCCTGCTCCTCTAGAGCACTTCTTATAACAATAATAATAATCTTGATTTATTTAGCACCATCAAATTCCGTAGCCCTTTACAAATCAAAGGGACACGTACAAGTATAATATTTCATTACAGATTACAAACAGAACAATAGGAGTGAGGGCCCTGCTCAGAAGAGCCTACAGTCTATGAGGATGAAGGGGTTGACACAAGAGGTAAAAGAGATTGTATAATGGTCCAGCCATAATTTATAAGGGGACAATATAAAATAATGCAATAAATAATTTAATAAATAAAAATTCTGCTGCTAGAACCAGCCATCATCCGCCATCTTATATACAAGGTCCAAGATGAAAGTGACTGCAGAGAAGCCTGGAGCTTGGTATATACCTGGTGTTGGGAGAAGGACATAGAATGGATTAGATAAGGTAGAGTTGACATTTCATACAGTTAGCGAGTGTGATAGGCTTGCCTAAAGAGATGTGATTTAAGAGTTTGAAACTTTGGAGGGTGGGTATTAGTCTGAGAGTCTGGGGAAGGGCATTCCAGAGAATTGGTGAAACTCGGGAGAAGTCCTGGAGACGTGTATGAGGGGTTCGAATTAAGTTAGAGATTAATCTAATATCACTGACAAATCGAAGAGCACGGGTAGGGCGATAGACTGAGATGAGAGAAGAGAGATAGGGAGGTGCAGCCTTATGCAGAGCTTCTTACTCATTAGGATATGTTTTAGTTAATTTAATTAACGTATTAATTTTCAAATTAAAACACCATAGATAGCAAATATAGAAAGATTACTACAGCCACGGTGCCTGGGTTTATGCATATGTGTCCCTTGTTCATCATTCTTAATTTGTACATTCATGCCTGCTCTTCTCACTGCTACTTTTATCTTACTATTCTGTCCACATCCTACCCATATTACTTTCTTTCATGCGGAGATCAAAATCACTGTCATATCTACATGTGCCAAAATACTGTCAGTTTAATTGACATTGTTCTCATATCCTTAACACTGTTCTGTTGCAGATGTTAAAGTCACTTGAAGACCAAATCTTTCTTTACACTTCCATAATGACTCTGCAACCTGGAGCCTTCCCTCATTACTGCCGAGATAGGTTAGTGATCCGAAGGGAACCGACTTATCTTTTATCTTTCCTACCATTATATTATATATCTACAAAGTTAAACAAAGGTGTAAAACGTAATTACAACAGACAGTGCGATATAATTGACAGTTAATTAGATTTGGACTAAAACTAGAATATTCTGCAAGCAAAATGTAAGTTTACCTTGAACATCTGTTCAATGATTCCTGGTAAGGATTTTCGTACTGTAAAGTGATAGACATAATCAGCCCTTCGCAGACAGTGACAGCAGAAGGCTCCTCTACAACTAGTCTACAGGGGCCCCACTGTGCACTAGCTTTTCATGGTGCTGGAAAATTCTCCTTGATAATGGGAAGTTGCACCCAGTTCTGCAAACCACAACACAAACTCAACACAGTTGTGACATTTCCATACTAATTATCAGCTGCTTTCCAAGTCCTATGTTGGTATAGAGCAGTGATGGCGAACCTTTTGAAGACAGAGTGCCCAAGCTACATCCAAAACCCACTTATATGTTACAAAGTGCCAACATGACAATTTAAGCAGTAACTTATTGATCCCTGCTGTATCACAGGTTGTAATCGTATTGGCGTCCTGAGTTCACCAATACAATAGAAAGATGGTGGAGAAATTTGGATTGTAGCTTCCCTCTATGGTCCCCTGAAGAGGAAGAATCAAGGGACCCAGAGCAGGAGCTCCAATGACAATCCATCTCTATCCACACCTTCTTGCTCCTCCTGTAGTCTTGGCAGCCAAGGA
This sequence comes from Engystomops pustulosus, assembly GCA_019512145.1. Classification (NCBI taxonomy): domain Eukaryota; kingdom Metazoa; phylum Chordata; class Amphibia; order Anura; family Leptodactylidae; genus Engystomops; species Engystomops pustulosus. The sequence continues at coordinate 37,655,179 of CM033647.1, forward strand.
TGTCACTTTAAAATAGCGCTGATCATGGCAAGTCCTGGGCTGTATTGTATAACAGCAGAAAGCCTTGAGTCCTGGCTGGCAAACTCTGTGTTGGGTTGAAGGCCTGGGTGCCCACAGAAAGGGCTCTGAGTGCCACCTCTGGCACCCGTGCCATAGGTTCGCCACCACTGGTATAGAGGATACATGGGCACCTCTCGTAACACAACTATATATGCACATACTGTCTACTAATATAATAAGGCTTACAACACAATAGGCATGTAAATGAGACCTCAAAGAAGCATGTATAATGTGTGTCATACATGCCCATTTCACTACAGTGCAAATACACCCAACATTTTATAATGAGTACATCATCCATGTGATATTGTTTATCAATTATATTTATGTCAATCTAGCGGTTAATAGAGATGAGAAAATCTATTAGTAGTTTTGTAGATTTGCTAATATTTGCAGTGAATAAAATATAAATCTTATCTGATTCGACCCAAATGAATCTTTGAAAATAGCAGTGAGATACTGCTGTCATTCATATCAGAGCTAAAGGAGGTAGAGGCAGTCCCCGGGTTACGTACAAGTTGAATTTGTCTATAAGTCGAAACTGTATATTTTATAATTGTAACCCCAAACAGAATTTTTTTGGTCTCTGTGACAATAAAATTTAAAAATGTTGGATTGTCATAAGAACCAGGATTAACAATAAAACTTCATTACAGACACCTGTGATAACTGTTATAGCTGTGTATTGTGGCCTAAGGATAAAGTACAGTAAATTACCAAAATCCAGAGGGCCATTTGTAACGAGGGGTCGTCTGTAAGTCGGGTGTTCTTGAATAGGGGAATGCCTGTAATAATAATAATAATTCCTTTATTTATATAGCGCACACAGATAATGCAGCTCTGCACAGAGATTACCAAATCAGTCCCTGTGCCTAATGGGGCTCACAATCTAATCAACCTATCAGTATGTTTTGGAGTGCAAGGCTGAGTGAAAATGGTGGATCACCTTTGGGTGCCCTAAGCTGAGAGTTTTGCCTACCCAGAGACTGATAGAAAGGTACTTGGTATAGTCAAGATTGACTTGTTGTTTAGTTAGAGCTTGGAAGATAAGGTTTTGTGTTGTGTTTTATGTTGAAGAAAGACTGTATTTTTGCTTTTTTTTTAAATAAAGCACAGGCCAGTTCTGTTTTTGAATTGTTTTTATGTCTGTGTCTCTGTCTTGATCTGTTTATGCCCATTTAACAGCCTCTACTAAAGCCAGTCCTGCATAACACACCCACTGGGGAAAATTTATCAGAAGTGTCTTAGGCCAAACTGTTCTAGTTGCCCAAGGAAACCAATAAAGGCTCACCTTTGATCTTAAAAACAGCAGTGGGAAAATGAAAGCTGAGCTCTGATTGGTTGCCATGCCTAACTAGAACACTTCTGCTCTCAGACACTTTTAACAAATCTCCATTGCTGATATTTTTGTGCCTGATTTCTCTGTTATCTGTCACTTGTGAATATTTTTACAGTTTTCACCTTTAGGCTACATTCACAATAACGGGTGCCCGCTGTACTTTAGCATTGCCGGCACACATCGTTGCTCACCCCTGCCCCATTCCGTAGAGGAACATTGCCCACAGCACCATATACTGCTCTTGTTTTGCAATTATTTTATACATTTTAAAATTTTTCTCATCTGGACATTCACATTCAATTTATTTCATCGGACGTATACATACATTTCTTCAACTGGATGTTATGAAAAATATATCCTTGTGTGAAGATTATTTCCTATAAATGTAGTCTATAGTCCCTTAGAAAAGAGATTGCTGTTCTTGGATACAACCACCGTTGCTGGAGGGATTACACAAAGAAACAATTGTTTTTGCATATGAAATGGACGGGAGTTACTGCATGTCTCACAGCCTGTGGTAATGAGAACTGAATCCAGGTGGTCGGGATCCTCAATAGCACACCCTTGGAAACTGCTGGAAGAGTGAAGGGTTGGTTGTATCCAAGGAGAGCTATCTTGTTTCTAAGGGACAACATGGTTACATGTATGGGAAATTATTTGCAGGTACAATGTTTTTAATAACATTCAATTGAAGAAATGTAAATGCCTAGATGAGAATACAGGTGGTCCCCTACTTAAGAACACCTGACTTACAGACAACCCCTAGTTGCAAATGGACCTCTGGTAATTTACTGTACTTTAGCCCCACATTATTAAAGGTGTCTGTAATTAAGCTTCATTGTTAATCCTGGTTCTTATGACAATCCGACATTTTTAAAATCCAATTGTCACAGAGACCAAAAAAAATTGTCTGGAACTACAATTATAAAATATACAGTTCCGACTTACATACAAATTCAACTTAAGAACAAACCTCCAGAGCCTATCTCGTACGTAACCTGGGGACTGCCTGCATTATCATTATTATTATTATTGCAAACACTATTGGTTAGGGACTTCTGGTTGACAATCCCTGCACTGACTAAGTGCACAGGAAAGAGGACCAAACACAAAAGGATAGACAACAGAAAAAAGATAGACAAGCGAAATAAGACAGAATCGGGTGAAATCCAAGATAGAGGCAAAGCACAGAATCAACTAACAAGGAGAATGGTTAAGTGATAAAGCAGAGGTCAAAGTATAGCAAAGAAATAGCAAGCATAAATTGGGTAAAGGAATAAGGTAAGGACTAGTAAAACCAGCATGGCGCAATGGAACTGGGTTGTGAATGATGGACGCTACCCCCAGCAGCTGACTGGACGGGCTGTCCATCACTCAAGTTAACTGTTTGCTAAACAGAGCTGAACTGCAGAGGAATCGGGTGTGATTCAATCAATCCCAATACAGCAGCAACCTTAGCCATAGTTCACACACACCAAACACAGAGGAAAATCAACACCTTCTAAGTCGCATTCAGCTGACAGAAGATGATGATAGTACGGATGTTACAGTCATGCTATACAAAGCTTCTATATTTGCTTCCAGTGGACAGATTTCTATCCAGAGGAAGTAAACATAGTAGCTTTCTATAGCATGAAGGTCAAGAAATCTAGAAAACAGTGTGGAATTGATACAGTAAGTATAATGGAAAATAATATTTATTTGTTGAAACAGGGACACCCTTTTAATATACTTATTTCTGGTCTGGTCATTTATGGTTCTTTTCTCATGTTGCTTGTCCTCTCCATACACAATGGGTATTAAACGTGCACTGATCGCTGTAGATAAACCGTAGTTGGCATCAAACCCGTCAGGGGCACCTAACAGTTCTTTATAAGGCCCTGCCATCTTGGATGGCCAATAGGGCCCCCCCTCCTCCCGCGTTGTCATCAGAGTGCGCCATTTGGTCATCATGACAGTTAGGAGACTTTTTAAAGCTCCCATTGTTGTCATTCGGCAGGATATTCACAATATACAGCAATACAATAATACAAGGTATTAAGACATAACTAAACTATGGAGGACTTCATGGTCCAAGCCTGGTCTTGTGACCCCTGGAACTTCCAGTCAGACGCATGTCCCAAAAACGGAAGTACTGGAGAGACACAGGAATCGGGAGGCACAGTGGGATTCTTTTTGTTTCTTACTCCAACCCTTGTTTTAAGATTCTGGTATGCAATTTTATTAATTTTATTTTCCAAAATGTATTTCATGGAAAATCATGATGTGGTGCTGCATAGCTAGAATAGTGTCTGCAACATGTTTCCGCTATTTTGCCTATTGAAGTAAACCACAGCGTGCCTTGGTATATAGCCATGTTGTAAGATTAGGATTTGTGCAATGCCACACACACAACATGGGTATGTTCATACAGGCAAGAAAACCTGAAGTATTGTCTGATTGCAGCAAATGGCTGAAATTACCTAAAGCCCTTTCACCAGTTTTCTGTCGGACTTTGCACGTTCTTTGTAGTGCAAACGGCTTGCACAGGTATTTAAGAAGTGTCAGTGCCAAATTTGTGTCACACGCAACTCATTTGTGTCGCGGCTGCACTATACCTGACGTATAAATTTCTGCTCTGAAGGGGCGTTCCAGTGCACAGTCTGAATGTGTGACACATTTATAATGCAGAGTCTGACAGAATTGTGTCGCACGGCCCATGTTATAAGTGCAGCGCCAGATTCATCAAAAACGTTAGCCAGAAATCCTGACTCTTGTGCCCCCTGCACTATACACAGGCAAACTGTCTTTGTGGGCCACTGAATACAAGTGGAATCTATAAGGGTTAAATTACACCAATTCAATGTAGAAAATATATGACCCTTTCAGCTATTCCTCTTCTATTTTCTATCTTTCTCTTCCATCTTTCTAAATACTTGGTAAAATGTTTAGTTATGGGGCTAGGAAATCGAACTTAACCATCAGTCCTCATTAACATGAAGGTTGTATAAAATGCACATGTGAAGGCTATATAAAATTCAGTGCAAGTCATATTCCTGGTAAAGTTTGCAGCTGGAGCCTAGAAGTCTATGGGAATGGGAAAAATATGCCACACTGGTGTCAACCACATGCAGTCTCTAGTTGTTTCTCACTTTCTAGGTAAAACAATCATGTGACCCTTTAAGGGGTTTGGGGAAAACTAGTGAAACTTTTTTTTTGCTTATATGCAAAGTGGGACATATGGACAGGGCTGGCGCCAGCACTGGGCATACCTGTGCCTGGGCTCGGGCCCACATAAAGCTGTATATAATGAATCCATAGGGTGTGAAGGGGGCTGTTTGGTATGATATACTAGGGAATATTTTAGGGAACAGAAGACTGTTTTTGTTTCTGAATCTTTATGGCTGCCACGTCAGTTCACTGCAAAGGGGCCCACAGAGGCTCTGTCGACCAGAGGCCTATTGAAACCTGGAGCCGACCCTGCATTTGGATGACCACAGAACGTCTTTGCGAACATAATGCTCAGCAACGAATTACACTCTAATGACACACGGACCTTAAAAACAGACTACAGATCTATTGTCGACATCCCAGGAACAGTATATGTTCATAAATAGGTAGCCTTAAGCCTAGCTTCATCAGATACGGGTGGTTTTAGGGTATGCTAGGTTAAAATAATCTGTCAGGCTTTTTGACACAAATTGATTGACTTGAGCAGCGTCTGTCTGGTTTCCACCTAGAATATAGGGCGAGTCGCTTCTTTTTTCGGCAAGCTGACCATGCTGTTTGCAAAAAAAAATAATCTGTAATAGGCATCAAAAAATACCTTAACCCAGAGCTTAGTGTTGTAGTTCTTCAACCATTTGAGAGCTACTATCTTAGGTGAAGTGCATCCAAACAAGAAGTACTTTATTAGTACTAGATGACTGGGAGCAAAGCGGTTAATAGGAGCCGGTTCTGCTTTTCTGCAGCTTGGTTGGTGTAATAGTTAGATTACAGCACTGCAGTGACATCATCGCTGTCTCTCCAGCCAGGAGAAGAAGGAGGAAGTTTAACTCCAGAGCCTGCAGTGGGACCTCTAGTGTTTTTGTAACTCACAGCGCTGGCAAAGTTCCTGTACAGTTCAAACACACACAGAGCTCCCATTGTTCCTCACTGTTCTCCAGCCCATTGATCCTAATATGGAATTCAGCAGGAAACTCATGATTTCCTGACACAGAGCAAGCCCAAAAAGAAAGATTATGAAAAAAAAAATCTCCATCCTCCTACCCTCCCTTCCATATTAGATACTGGAAAGAGTGGAGGCTGGGAGAGGATTAGCAGCGAGCTCTGATTTCTGTGGTCAGCCTACTGGAGGGACAAGTGACGTCCACACGTCTAATTCCCCCTCCTGTGATGCACAAACACTGAGCTGTGTCAGGATGAGGGAAAGTCTGGGAAGTCTGTGAATTGTAGCAATGAGGGGCTCAAACACTTGCATGCAAAATACCAACCCTACAGGCACACAAAGTAGCAAAGTATGATTATTGGAGGACATTGCCGCAGAATGTGGGGTGTATTATGATCTCCAGCCTCCTGGGGGGACAGTAGGAAGAGGAATTTGGATCCCAGAATTTTTTTTTTCTTTTTTTTTCACGTGCTCTGAAAAGAGTTTGCAGCAGCCAGACATGGATACGAGAGAGGAAAATGACAGCAGTGGGTCTGGGAGCACTAACAGCATGAAGAGGATGCTGAAGTGTGTGGTGGTTGGAGATGGTGCGGTTGGGAAAACTTGTCTGGTGATGAGTTATGCCAATGATGCCTTCCCTGAGCAGTATGTGCCTACGGTGTTTGACCACTATGCAGGTAAGGGAGCGCATTATTTCTTCATTAAGAATTTTTTACTGTCTTTGTAGAAACTATGTTATTCTTATTCCGTGCACGAGGACTGTGTAAAGTGTTGGCATGTCAATTCTAATACATATGTTTTAGAATGTAGTGGATTATATTAATTTAACCCAACTCAGTGATTTATGGAAGACATTTGCTAAAATATGCCACCATATATCAGATTGTTGGTGACTGATGTGACCACTACCAATTGACCATGCCACTTGTTATCTTGTCACCGCTATTCAACTTCCCTAAAGATGTAAGGCCGGCACTATTCAACTTCCCTTATATGATGAATAGGAGTGAAAAAAGTTGATGGAAGTTGATGCTGTCCTTCCATAGCTGCCATTAATTTTTTATAGGATCGGGCAATGGGTAACAGAGGTCACTTGCCAATTCAACATTGATGGAGTAACCTCAAACAAATCCTGTAACCCATTGTACAACTGTTGACAAAACATGATTTCCTAATATTTCCTATTTTCGATCTCCCGTACACATGCATGCTTGTCTCAGTCAAGTGTGCATGTGTTCTCATTTGAGAAGAGGAATATAGCACTCCCAGCCTCTTCTTGTAGGGACTTATCTCCCTTAAGGCTACAAAAGTCACTGGTTTGGAAACTCCAAAATAACTCAGTACTCAATAAATCATCTCTTCACAGGAGCTAATGGAGTATGAAATCTCCAGGTTACCTGGTTAAAGTGCTGTTCTCTCTTATTTATTCTGATATAGGGGTCATACTACAATTTAATAGATCACTGAAAATTGTGAAGACCCCAGGCCCTGAATGAATGGTACTATGTATAGATCTGGTTAAATGAAATAGTCTGTGTTATAACTCACAGCTGCATTCACAATTATGCTTGCTTCAGAGCTGAGATGACCCAGAATCCTTTGTTGTTTTATTGTCTACATAGGGAATAAGTGAATAATTTACTTTCTGGAAAGTGTTGCATTCACACAAACACTCACTATACAGTAATTGATGTATATTAAAAATAAAAAATATCATATTTTTTGGACTATAAGACCCTTCTTACTATAGGACGCACCCAAGATTTTGCTTCCAAAAAAGGAAAAATATATTTTACACCAATTAAAATATCCCTGTTAGTTGCACTAAAGCACATCACACATAGATCTGCTCCATCCATACGTTTACACACACAGTACTGCTTCATCCATATAGTTATAATGAAAAAAGTGGGTGTAGCACAGCCACAAATTGTTTATGAGCCAATGCACAAATACCAACACGAAAGCAATACAAGAAAAAAGAATGCATTCAAGGGCTCTTGTATAGTGCAAAAATGAAAATCAAAGTTTATTAGACAAATGACAAATGTTCAAAAAAATACACACATTTAAAATCATTTAAAAATACTCTATATACATGAGATCATACAGTCACCTGGTATAGTGAATCTGTAAACTACCCCCCGACCAACACAAGGTAAGTGATACAAGGCCAACCTGACTGACCAGCAGTAAGATGGATGCTCAATTGCTAAATGCAAGTAAACAAGACGGGTCCCCTCACCTATCCAAACATGTTAAAAGCCAAATGGCAGCCTCGGGCTCCAAGCCAAATGCAAAAGATATATTGTAAACGGATAAGCATAAAGAAAGCATCAATGGAGACCAAGAAGAGGACTCTGAAATAGGCGGCAGACCTGAGAGCAGTAAAGGAAGGCTCAGGTGGACGGGGGTGGCGGGCTCCCCACGCGTTTCGTCGTGCAAAGCACGACTTCCTCAGGGGTATGTGGCCCATAGTGATCGCTACTGACCTTTTATAGTCCCTGGGATGAATGAGATGACAGATGTAACGTGTCATTGCGGTAAGGCGCCAAACCGGAAGTGACTCCGGAAAACCGGAAGTGACGTATGCTCGCATGCGCAACCCCGGCCGGGGATTGTTTGTTACGCACAGGTAACCATAGAAACCCTGTGACTTACACATAGAGCGCAACGCGATTTACCAAGATGAGAAGTGCCTGGAAATGGGCAAGAGAGTGGTGCCTGAATTCAGATGACAAAGGAAGTTAACATATATAGATCTATAGTGCGACTCAGAGTATATAAATATTAAAGCTACCAAACACTTGCAGCCAATAAAGCACATGTTATATGGGACTAAGAAAAGGCAAGTAGTACAATCAATCAAGTATAATAAACAATTAGATTTAAATTACATGTAGTGAACATCTGTCTATAGAAAGCTTCAGTTTGCCAAATAATGGTAATAAATTATTGTGTCATACATAAAGAAGCAGCTATCATAGTAAATGAGATACAAAAGGCGCTGTAGAAGTAGTAGAGACATTAAGCATCTTATCAAAACACGGGAGCTACACTTCCGGTTTTCCGGAGTCACTTCCGGTTTGGCGCCTTACCGCCTGACCGTTAGCATCTGTCATCTCATTCATCCCAGGGACTATAAAAGTCAGTAGCGATCACTATGGGCCACATACCCCTGAGGAAGTCGTGCTTTGCACGACGAAACGCGTGGGGAGCCCGCCACCCCCGTCCCACCTGAGCCTTCCTTTATGCTCTCAGGTCTGCCGCCTATTTTAGAGTCCTCTTCTTGGTCTCCATTGATGCTTTCTTTATGCTTATCCGTTTACAAATATCTTTTGCATTTGGCTGGAGCCCGAGGCGCCATTTGGCTTTTGACATGTTTGGATAGGTGAGGGGACCCTCTTGTTACTTGCATTTAGCATTGAGCATCCATCTTACTGCTGTCAGTCAGGTTGCCTTGTATCACTTACCTGTGTGTGGTCGGGGGGTAGTTTACAGATTCACTATACCAGTGACTGTATGACTCATGTATTAGAGTATGTTTAAATGATTTTAAATGTGTGTATTTTTTTTGAACATTTGTCATTTGTCTAATAAACTTTGATTTTCATTTTTGCACTATACAAGAGCCCTTGAATGCATTCTTTTTTCTTGTATTGCTTTCATCCATATAGTTACACACACACAGCTCAGCTTCATCCATACAGTTACACATAGAGCTCTGCTTTATCCATACAGTTACACACATCACTCTGCATCATACATACAGTTACACACACAGTTCTTCTACATCCATGCAGTTACACACACAGCTCTGAATCATCCATACAGTTATACACACAGCTGTGCATCATCCATACATTTACACACACAGCTCTGCATCATCCATACAGTTACACACATAGCTCTGCATCATCCATACAGTTACACACCCAGCTCTGCATCATCCATATAGTTACACACATAGCTCTGCTACATCCATACAGTTACACACAGAGCCCTGCTACATCCATACAGTTACAGTCACAGGGCTCTGTGCATTACAATCCACATACATTGACACACACAGCACATGCTCATCCATACAGTTACACACACAGCTATGCTTCACCCATACAGTTACACCCACAGCTCAGCTATGCATACAGAACCCACACACACACTTCACCCCTTCCCCTATTTCCCTCCCCATTCTCGGCAGTATGTGGTGATGTAAGAAGCATGTGATCAGTCACATGATTCTGACATCACTGCAGGTCCTATAGGACACATGGGAGAGAGCAGTGCGGAGGCTCTCCTCTTGAGGAGATCGGGTGCAGCTCTATATCAGGGCATCACCCGATCTCCATTACAGCGGTCAGGAGGGTCTGGCAGTGCTGGATCCTCCTGACCTTCGGTCTATAAGATGCAGGCACTTTTTAACAAAATGTTTTCTTGCTAAAAAGTGCACCTTATGGTACAAATAATACGGTATATCGGCCTCCTTATTACCACAGATTAGTTGATAGGAGCTGCCTGGTATTTGACTGTTTCCAATGGTATTAGGATCATGAATACAGAACCAGATTAAAATAAATATTGTTAAATAAATAATATCATTAAAATGTAACTTTTATAAAAGTTAAAGGAAACCTACCATGAGGAATCTTCAATCAGAAGTAGATCTGATGGTAGATTCCTCCTGCCTGCCTCTGCCCTAATCTGTAATATAATAATCCTGGAACCTAATCTAATTTAGCATTCAGTGCCCGGCCAAGCTGGTACACGCCCCAGGAGCCTCTGTAGTTAATTTACATATTACTAAAAAGAAAATTCAAGTTAGGTTAGGTTCCAGGATTATTAAATTACAGATTAGGGCAGAGGCAGGCAGGAGGAATCTACCATCAGATCTACTTCTGATAGTAGGTTTCTTTTAACTTTATGTATGCACTATAAAATGATGTTCAAAGTTGAAATACCAATGAACATGGATTGTGAAGTTCTTGGTTATTGCTTGGTCCTTAGATTGTGTCTCTAGACCGAAGTGTCACACATCATTTCTTTCTTGTGATCCTTTTTAAACAGAACTTTTCAGGTGGTTTGGAATAAATAACATGATGGTATGCCAAGATGCATGTGCTATAGGTCTTACCCCACATGTGGCCTGGTTTGAGAGATGTTTGTGGGGAAAGGTTTTGGGGAGCTGACCCAGTGACCTGAATCTGCTCAGGTTCCCGATGCAAGTGATTATAACTAGCCAGTGTACCACACTTAACTGGGAATGCTCCAGAAATGGATGGTAGGTCAAGTGGACTCACCTTACCATTAGAACTCACCAGGTATTGGAACTCTGATCCCTTCACCCTCTTTTCACTCCTGTGTGAAATATTGGCTGAACAAGACCATAGTAGCCATTTTATCAACAGTCTTAGCATGGGTATCAACCATTAACGTAACCTAATTAATTTTATATTGGCAACTGCCTTGTGGTGACCAGTTCATTATCCTCCTAACTAGGGCACATGCATAGAGGCTGACTACCCCTAACAAACCCATGATCCATACATCCAGGGCTAGCTCCCGATTTAACATTTACTTACCTTTCCTTGCCCTCGGTGCCCCAAAGCAGTGCCTGCAGCCACCTTTATTTCTTCAACATGTGCCCACTGTACACGTGATGTGATGTAATGGGAAGGGCTGATTCAGGGGAGCGAGGAGTTTTGCATTGTGCCTCTATGCTACACTCTTCATGAGGGGCAGATAACAAGAGGAGCCGGATAGTGATCATCATTTGTACCAGTTTTTTTCAGCACCCAAGTAGGACACTCTAGCCAGTTACTGACGCCGGACCTGCATTCATCTACAGGCTCCCAAAACAAATAACTCCTTGCTCTGCAAAAGCTCATCTGTTCTTGAAACACAGAGACACCACATTTTTGCTCTCTGTAACAAACACCCTTCAGGAGCAGGTGGGCAGGAATGTTGCTCTGATCCTCACGTGCTCACTTAACCTCTTCTGGTAACCATTGTCACTAGTAAGTTAGCACCTCTCCTGCTTTTAATGTCTATAGGGTGTTCCAGCATCATGGGTGGTGCACTGTGAGGACAAATGTACACTGTAAGTCTTGTACAAGACAAAGTGTGCTCTGGGTCTTTGTAACCATGACCTCTATGGCTCAACGTGAACTCTGCAACCTTCTTTCATAAATCTCTTGACCGATGTTAAAAAGAAATAATGTCCCATTCAGCCACAGTCCTCATCCTTCCTTCCTATCTTGTTTCCCTTCATATATCATTTATGTTTTCCATCATATAGGGGGAAGTAAAATATGCAACTGTAGGAGATTGATGCCCATCTCCAAGCATTAGCTCCACCTTAAACATAACATCATGCAATGACTTAGTATTCAGATTCCTGCTATACATTTTCCCTACACATGTACCCTAGCATCAAGAATGTGTACTCAGGGTCAGCTCCAACTTTCAGTAGGCCCCTGGGTGACAGAGCCTCAGTTGGCCCCTTTGCAGTGAACTCACATGGCGGCATAAAAAATTCAGAAACAAAAACAGTCTCCTGTCTCCCAAAAATATTCCCTAGTTTATCAACCCAAACAGCCCCTCATGGTTAATTTATATAAGCCCCTCTTACCCCCATGGATTCCCATGTGGGCCCCCCTGAAGCTCTGGGCCCTGGCACTTGCCCAGGAATACCTAGTGCTTGCGCCGGTCCTGTGTATTCTTTAGGTGTCCATTTTGATTTTGTTCCCTACCCTTTGAAACTGAAACTGAATTCCTAAACATAATAATAATTCCTTTATTTATATAATGCACACAGATTGCACAGTGCTGCACAGAGCTTGCCAAGTCGTTCCCTGTCCCAAATGGGCCTACAATCTAATCAACCTACCAGTATGTTTTGGAGTGTGGGAGGAAACCAGAGGATCCGTAGGAAACCCACGCAAACATGGAAAGAATATAAAAAATTTGCAGATATTGACCCTGGGACTTGAACCCAGGTCCCCAGCGCTGCAAGACTGTATTGCTAACCACTAAGACACCGTGCTGCCCTAAACATTCGGAAACACTGTTCTTGTCATAAAATGGGGTCTTATCATTCAGAATTTGGTATATACAATGAAACCTTTCCAGAATACATCTTTTACAGACCAGACTTTCTGTGAGAGATTTTAAAGGGGTGCCATTTATAACAAATTTTAAGAGAGTAAGTATGAGACCCTAATAGGGTCGCACATATTATACTTACCCTGATAAAGTTTTCAATTCGCATCCTGGAGCCATGGGTCACTTCCTGTAATGGAGGAGGCCGGGCAGTAATTACTGTCTACATGTCCCCTCCTTCATAACCTCTCCCATATCAGTGGTTGGAGGGCCGTGCATCACAGGAAGTCCCGAGCTCTGCTGCCTGGGGGCATGTGACCCGTAGCTCCAGGTGGTGATCGGAAATTTTAACAGGGTAAGGATAATATGTGTTACCCTATTAGGTCTTATACTTATCCTGTTAAAGTAACCAAATGCTTTAGGTTCTTTCATATAATCAAAGTGATTAACTATTCAAACTGGTTCTGAATTGTAGTGAAAATCTCCAAATGGGGTTGTTTTGTGCTTAATCTTTGCGGCCTATTATTGTGCCCAAAATGTAAACTTGCGGAAGAGGACCCAATATACAATATATAGTAAATAGTTGACCAGAAAAAAACATTCATCACTTGTATAATAATTGCCTATGTTAAGTTACAGTAATAATCAGCTATTTAGTACAAACTGTCCTGATAGTAAGTGAATTTTCTGAAGACAAAAAGGGGAATATTTCCACTTTTCAATAGAGTTGTCCTTTGACTACATAGACATGCCTTTATCACAATCTATGCCCTCTGTGGCTCCAAGATTCTGGTCATGAGAAAGATGAATAATGCGTTATTATGAAAAAGCATATTGTTTGACCAGCCACCATTCAAAACTTTAGTTGACACATATAACCGGGGTCAGAAAGCGTAATAGTCAGCGTGGGTGAGAGCACCGTCATGGTGGTAATCACCGTATAATTATTCTTCATAAATTCATGTTACAAATTACAAGTTAGGATTTTTTTCTAAAAGTTCAACTTCTTCCTCCTACTTTGAACCTACACAGTTGTAAAATGTTCTACAGTGCAGAATGTGTAATTGTATACTTATTATCATACATAGAGGAGCCTTCTTCACAAGGGACCTTTATGGGTAAATCCCTACAGCCTGCGATTTCCAAGTAAAAGTCTTTGACAAAATCCCTACAAACTCTGCAACTAAGTCAATATGTAACAGACATGAAATTAGTTATGAATTTTGATGTAATATTGAATAGAACCCCAGACCCAATCTATAATATAAAAAACAGATATGTTACAGATCTTAGAATCCATACCGCTTGCATATTTCTGCAGTGAAAATAATCTGATTTGATCAGTGTTGTATTGCACTGGGGATTTTGCATGTGGAATTAAATGGATCCCAATTACGTTTGGTAACTGTGGATGAAGAGCCACAGTTCCATATAATATAATCAATATTTAATATAATAAGAAAATATCAGGAACCCTTACTTACCCCATTCCAGCTCATGGTTCTCACATCACTCTGGTACTTCCGATTATACGTGGCGTAACTAGAAGAGGCAAACTTCAGAATGGGGCCCCATTCTCCCTTAAGAAATATACATATTTATACATTCATACATGTGGGTTATAAACATTTATATAAACACATTTATATATTTATAGCATATACACTCCATATCCACAGATACAGCATAAATATACATATAGTATATACACAACACATATACATACATACAGCATATATACAATACATGCACTACCTAATATACCTGGGACTTGCGCCTGCACTGGGGAAGTCCCGGGAGCCCAGAGATGCTTGGGGGACAACATGAGGCTGTACATCATGAATCCATAGTGGGTCAGGGGGTGTTTATATAAAATACCATAAGGGGGCTGTTTGGGATGATAAACTAAGAAATATGAGACTGTTTTTGCTTCTGAATTTTTAATGCCGCCAAGTGAGTTCACTGTAAAGGGGCCCACTGTGGCTCTCGCCAGGGGCCTACTGAATCCTGGAGCAAGATCTTGTGTACACCCATTCAGCATATACACACACATACAGTATAAACACACATAAAGCATATGCACACCCAATACCAGAGGCCCCTAACACTGTGGACCCCACTTTACTACCACTCTAAGGTACAGCCTTATCCAATGAGTAGCTGAGTGACCTCCTTTGACACGGACGTTGACTTTAGTTGTCCCCTGCTTCAAGGAGGCTTCATATTGGATGATAGCAAGTCCCATGACCACCCAAGGACATCTAATGTAGGCCTAACACCGGTTACCTGAGTGTTATGAGAACATGGTACAATAAGAACAGGGTAAGTATATGTTCTTTTTTTTTCCTCCCACAGCCACCTGGGAGTTTTCCTCTTTTAAGGAAAACATTTTAAAGGTTTTCAACTGCTTATGACTTTGTTCACTCTTTTCAAGGGATGCAAACAGATGAGGATCAGCAACTAGTAATTTCTCCTAAATCCCTTTAAAGGAAGAATGCTGAGTGCAATCACTGAAGACACAAAACACAAAAAGAGCATAGTTCTTGTATACGGAGACTGGTTAAATCATAAAAGACTAACATAACATCTAGCTGAAGGATATTGAGTTTCCTCTGCGTACAGTAGGCCATTCCTCTGCATGCCTTCACATTTTACATAGTTGCTTCTGAAAGTGGGGATCTTTTTCATAGATACTTCTAGTCTGACAGTGAAGAAATTGTGCCATGTTTCATCATATTGCTTTATCTCCCAGAAATCCTCGGTTCTACTAGGGTAGATGCCTACTTCCTAGATCACCTACTAATCTATGATATGTGAATGTAGTGTCTATGTGCTCTCAAAAGGGTTTAGACAGCAATGGCCAATCCCTAATTGCTAAAAGTGCCCTTTGATGTTAAAGTGATCATAAAGTGTCCTCTTGTATTGGCAATTAATTACCTTGAATAAGCAACAAGATACCACCTCTTTAACGCTCTTGACTTATTGTTTTATTAATGGCAACCCAGTGGCTCTACTGCTAAGCACTAAACCCCTGGATTGGCCTTCAATGTTTAATCCTAGTTAATCCCTTTAAAGAGAACTTGTTCTCATATAAAGCAAGGGTAACTAGGAAGATTAATACTTTGTTTCATGGCATAGGAGTTATGTGAAAATAATAGATTTAGAATACACTCTACTACAGTCTGTATATATCAGAGTATTGTTGTAATATTATTTCAATGGAACAAGCACTTTCTGCAGAAAGTCAACATCTTGGAATTTAAAGTGGTATTCCCATTTCAGCAGATTAATGAAACTGTTTGTATTATAAAAAGTTATACAAATTGCCAATATACTTTCTGTATCCATTCCTCATGGTTTTCTAGATCTCTGCTTGCTGTCCTTCTATAGAAAGCTTCTATGTTTACTTCCAGGGAACAGAAATCTGACCATAGTCACACAGGTGCACGGCTCGTTAGTATCACAGAGAGTAATCGTAGCCGTGTGATCTAGCGAGCCGTGGACCTGTGTGACCATGGTCAGATTTCTGTCCACTGGAAGTAAACATAAAAGCTTTCTATAGAAGAACAGCAAACGGAGATCTAGAAAACCGTGAGGAATTGATATATTGGAAATTTGTATAACTTTTTATACCACAAACAATACCATTCATTTGCTGAAATGGGAATAGCCCTTTAAGATGTTTGCGACGAGCGAGGCACAACCTTTAATAGTCCGTGAGGGGCATTATCACACTCCTCAACTTCAAGGGGCCGCTCTAGTAACCAAAATTATCTACCACAATAAAGCAAGAAATGCTACCCCAGAAAATATAAATATGACAGGACAATATTCAATACCACTCAAGAAAACATATACAGCAGCCAGACAAGAACTAATGCAGACCACGTACCAAACAGTAAAAGAGAAGCTATCACCTCCGTTGCCCATACAAAACCACAAATAGCACTTGGTCCTGCCATTTCCAAGTCCGCAAAAAGTTTTTTTTTATAGTTTCTCAATCTTGTAGCATGGCTACTACCATTCAACATATTTGTACTGTAACAACCTTTATAAGTGGATTAGTTTCACATTACAGAAAGTGGAGATATTTAGTGGCCAGACATCAAATTTTTGTGGTTGTTAAACTGAGTAAGGAGGCAGAACAAGCTGCTCTATTAGCACCCATTAACCATTATTTCCATGAAAATGTATACATTTTGTAGATTATTCCCTGGAATAAAGCCTAGTGTTGTCCCCTTATTAGTTAAGCTATTAGGATTGTGTTTCCTTCTCTACTTGTGAAATTGGATTTTTAAGTTGACTAGAATAAACTTTATAATTATGTTATAATATGAGTTTCAAGGCAGACAACTGGATTTGGTGACTGGTCTTTTAAAATAAAACCTAGGACACTGATTTACTTTATTTTTAGAGGTTAGCCAATTTTTTATCTTAACCCTTTGGAAACACTATAAAAATTATATCAGCACCCTTACCCATATACTTTCTGTAGACCCTGGGACAATCCCCATTCCCATCATTGTTTACCAGTCACAGCTCCAACACGTGTCTGTTCTGTAATTTCATAAAGTCAAAGGCATATTTAAAAGGATTGACCACTTTGCTTCATGTTGTCTTTTACCTCATCAGCTGGTAAATTACCAAATATCCTGCCCCCTCCCACAAACACATGACACAAACATTAGGTAAAGTGGCCAACCCCTTTAACCCTTACATTGCGTATCAGGTTTATCAGGCTTGGTCTAGCCCACTAAAGTGCTGGCTGGACTATTACACTATAATAATAGGTCCCAAAGATCCAACTTTATAGTTAATTCCTATTATGTATTATTATAATACTTGTGGATTATGAAGAAGAAACAGCTTGGAAATGTATTCCCCTGGTTAAAAAGTAATTTTTTATTTAAGGAGGAGCATCATACATGCAAATACAGATTTATTAGGCCTGCTACTCCAGTTTTCTAGTAGAAAACTCTTAATTTTCCCCATCCTCCCCAGCAGCACCTTTGAGTTGGCTTCCATTGAAGCGTACCATCACTTTAGATAATTGTTTATAGTGTGTGGGGGGAGGGGGATGTGGTAAATATTTTGCTAATATACTTCATTAACAAATTCTACTTAGCCCCTTCAAGGAGATGTGTATTACAGCCTGTACAGTGTGTGCCTATGGAGGCTGCATGAGCTCACATCTAATCTCCCTGTGTTTGGTTAAACAGCTCTGAGAAGGGAGGATTAACCCCTTTGCTTTCAGTGTGATCTTTGAAAATATTGCTCATAGCATACTGCAGACATGGAGAGAGCAGAAAGGGTTAACACTCACAGTTGTGTAACAAACAGGAGAGGAGTGAGAGACCTGTGTTTAATCTGGTAGATTTGCTCTAGCAACGTCAAAGTAACATTATAACTAAGGGACAATCACCAGTCTGTTTCTTTACAGGAAAATTTCTTGATGAAGTATAATTAAAAAAATGTTCACCATACCCCACCCCCCACCACCACCACACACCATTTTAAAAATAATCTGAAATGATGGTTTCTCTTTAACAATCTATAGAGTTTGTGTGTGGGGGAGGGGAGATGTACCGATTTCCCAGCATTTTAAGCTCTCAGTAGAGCCAGTGTTCTAGAGATTTTTCTTCCCCTAGTTTTCCCTCTTTTCTAACATTCTTAATTATAAAGGAATATATTTAGGGAGTCGCTGACTGCTGTGACTGTAATTATTATGCTGGTGCATGACTGCAGCTCCTAGAGATGGGTTCCCGATGAATCAGCCTTTTTGCCGTAATGTTTACTACATCTGGATGATTGACAGAACAGCACTGATATAACACAGCACTCTGGAGAACATATACTTGCCAGTTCTTTTAGTCAAGATGGCCCCCCAGGACCTTAAGACATATTTGCCATAGATCTATATATTTTTCTATCGGGTGAAAGAATCTTTCATGAAGTGTGGCAAGCGCTTTCCCAGCATTAGTATTAATGTAACAGCTGCAGGAGGACCCGGCCTTCACCCCCCGTTCCGTCTGATCAACAAAGTGCAACATGAGCTAGGGTGGCTGTGTGGCCCTGAAAGTGTAGACATCAATATTGTAAAATGTTAAAGGGGTTGTCCTGTAAAAAATATATATATAAATATAAAAATTTAATAGGATTCTACAGGAGCCAGTTGCTGCTCATCACTGCAATATACTTCCTGGATGTCTCCCAACACCACAGGAAATAGTAGGAGAGACTGCTCAGCCAATCACCAGTTGGATCAGTGACCTCATGCAACCAATGGTTGGCTGAGTAGCCATTCCTAGTGTTTCCTGGGAAATACCACAGCAAAAGACGTAAGAGGTATTGCACAGTTCCTGATGCACCCGCACTTGTAACCCATGAATGCTTTGAGTATTAGAAAAGAGCCATCCTATTTGGGTCCCAATGACCCTCTATATTAGTAGGGTTTTGGGGTTTATACTTTACAATAACTTTAAAATCAGATGTACAAACAACCTTAGCAATTTACATGCAAAACTGTATAGTTGTATTTAAAGGAGATCTACCATTTGTTTTCATGCATTGTGAACCAAACATACATTGAGAATGCTAGAGCTAAACTGATGCAGAAACATATCTTGTTTAATCCTTGAATTGAGTGGATTTGCTGAAAAAATTATTATAAAATCACGATAATGAGGCTCTGGCGCTCCTGTGGCTGCCCGGCGATCTCCTCTTACCCTAGTTATGCACTGATTCAGAGAACGATGTATTCACTGTGTTGTCTCTGACAGGCAGAAGTAAACAATCACTTCGCCATCCCCCAGCTGCTGTATATGAGTCATCCAGCTCAGGTTGATTAGTCCTGTCTGGACAGTTCAGGAAGCTCTGTGTAATGTGTTTATGTACGGTAGCCTGCATGCAACTCAGCTTTCCCAAGGTCCTGAATTTTATAATTGTTTTTTTGAGCAAAACCATTCAGATCAGGGATTAAACAAGATATGTTTCTGCATCAGTGTCGCTACAGTATTCTCAATGTATGTTTGGTTCACAATGCAAGAAAACAAATGGTAGATTTCCTTTAAAGGGAGGATATATATATGTTGCAGACATTCTTCTAAATAATTTTAAGCAATTCTATTAGACCTAATAAAAAAAACTTAGCTTTCACTATGTGCAGCTTTCCTTTTAAGTTACAGGCAGATACAGGCAAGGATCCCATGACATCATCGGTCACGCTCTTTCATGGGACTAGCTGTGGTGGATGTCCTCAGGTTACATTGAGAGATTAGCCACATGTTTTACAAGAGCATGCAGTGAAGAACAGTCTCTTCCCATAAACAGTACATGGTTTCTTCCCAGCTTTCTGGCTCAATATGAAAACTATAAATAAAGCTGCAGGATCAGTTTAACAATCCTAAAAGTTTTATTTTGTAGTGAAATTTTATGAAGTATGGCTTTGTTTCCTGCTGCCATCTCAGGTTTGGACTGTTTCCTGCATTTCCTGCCGTACTACCTTGGCTGCCACCGCGGGCCTAGTTGCACCCGTGGAACGACCTGGTGGCATCCTGCCGCAGCAAGACCATCCCGCTTTGCAGCGGGCTCTGGCGGAGACCAGGTGCAACTTAGACTCCGGTCCCGGGTTGCGGCTAGTTCTATCACCTCCCGCGGTGGTCAGAGGGTCCACAGACTCTTCCCAAAGAGACTCCCAGACAGTTCATCCTCTCCGAACTGTGACATGGCTGTGTGCAAAAGGGTTAAAACTGCTTGAAGTGTGACATATTTCTGTATATTTGATGGACATTAAAGCATGTTGATGTGTGAGATGACTGATGGAGAAAGGGGGAATTAACCCTTAAGTCAAGAAATGCTGAATGTCTGTTGTCTATTGGTAAGTCTTACATAAAACCAGACATGGTTTTGCCCTATTTCCAACAGATAGCATGGGGGCAGGTCAACATGGTTCCAATTACCCCATTATTGTCTTTAAGCTTATTTAAGGGTTAACTTTCCTGCCAGTAGATGTCAGGCCCACATGGTAAATGGAGAAAGGAAGCAGCACCTACCAGAGTCCCAGTGACACAAAACCTACAAACCACTGAACCAGGTGCCCAATGTATCCAGAAAAAAAGAATTAGTAACGCGCTGCAGGTTTACTGAGACGGATAATATGAGGTGAGGTGATGGTGTTAGACTTTGCTAGTCATACACCATTAGATTGTTGTTACTGTATTACAAGGAGCAGATGCAACACACTGCAGGTCTGGTCTTCTTCAGCACCAAGGCTCCATAAGACAAGAAGACATTTGTGGCAACAGGTTGCATTTGCCCCTTGTAATACTGTTGAGAAATGTACAAACCAGTTTAACTTTGTAGCTGCTGAGCCATCCCTGAATGGAGAACCCTCTTCTACAATACAGACCCAAAAGGGAAAAAAGAACCCATTTAATTTGTGCCAATATTCTAGTGTCAGTGAGTACAAGCAGGGGCGTAACTTGAGAGGGTGCAGAGGTTGCGGTCGCACCCGGGCCCAAGAGGTTTAGGGGGCCCTTATGGTGTCACTTTCCCATGTGAGAAGACTATTACTATAAACCATACATTATATTAAGGGGCCTGGCACAGACTTTGTACTGGGGCCCATCAGCTACTAGTTACGCCACTGAGTACAAGTGTATTGTTGCCTGCAGTATTGGTGATCTTGTTCACGAAACCTGTGAAATTAATATTTAGTTAGTTAGTGGAGGCACAGCTTATGGGATGTACCAAAGCCCTTTTAGCAATATAGGAAGACATGAGAATAACAGAGAATACATGGTTAGTGGTGAAAGGGGAACAGATCTGCATTGGAGCACAAGAGCTTTTCTACTTTCAGTAAATCAAATATACTGTATAAAGCTGGATGTATGTGTGTGGGTATGTATGTCAGATAAAGGAATCTGTACTGTTGTGTTTACAATCACCAAATTTTTCACAGTTGTTGCCTGTGACTCAGGGAAGTCAGATACACGGACAGTCACTGAAAGAGACTGCCGGCCACACGGACAGTCACTGAAAGAGACTGCCGGCCACACGGACAGTCACTGAAAGAGACTGCCGGCCACACGGACAGTCACTGAAAGAGTGCCGGCCATACGGCAGTCACTGAAAGAGACTGCCGGCCACACGGACAGTTACTGAAAGAGACTGCCGGCCACACAGACGGTCAGAGACCATAGTCTATAGATACATATAAAATATTTTTTGTTAACCTATTCTATTTTGTTGTAGCCAAGAGCAGTTATTTACTATCCCGGGCAAAGCCAGGAGCTACAGCTAGTATTTTTTTGTCTGTCTAATGAAAATTTATGCAGTTTTCCAATATACTTTCTGTATCAATTTCTCACAGTTTTCTAGACCTCTGCTTGCTGTCCTTCTGTAAAAAGCCTCCATGTTTACTTCCAGTGGACAGAAATCTGCCCATGGTCATGTGATGGTCAGACACAGGGCCGGATTAAAGGAGGGGCTCCTGGGGCTCGAGCCCCGGGGCCCCCACCACTTTCACTTTTAAAGGGGCCCCCACCAGTTTCCGATAGTCAGCGACTATATACTACAGGGGGATGGCAGGCTATATACTACAGGGGCTGGCAGGCTTTATACTACAGGGGGCTGGCAGGCTTTATACTACAGGGGGCTGGCAGCTATATACTACTGGGGGTTGGCAGCTATATAGTACTGGGGGCTGGCAGCTATACACTACTGGGGGCTGGCAGGATATATACTACAGGGGCTGGCAGGCTATATACTACAGGAGCTGACAGGCTATATACTACAGGGGCTTGCAGGCTATATACTACAGAGACTGGCAGGCTATATACTACAGAGGCTGGCTGGCTATATACTTCAAAAAACATTGTTGGAAGGGCCCCCACCAGTTTGCGCCCAGGGGCCCCCACCACCCTTAATCCGGCCCTGGTCAGACAGGAGCACCAGCCGTTATTATCAGAGAAGTAATCAGAACTGAGTGATACTAACGGCTTGTGCACCTGTTTGTTCATCACATGACCAGCGACATATTTGTATTCAAGTTTTCTATAGAGGGACAGCAAGCAGGTCTCTAGAAAATCGTAAGGAACTGATGCAAAAAGTATATTAGAAAATTTTCAATACACAAATAGTAACAATTATTTGCTGAAAGTGAACAACCCCTTTAAAAGTAGTCTACCAGCAGATTTATCTCACACACTCATTAAGATACGGTAGCATAGATCTCCAGGGATCTTAACTAACACAGTGGGACAGATTTACTTACCCAGACAGATTTACTTGTCGCAAACTCCACAATTTGCTTTGTTAAACACAATTTGCGTTGTAAAATCCTGCATGTTGTCCGAATCCGTCGGACCTTCCAAGCGCCAAAATCCGATTGCGTGCGCCAAAAACACGTTAAATGCGGTGCTAATAGGAAATCGTCGGGAAACCCAACGAAAATGTGCTCCGCGGACCCTTAGTAAATGAGCTTAGTATGTAGCTTTGGATGGTCAAAATTGCTAGTAGACTCCCTTTAACCCTTTCTTGACATGTACCACACGATTACGGTGCAGCATCAAGACAGGTGATGGCTTTGCCCTATATCCTACCGTTTAGAGCATACTGCAGCAAACATCCACCACTTACACACACAGGTGTTGCTGGCACCGATCGGGTGTTAAAGATTTATATACTGCCTGCATTTCAATACCTGGTACAGATCACTAGTAAAACTGTCATATACTGCAACACATTAGCAAATTAATGTTATTCTTTGTATGCTGAAAAATAATACAATTATTTTCTGTATCAGTACCTTATGGTTTTCTAGATCTCTGCTTGCTGTCCCTATATAGAAAGCTTCTGTTTACTTCCAGTGGACAGAAATCTGACCATGGTCACACAGGTGCACGGCTCTTTAGCATCAGAGAGTAATCAGAGCTGTGTGATAGAACAAGCCGTGCGCCTGTGTGACTATCGTCAGATCTATGTCCACTGGAAATAAACAATGAAGCTTCCTATAGCAGGACAGAGATCTAGAGAACCATGAAGAATTGATACAGAAAGTATTTTGGAAATTTGTATAACTTTTCATCATTCAAACAATACCAATTAGTTGTTGAAATGGGAAGGCCCCTTTAAGCTCCACCTGCAAAAAGTGACACCTTAGGCTGGATTCACACTATTGTTGGGTACACGGCAGCGCATAGGAATAGGACATGTTCTATTTTTTCATGGGGTACGGAGCGGTACGGTGCCCCTCCCGTAGGGTGCTGTGCTCCCATTGCCGTCTATGGAGGACATATATTGGCCGTATATACATCGGCCGTATATATGTCCCCCATGCGGCAGTGTGAATGAGGCCTTACACGGTTTCATAGAACCAAAGGTGTCAAAATGGGGAAAAATTTTTTACTAAATTTGTACAATAATAATAATTAACAGGAATTTAGTATCTCTGTGATCGAACAGTGATGCACATTGCAAGCTGTAAATACAGAGCCCACAGAATATGCCGCAAATGGGGAGTTTTTTTGGTCAATTTCACTGCATTTGGATTTTTTTTAGCTTCCCAGTACACGGCATTCAATATTAAATACCGGAATAAAATTTTGTTTAGTAGAAAATAAGCCCTCATACAGCTGTGTGTGCTGAAAAATAAAAAAGTTAAGGATTTTCAAAAGGTGGGGAGGGATACATGGAAACACAAAAGGGCTATGATAGGAACGGGTTAAAATTTGGGGCAGTTTCCTTGCATTTGTAAATTTGAACTGACCTTGGGTAAATTTGCTGTAAATTAGAGATACTTTACACGGGAAGTAGTGCTGTTCACCTATACCAGTGGTGGCGAACCTATGGCATGGGTGCCAGAGGTGGCACTCAGAGCCCTCTCTATCGGCACCCGCACCATCAACCCACCGCAGACTTCACCAGACAGGACTTTAAGCCTCTTGCAGTCCCAGGCAGCCCAGGACCCTAGAAGGAATCTACAATCATAACCAAAGCTTTTCTCCTTCTTTCTACTGTATTGGTGTCCTCAGGTGCCTATACAATTTTAACATGTGACAGAGCAGGGAGTAAAAAGCTACTGTTTAAATTGTCGCATCGGCACTTTACAATAAATATGTGGGTTTTGGATGTAGTTTGGGCACTCGGCGTTGAAAAGGTTTGCCATCACTCACCTATACAGTATATGCTCCCAGTGATGTTACTAAAAGGTTATGAATCTTTTATACTGAATGTTATACTTCTTATCAATTATCCTCTTACTCTTCAGGTTGACCACCACTTAGCGTCACATAATTATCGCTCACATCACAATACACGACAGTGAATATAACCCGCAGCCTGTAGAGGGTCTATCAGTTGATCCACACCCCCATTACGTTAATCAGAGATGAGCCAATTTGCAACAGCTCCAAGCCACAATTAAGTAATCAGCCTGTGAACGTAAAATATCCATTACTTCCTCCAAACAGATGGCGAACACAAAAGTTACAAACTGATGAATATTCCTCAACGTGGAGATCAATGAAGAGGAAAATGGAAGCAGATCATTTTCATAATGCTCTCTGTGTAATGTGCTAACCTGAGAAGGCGGCGGGGAGAAACTCATTTATGAAGCACAACAGTTCATTTATCAGGAGTGAGGCATCAATTTTCAGGGTGTACACTTGTAGGAGCCTCATTGAAAACAGCCGTGTATTCATAATTGAGCCATTCATATTAGTCACAGCATGAATTAGGTTAAAAGAACTTTTAATACATTTTAGTTTTTCAGCCTGATCACCACTCCAGGATCTCTAAATATTACCAATTACAGCTTTTTTTAGGGAGCCAATAGAATGAGATCGACTGATGACCTTATTAGACATTAATTGTACACAATAAAGGTGTCAAGGACAGGGCTCCTATTCAGTATAACATTAGTCAAAAGAGTCTTATCTTAAAAATGGGGGTTGTGGTAGATGAGTATGATGAGCATTCTGAAATGGGGCATCAAACTGTCATTTTTAGCTTATAACAATGAAAACTGAGGTTCAAATAGCAAGGGACATTATAATAATGTAAGGATAGGGGCAAAACAGAGAGGGACAGTGGCTGCAAAGGACAAGTATGACATGATTGTTGGGAGGATTTAATCCAAATTTCACAATGAAGACAAACATTTGCATGTTATATTCAATGGTACACCAGCCATGAGGCGGGATGAGCCTCTTGCCTCAGACAGCACCATCTGCAGCAAGATGGGGGGCAGCATCAGGGGTGAAGTTATCTGCTACAAAAAAGGACCTACCACTTAAAAACAGTGTCTTGTCAGATGTCAGCATGGGTGTGAGACACCGCATGGAGAACCCACATACTAAAATAATAACCTATTGGATGGGGTGGAGATGACACCATTCTATAGCTCGCCTCATGCAGTAGAAAGTTTAGGGTCACCCCTGGTTATATCCCTGGTGTGGGGGGAAAGGTGGTAAAAGGAAGGCCACAAACTGAGAATGGGGCTAGACTCCCAGCAATACAGTTCATGATAGGGCTAGCCTTGGCTTGGATGGTACCTAATGCACTACCTTTACTGATGGTGGACCATATAGAACAGGAATAATACAAATATACAGTATCTATACATATAACAGTAAACTAGAGAAGGTCTGGATGACCAGGCCATCAGCACCAATGGCACTATCAGCAGTAAAAGGTGATGTAAATTCATCTGGAAGCGCTGATGAAATCTGAGATAAA
The DNA here is from genome assembly GCA_019512145.1 of Engystomops pustulosus. Lineage (NCBI taxonomy): Eukaryota > Metazoa > Chordata > Amphibia > Anura > Leptodactylidae > Engystomops > Engystomops pustulosus. The sequence continues at coordinate 37,681,563 of CM033647.1, forward strand.
TATATATTATAAATATATATCTGATATTTTACTGGTGGCTGAGGTAGGTTTGTAGTAGTCCTAAATGGTAGTATAGGAATTCTTAATCATATTTAGATGGACATAGTTGGGCTCATTTACGAAGGGTTGCGCTATTCACTTTTGTCTGACTGTTTGCCTTTTTTGCATGGCTTGGACAGGTATTTAACAGATGTCTCCGCTGGGATTGTTTCACACGCAATCATTTTTTGGCGCAGCTGCGCTGGCTTCCATGCGATACAAATTGGGGGCGGGCCATCAGACGATCCGACTAATTCGGACTGAGCGCAGGATTTAACTTTCATGCACCAGTAAAAAGAAGGTGAACTCTGAGCGGGGAAGCGACACATGCAGCATATCGGGTGCACGATCTTAGTGAAGAGGGCATTTTTGTAGTACAGAGACATATGTCTGCATGTGAGCTGAAGATCTGATATTTTTAACCAAGACTTTTCATAAAACTACATGTTATGTTCACAATTCATTGTTCCCATAAATAACTGTTTGAAGATTTACGCATGGTTTTTAATCTTCATTAGCTCTGTCCTCCATGGCTTCATGTTATAACTGATGGAGGGGGCAGTTGTCTTTTTTATTGATAAATTATATGAAACTATATATAGTAGCGCTAGTTTTCATTGCTACAAGCAATTTGTGCCTTTGGATGATTGATTTCTTTAAGCTGACACTTTTAAGGAAGTTTATTTTTAACACTGGGATTATAGCCAGTCACGGCGAGGATAATGAATATGTATAAATTAAGGACAGGACGTCTTCAAGGTTTCCTGTGTTTCCCCAGTTTGGAAAGAATACAGCACGTTTTGGCTGCTTTTCTACAGAAGGGTGCTAATGCAAGAGGTAAAAGTTTGTGATAGATGTGCCGATGTGACAAGAAATAGCACAATGCATGGAGAGTGGGCATTATAATCTGTCCATATTCAACGTTATTTTTAAGATGGATGAGTTCACTAACCTATGTATGACTAACTATTGAGCACCTCTATGGTTTAGGTATATCCCAATCTGTAAGGAAGCCCCAATCACCATGCTCTATTTGTAATAGTGATGTTTTTGAGTTGACAAAGAGTCCAATACACATAAATTGTTGTATGTAGATACATATCCCCACTAATCTTCCTGTCACAGGCCCTTTTGACATTCATCCATAAAGCCAAAATTCATAAGAATCACTCACAATTATTGAATTTCATTACAGCCACGAACTACAATATTGACATTTTGGACACATTTATGCCTTATGTCAGGCTAACATTGGTAAAAGTGTGGATCCAGGTACGAGAAGGTGAAATGTTTTTGAGATACAGTACTTGTACAATTTTTTACCATTAGGACATAAATCTTTATAACTGGTCGTACACAAGACAACTTTCCCCTCTTCGACCAATTGTCCAGTTTATTGTCTACCAGCAGGATATCTCTTAAACGTAAACTTTTTTATGCATTTTTATTTTAAACTTTGTATGAACTAAGCAAGAAAGACTTAGAGGGTATTTCTAGGATATGTAGATGAGGGTCTGGCAGGGACCTGGGCATATGCCAAAGACAATGATTCCAACTCGTATTTGAAGCTGAGCCATATGGAGCTATTTCCTCAATTATTCTTATAGAAACCATTGGAAAAAAAAGGGATGCAATACATTTTTCATCATTAAAAAATGAACTGTATCAGCAGAATTGTAGGAAATCAAATGCATGATTTAGGGTCCCTATATAAACTATATATAGAGTCGGTCATGGTATATGCATTTGGATTTCTTCTTCCACGCTAGTGGCTCAATCAGGTTTTGAAAGAGAAAGGTGTATGCTCATATTGTAGCATAAGGCCATTAGGGAGGACACTTGTTGGCTCAAATCTGTGTGCCCTCCCTACAATCCAGCCCAATATCAATTTACTACTATCCTGCACATGCATCTGACAATGCAATGTCTCCACCAAGGGTCACCTATCATTCCATGAGCCAGGGAACCTAACAATAAAAGCTTTCTATATTACAACAAGTCTCCAGCTGTGTTAAATTGAGATGTAAATTAACTCCATTCTCTGATCTCAGGCTGACATGGTGCCAAATCATAAGAGAGTGTTCGTATTTTATTGTGTGACATTGTGCACAGAGCCTTTATTGCCACATTGGACGTACTTAAGTCAAACATTCAGTCTGATATATTGTACATATTCACAAGATGAGGTTTGGTAACATATCGCAATGTTCTATAAGCTCTGTTGTTCTTGAAGAATGCAATAGATCAGTATGCTAAATCCACCCACTGTCTGTGTTAATGCTGGTATTGTGCTATGGTGACAAATGACAGAATGACACATTTATTATGGAGTAATAGTCAAAAGAGAGAGAGGCTTAACCCATTGAAAAAGATCATGTGTATATGAGATAAGAAAGAAGTCACTTATTTTGTCTAGAAATAAACTTTGTGTGTTACGCGTCATGAGGGCCGACTGAGAACAAAGGCGCTGATTTATGTTTCTCCGAGCGATAGTTGTTCTTTGTAAGGTATTGTTCTACAGTGGAAATATACAATTAATACTAGCTAATAAAGTTGTGTTGTCTTGTATGATTTAGTCAGTACAGTTATATTGCCATACAGCTTGGGCAATCCCTATCATAGAACTCAAAAACTCCTCAAGTTTTATTTCTTCATATAGCTTTACTCTTCTCTTTAAGTCAAGATATACCAGAATATACCATAAATGTCTGGCAGTTGTGTGTCTTAGGCCTAGTGCCCAGAAGCGAGTTTGATACATGCAACTCGCATCATGTGCTGACTGGAATGTCTAACCCGAAGACTCATAAACTGGAACTGAACTGACATTCTGAGATCAGTACCAGTTTAAGAGCATTTGGGTCGGACGTTCTAGTCATCACACAATCTGTGCATGCATCAAACTTGCTTGTGGGCTATAGGCGTTAGAGGTGAGCACACATCTCCAGACGAGGCCTCCTCAAGCCCTACTGCACACATGTCAATCACAAGGCCCACCGCTTCGTTTGAAGTGGCCCTCATGGTGCACTAGAAATAAAAATCTGATTCAGATTTTTAGATGCAGCCCTAAAAAAAACAGGCGCAGATGTTTTTTGGAGCTCATACTCCAGTCATGCAACCAAACTAGCACATAAAGCTAACTTGCCTACAAGAGAGCAAGGCTCCCCTCCTACAGAGCAATAGTACAACAATGAAGTGGCCCCTTACAAAAAATTATTTTGACACCCCAAGTCTATGTATTCATCCTATATATTTACCCAGAAAATGCACATTATGTGTGACTCGCTATTCACTTTTATAAGAGTCATATGGGGACATGTATCATAGTTTGGTCTCTCTGTGGTGAATTTTTGAGACATTTGGCGGCTCTTTTTTGCACCTTATGTATGATCCTGTCTTTTTACATGTGATACATGTTCAGTTTTTCCTTTCCTAGCAGGCGCAAATTTTGGCTTCTTTTTGAGACTTTTTGTTTTAAATGTCTCAAATCCACATTGGCACACGCCACATGAGGGGGTTATATGCAGGAGAGGACACAAGCCATATGAGGGGGTATATACAGGAGAAGATACAAGCCATGTGAGGGGGTTATATACAGGAGAGGACACAAGCCATGTGAGGGGTTACATACAGGAGAGGACACAAGCCATGTGAGGGGGTTATATAAGGGAGAGGACACAATCCATGTGAGGAGGTTATATACAGGCGTGGACACAAGCCACATGAGGGGGTTATATACAGGAGAGGATACAAGTCATGTGAGGGGGTTATATACAGGAGGGGATACAAGCCATGTGAGGGGGTTATTTATAGGCGTGGACACAAGCCACATGAGGGTGTTATATACAGGAGAGGATACAAGTCATGTGAGAGGTTATATACAGGAGAGGACACAAGCCACATGAGGGGGTTATATCCAGGAGAGGATACAAGCCATGTGAGGGGGTTATATACAGGAGAGGATATAAGCCATGTGAGGGGGTTATGTGCAGGAGAGGATACAAGCCATGTGAGGGGGTTATTTACAGGCGTGGACACGAGCCACGTGAGGGGGTTATATACAGGAGAAGACACAAGCCATGTGAGGGGGTTGTATACAGGAGAGGATACAAGCCATGTGAGGGGGTTATTTACAGGCATGAACACACGCCACATGAGGGGGTTATATACAGGAGAGGACACAAGCCACATGAGGGGGTTATATACAGGAGAGGACACAAGCCATGTGAGGGGGTTATATACAGGAGAGGACACAAGCCACGTGAGGGGTATATACAAAAGAAGATACAAGCCATGTGAGGGGGTTATATACAGGAGAGGACACAAGCCATGTGAGGGGTTATATACAGGAGAGTATACAAGCCATGTGAGTGGTTATATACAGGAGAGGATACAAGCAATGTGAGGGGTTATATACAGGAGAGTATACAAGCCACATGAGGGGGTTATATGCAGGAGAGGACACAAGCCACAGGAGAGGACACAAGCTATGTGAGGGGGTTATATACAGGAGAGGACACAAGCCATGTGAGAGGTTATATACAGAAGAGGACACAAGCCATGTGAGGGGGTTATATACAGGAGAGGATACAAGCCATGTGAGGGTGTTATATACAGGAGAGGACACAAGCCATGTGAGGGGTTATATACAGGGATCGCCGCAAGAGAACAGGGTCGTCCTCTCTTTCTTCTTCGATCGCCCTCATCTGATCAATCATCAATGCCTATTACATTATCCCTCTTCATCGTGACAGAAGTCTTCGGAAATATCTTGTGTGACAAGTCCCTGCGCAAGGATATGCCTGTCAAGGTGTACCCAAATGGTCAGCCATAAAACACTTTAAAGGTTTATGCCATCCCTGGACGACAGAGAACCGATCACTTGCAAGTGCATAACTTTTTGATCTGTTTAACCAAAGGGGGAGCTTACTCCATATACCTTGGGCACTTGTATGCATTACAGAGGTTCAGGGGAGAAGACCCGTGGACTTGTGGTACTTCTCTAATGGGAAATCTAGAGGTTAACCTTTGCCCCGTCACCTTGTTGAAATCAACCAGATACCAATCACAGCAGGAACCCTACACCAGAGCTGGCTGTGCTCATCCATCACCCTCATCTAAGGACCATAGCCATTGAAAATACCAGCTCTGGACAAAAAGGCTGAGATCCTCTTTTGCTGGGAAGGTACATTCCAGAGTGCACAAAATACTTCAGCAAATCAATGGTCCACAGATGCTCCATTTGCCCAGCGCTTGACCTTGGCTTGGGTTATTATAGGCAACGTCGCATTGGACCGAATGAAAAGGCCTACCAAGATATCCTCATTTAAGACCATATATTGCCAATGGTCGCAGCCTTATTTTCAACCATGGCCCATGGTCCTTCCCAGTTTAAAGAAAAGATGAGTTAACTGTAAGGGGCAGCATGATCAGCAAGATGACATGAACATTTGCCTTCCAGGGATTTGATAGCCTTGGATCTACATGTTTTAACACCACAGATTGATGACATAAGTTTGCACCTGCTAGAGAAGATAAAGATTTCTCAAAGTAATGGATAAGTGTGATTACTCAAAATGATTCCAACACTGGGTAGCACCTTTAACCCTTCCGTACTCCAAGAAACAAAACTCCCAAACATCTGCAGCAAGCATCCTCAAGATTTCAATCTTTAAAGCATACCTTAAAGATAAGCCGAGATGGAAAACACTTTGTAGACTTTATGTCAGAAGGGTTTGTAGAGACGCATGCGAAAACCTGCACACCGCCACTAAAGGAGGAGAAGAATGTTGGTACCTGCCATCATTTGGTGTGTTCGCCCGCGGAAACCAGACCAATCAAGAGTGGTGTTTTGATCTAGGCGCACAGTTTGAGGGAGTGTTCTCAACAATATCTCTCACTGGTCGAACCTCAACAACAGTTCTTCTAGGGGTCTAATGCTCTTTCAGACAAGAACGTTGCCATAATGGCTGCCATTCAACAGATGTTCCATTGCTTCATTTTAAGAAGACAAACATAAACTATCTTTCGGTTCCTTTGGCACCAGGACAACGACGTCAACAAGGAATCATATGATATCGAATGAGGTGCATGTCTTCGGCAACAGCCCATCCTGCCTTCTGTAGCCTCTATGGACTCATAGGACAGCCCAGACAAGGTGAGAAGAGTAAGTTTTCTGATGCTCGTCATTTTTGTTGAGAGGAATTTCTATGTTGATGATGGTCTTAAGTCTTTAACCCAAGTGAGAGGCAGTTTGATCTTTCCTTACCCAGAACCACAAGGATGCGGTCGCAGCAAATCTCAACTTCACAAATCACTCCACTACCATGAGGTAATGAAAGCCTTTCCCTTTCCCTCGAAGATCATTCCATCACTTGAGTCTTGATCTTGGGTTCTTACGCTCCTCCTGTGGCGCAGCCCTAGGTTGCTCTGGAACATTGAACAGATACTTTTAATTACTTCCAAGTGTCTGCGTGTGATAAACCCTTCCCCCAAGCGAGGAGTTTTAATCTGTTTTGTGAACAGTATTTATGATCCTCTTGGGTTATTGCGCCCAATCACCATCCAAAGGCAGATCTGCTTAAGACAACTTTACCACTGACAATACGGACTGGGACCTCTCCCGCTAACTTTGAGAAACAACTAAGGTGGGAAAAATGGAAAAAGTCTCTGAAGTGTTAGAGCAACTCCAAGTTCCACGTTGTGTATCAGCCAGCTCCCTTTCACAACCTCCATCAGAAGGGAAGTCCACATCTTCCTGATGCATCAATGGAAGCCATATGCTGCGTAGTCCTATCTGAAGACCCAGGAGCCATCAATGAGACACATTTGCGGTTTGTCTTAGGTAAGGCACACTTACTCCAAAACCCGCACCCTGTACCGAGACTTTAGCTTTGGCTGCAGCCGTGCGAGGCATTTGACATTGCTAGAAAGTAATCTGCCATAATCAATGCAAGGCCTTTAAGTTCCAGTTCCTCAACCCTGATTTCTCCCATCATTCTTACTCCTGCAACCTTCTTACTCAGAAGATTCGGAACTGCTGATATTCCTCCAGCCCGGCAACCGTTTGCCCACAGTGACAACTACAGTACGCAGTGGAAACAGTTCACATCTTGCTAATGTTTTTTGGCATAGGTGGAAAAGAGAGTATCCCTTCCCTCAACCCATTAATGCTTCCAAGCCGTCAAAAGTGCGCTTCAAAACCTAACCTCCAGGAAGCGATTTCTTGTTCTATAAAGGATAAAAAGCCCATCGTAATGATGGCCCATGGGTCCCTCATCACTAAGTTCTGCCTAGCGACGATTGAAAGATTCGCAAAGTGGAAGTCAAGGTAACAAAGGGAGGTTCCTCAAAGGTTTTTCTTTTCTTTTCTTCCGTCCTATCCATGAGCTAGTGCGTCTGCTACCAAAGAAGAGAGCGACCATGAGTTACTTGGATACCCACTCAGCTTATGGCGGGGAGCACCGCCATAGACCTATGAATATCACCTGTGATTACAGTGTGGGTTGGTGCCAGTTTTGCTGATTGCGTCTTCCCCCCCAATCCTAAGATGGGTTTACCTTGAACGTCTTCTCGTCCAGTTTTCGTCTCAGGGTCGCATCAGGATTTCAATCTTCATCCTCAAGATTGGACTTATTGTTATTGTTTTGCATGTTGTTTTTTTCTCTTGGTTTACAGTGTTTTAAGAATACACCTATGGACTCATCGACATTCTTTTCAGTGTGGTATATATGAAATCTAAGATTTCAGACGGGGAGTGTCATGTCCCAGGCCTGTTTCTGTTCATTTACATGTATAATGTGTTATACTGCCTTGGCTTTTGACCCTCCTGTCTTCCTTTCCTTCTAGCTTCAGTATTGTAACTCTCCCCTCTCCCTCATGTATGCAGCCATCTTTGTCATGAAGTGTATATCTGAATGTCTCTGCTACCCTGCAAATTTATATCCTTTTCACACGCGCACAAAGGACACCCGACGTCCCGTTGTAACCAGCATTTCTTCAAGATTTTCTGCACTAATAAAGCTGGAATCTTCCACATGCTTTTTTCGATGGAGTGACACTATCTGACAAAAGGTGATTGTTAGCTGTGGAGTACTGGTAAAACAAAGATATAAGTGCTAATCTATACACACGGCTTACCGCCCAGGTTATTGAGTCGAATAGTGGAAAAGGCTCATAGACTGGCCGTCCCAGCCGTGGGACCGGGACTCATCTACAGCTACAGTCAATAGCATCCATCCCTCCTCAGAGTATCCATCCTGTGTGTATTCCATCATCAATGGCTGAGGACACTCAGTACAGGAGGCATGGATCCCAGTCGCTGTCTCAGTGATAAGGACAAACGCTCTGTTTAAGCCTACCTGGAAGGTTAGGATAAACCTTAAAGCCTGCAGCATGAACTTTCATCAGACATTATGAAACTGTGGAAAAAGTTACAGGCACAATGTCCTTCACCATTTCCTTGCCTCAACATAATGTATGCTCTCAAGAGTGAGCCCTAGAGACACGTCCTCTATGCATGAGCATTACAATGCTGAAGTGTCAAGAATATGAAAGCATCTGAAAAGAATCAATACACAAGATGTCCTAGACGAACTGCAAAACTTACAAGGCATCTTAATGCTGAACGAGACGGCTTAATATATGAAACTTTGTCAAAACACAAGGGCAGAATTGTGTCAACTTCAAGAAACCACATCTCTTGTAACTTCTGAGTCCACAATACGTTCTAATGCACGTCTAGGTCAACATCAGTGAGCACTTATAAAAAGGCGCGTGCAGAAGCCGAGGCGCTAGTTCAGGCCGCCTTTTGCGCAAATAAGCTGAATGTGAAGCAGAGGTAGCGCAAAAGAAGCTGAAATGGAAGCAGATACGCACAGCAGAAGAAGCATGCAGCAAGAAAAGAGAAATAAGCTCTCATGAAACACTGTGAGCATGCTACCGCCATGGCAAGGGTTAAAGTTCTGGAAAAAAAAAAAAAAAAAAAAAAAAACTCCCTACCCCACCCCCCCCCGCCCCCCTCCCACCACCCCCCCCCCCCCCCCCACCCACCTCAGCCCCCCCCCTACCGCCCCCTCTCCCCCCTCCCTACCCCCCCCCCCCCATCACCCCCACCCGCCCCTCCCCCACCCGCTCCCCCCCCACACCCCGCCCACCCACGACCCCCCCCCCCCCCCGACCCCACGGCCCGGCCACGCCCCACCCGGTCAATCACGCCGCCCCCACTCACCAAACGCGCCCCACCCCCCGCCGCCACCGCCATAAATCCCCCCGCAGCCGCCAGCCCGCCCCCTCCGAGCCCGCCCCTAAACCGGGCCCCCACCCCCGAGTCGACTGTGAGAGGGAATGAAAAAGTTATGAGGGAGGAAGACTCTGGGAGCGTGGCATGCGGATGAAAATTGTGGTGGTTAGGGATTGTAGAATTATGAAATATAAAACAATGTATAAGAAAAGTTGCGGACCCGCTCCCATCCCCCTGATCGAGAGAACTCGGTTTTAAAGGCGTCCCGACAACAATAGTAGGGGATAGAAGTGCAACTTGGTTCGGAGAGACGAAATACAGAGCTGGACAGTGAAATGATTCCACAAGGCGCGGGGCGGAAGCTAGGTGGGGTAGAAGACGAAGCGAGCGAGGAAATGTGAGAAAGCAGAAAAGAGGGCCAAGGAGAGAGAGGTCGGCAGAAAGTGAACAGAAAGTTGGGGGCAGAAAGAGCAGAAGGAGTAAGAAGGCCGACTTGCCCAGCACACACAACATCCACAATCACACTACATGTTTGGACACTATAGTGTAGGTTACTGAAGTGAGAAGGGTTCCCGCCCGACCACCTCGACGGCGGGCGGCCGCCACCCTCACAGGGGCCACGCCCATTCCCCTCCCCCCCCGGCCCGGCGGTCACTCTTTACCGGTAGTGAGGGGGGGAGGAGTGATCAATGAAGTCAGGAATAAGAAAAAAATCAGGGGAGGGGGGGAACGGTCGGCGTAGGGGGTGAAGAGGGAGCTTCGCCCTGTTCCCATGCGCATACGGGGGACGTGGGCCGTAGCAGAATCAGCGAGTGGTATCGGTCCGTGACGAGGGGATACGAGAGACAATAGAGTAAACGAGACAGGGTGTAGGAGAGGGGAAGGGGGGGGGGGCGTCAAAATCCACTTCCTTCCTCAGGTTGTCTTTCTTTCGACTTTCTGGAAATCCAGGCAAAACCATTAGAGAATGGGGGGGGGGTGTGGCGATGGGGAAAATTAGAAAAAACTAGCATGCCGGAAGAGTAAAAAGGAGAGAATATACGTGAAAAGGAATTAGTGCGGCATTGCGGGAAATGGGAAAGCAAAAACGCTCCCAAACGACAACAGCCATGGAGTGCAGAGACATGTTGCCTTGAGCAGAATTGGAAGCAGAGGATTCCTTTTCCAAACGTACTATAGACTACGTGGATTTACCAAAGCATGAACCTCCGATGCTACTACCAGTTCCTGACAGAGCAGATATGTCTTCACAGCGACAACACTATTTCTCCTGCAATATCCCAAAGTCAAGGTCAGTACAACACTCTGCCTGTTCATCATCCTGATTCTCACTCTACGTAAAGCACCACGGCCCTATACCTCCCCGCTCAACAGCCAAAACGCCAAACCCTAACAATGCCTAGCTCATACCAAGCACAGCTCAATCCTATGGACAGTAGCCACCTCCTGGCTAAACGCCTATTGCAGCCTCATTTACCCTCTGTTTCTTACCAGAACGCCGAGACACTGTGACCAGCGCTACTTCACCATCATTTCCTTGTCCCAGCTCAGAACGAACAGACATGTCAGAGTTTGCAAGATACATGTTACGCCGGAACTTACTAGACCGGACTCATAGGTTTGATGACCAGCCTGAGAACTACAGAGGCTGAAATGTGCCTTCAAATCTGCATTAGTGACCTCGGCAGCACTGCTCTGAAGAGCTAGATCTGTTTGATCCGATTGGCAGGCCCCACAGTCCACAGAACGGATTATAGACTCAGGTCTGTTCACATGGTAATCTTTCATGCAGGTCCTACACATCTGCCTGGGAGAGATTCAAGCGACACCTATGGCAGTCCCTGAAGCATTGATATTGCTCCTCTTTCAAACGATGTTGCAAAAGTTTCCCCCAGGCTATCTGGCAAGTACAACCAAAAAATTTCAAGAGCTTAGTGACCTACTTTCCTATTCAGAGCTCCACTAGCCAAGACAGGACCCTCACCTACTGGTCTCAGCTACCATGGATACTCTCGTGGGGTAAGACCAAATTTGCCAACTGCCACATACATCCAAGAAAAATGGGCTACATTGGTTCAAGATACAAAAGAGAGAATGAAGTCTATTTCCTTTTCCTCCATTTGACTACTTCTGTCTTTTTTGTCAGCACCATTTGCAGAGTCCAAGAATAACCCAAGCTTTTCTACGTTGAGTCCAGCGGCCTCATTTCACCACCTCTAAATATGACAGCCACGACCGAGTACAGAAAACCAAGGTCCATGTTCATAAAAAAGACTGATGTTCCTTTCCCACTCACCTCATCAGCTTCTTAAGGATACTCAGCTTTAAGATCAACCAAGGTGGAAAAGATGAGAAACCCATCGCCTATGCCCTATTCATCAGAGCCGCATCCCTCAAGAATGTATTGCTTTCATAAGAGCCCACTTCAAAGCGCAAGGAGCTACTAGAAGTTTTGGAATATGTTCCGATGTTGTGCTTCCCACTGAAACAATGGGTGCTAAGGACTGTTGAATCCCTATAAGTACAAGAACGTACAGTGATCACAGTACAAGCGCTTCACACCCTCTCATTCCAGCCCTACACCAGCTACAGATCTCTCCTCCTCCGGCAAATCATGGCGGGGAGAACACAGAGCACCAGCAAGGCCTATTACATATCCTCTTTCATGTACGAAGTCTGCGGAGAAGATCTTGTGACAAGTCCTGCGCAAGGATATGCCCTGGTCAAGGTGTACCCAAATGCACCAGAAAACACTTTAAAGGTGTATGCCATCCTGGACGCCCATACAACCGATCACTTGCAAGTGTCAGAAACTTTTTGATCTGTTTAACACCTAAAGGGGGAGCTTGCCCATATACCTTGGGCACTTGTAAGTGGGCTTACGAGGTTTCAGGGAGAAGAGCCATGGACTTGTGGTAGCTTTCTCTATGGGACTCTAGATGTACTTTGCCCACACTTGTTTACTGCAACCAGATCCATCAAACGACGGAGATCCCTACACCAGAAGCTGCGCTCCCTCACCCTCATCTAAGGCCATAGCCAGTGAAATACCCGCTCTGGACAAAAATGGCCCCCTGAGATCCTGCTTTTTTGCTGGGAAGGCCATTCTCAGAGTGCACAAATAACTCAGCAAATCAATGGTCCACATGAATGCTCCTTTGCCCAGCGCCTTAACTTAGGCTGGGTTATTATAGGCCACGTCTGCATTGGACCGAATGAAAAGGCCTACCAAGATATCCTCATTTAGACTCATTCTATTGGCCAAAAATGGTCGCAGCACTTATTTTCAGCCATGCCATGTCATTACCAGGTGAAAGAAACAGATGAGTAACTGTAAGGGGCAGCATGTCAGCAAGATGCTAACATTTGCCTTCCATGGGATGATAGCCGGGATCTATCAGTGTTTAACACCACAGTATGACAATAAGGTGGGCACCTGCTAGAGAAGATAAAGAATTTCTCAAATAATGGATAAGAATTTACTCAAAATGATTCCAACAGCTGGGTAGCACCTTTACCCTTCCGTACTCAAGAACAAAACTCCAAACAATCTGCAGCAAGCCGCCTCAAGATATTTCATCTTTAAAGCATACCTTAAAGAGAAAGCCAGAGATGGAAAAACACTTTGTACTTTATGCAGAAGGTGTCTGATAGAGACATGCCATAAACCTGCACCGCCACTAAAGGAGGGGAAAGAATGTTGTACCTGCCATCATTTGTGGTGTATCACCCTCTGAACCAGACCAAATCATAGTGGTGTTTTTGATTCTAGCGCACAGTTTGAGGGAGTGTCTCTCAACAATATGCTTCCTCACTCGGTCCTAACCTCAACAACAGTCTTCGAAGGGGTCCTAATTCCTTCCAGACAAAAACCTTTCAATAATGGCTGACATTCAACAGTGTTCCATTGCTTCATTGTTAAACGACAAACAGAAACTATCTTCGTTTCTTTGGCAGCAAGGACAACTCACACAGTCAACAGGAATTCATAGATTATCGAATGAAGTGTGCATTTCCTTTTCGGCAACAGCCCAGCTCCTGCTGTAGCATCTATGAACTCAGAAGACAGCCCAACACGGGAGAGGTTATGGTTTCGCTGCTCTCGTTTTGTTTGAGGAATTTCATGTTGATGATTGTCCTTATTAAGTCTTTACCAACCCACAATGAAGAGGCAGTTGATCTCTTACCAGAACACGATATGCTGTCTGCACAAATCTCAGACTGCACAAGATCATCTCCACTAACCATGAGGGTAATGAAAGCCTTTCCTTCCCTCGAGAATATCATGCCATCAACTTGAGTCTTGATCTTGGTTTCTGAACGGCTCCTCCTGTGCGCAGCCTAGGGTTGCTCTGGAAATTGAACAGATACTTTTACTTTCCAAGTGTTGCTTGTATAAACCCTTCACCAAGCGAGGAGTTTTATCTGTTGTGAACAGTATTTAATGATCCTCTTGGGGGTTCTGCGGCCCATCACCATCCAAGGCAGATACTGCTATACAACTTACCCACCACTGAAATAATACGGACTGGGACTCTCCGCTAACCTTTGATAACAACTAAGGTGGGAAAAATGGAAAAGGTCCTCTGGAAGTGTTGAGCAACTCCAAGTTCCAACGTTTGTTATTCAGCAGCCAGCTCTCCTTTCAACACCATCAGAAGGGAGTCCACATCTTCCTGATGCATCAGTGGTAAGCCATAGCTGCAGTATCTGAAGACCACAGAGCCCAGCAGAGACACATTGCGATTTTTCTTAGTTAAGGCAAACTTACTCCAAAACCACCCGCACACCTGTACCGAGACTTGATCTTTGCGCAGCTGCTATCAGTTGAAATTGCTGAGTATCTGCCATAATCATGCATAAGGCCTTTAGTTCCGTTTCTCAGACCCTATCCCTCCAATCATTCTTACTTCCTGCAACACTTCTTACTTACTCAGAAGATCGGAACTGCTGATATTCCTCCCGGCACTCTTTGCCCCCCTTGACATCTACAGACGCCAGTGGAACCAGTGGCAACATCCTCCTAATGTGTTTTTGGCATAGGTGGAAGAGAGAGTATCTACATCTTCTTCCAAAGCCGTCAAAAGTGGCAGACGTCAAAACCTACCGCCAGGAAGGCGTCTGGTTCTATTAAAGGATAAAGAGACCCATCGTAAATGACTGCCCATTGGTCTCATCCACTAAGTTATGGCCTAGCGACATGGAAGATTCGTCAAAGTGGAAGTCACGGTAACAAAGGGAGGTTCCGCAAAGGTTTTCTTCCGTCCTATCCATGAGCTAGTGCTTCTGCTACCAAAGAAAGAAGCTACATGAGTGACTTGGATAACCCCATCGCTTATGGCGGGGAGCATACCGCATAGACTATGATATCCCTGTGGATTACAGTGTGGTTGGTGTCAGTTTTGCTGATTGGCGTCTTCCTTCCCAATCCGAGATGGGTTTACCTTGAACTTCTTGCACATTTTTTTGCATCAGATTCATCTTCAACCCCAGAATTTGGACTTATTGTTATTGTTTGCATGTTGTTTTTTTCTCTTGTTTACGGTTTTGAACAACCTATGGACTCATACGACATTCTTTCATGTTGGTAGATTATGAAATCTTAAGATTTCCATAACGGGGAGTGTCATGTCCCAGGCCTTTGTTTCTGTTCATTGACATGTATAATTGTTAAACTGCCTTGTCTTTGACCCTCCGTTCTTCCTGTCCTCTAGCTTCATATTGGTAACTCCTCCCCCCTCTCCCTCATGTATGCAGCCATCTTTGTCAGGAAAGTGTATATCGAATGTCTCTGCTACCACCCTGGCAAATTAATCCTTTTCACACCGTTGTAACCAGCATTTCTTCAGATTTCTGCCTAAATAAAAGCTGGAATCCTTCCCACATGCTTTTTCGATGGAGTTGCACTATCTGAGCGAAAAGTGATTTTTGCTGTGAGTACTGGTTAAAACAAAAATAATACATCTATCACACCTGCTTACAGCCAGGTTATTAGAGTCGAATATGGTCACCAGAAAGCCATCACAATCGAACAGTGACAAACCAAAAAAAGGGAAGCCAAATCATAAACAAACTAACCGAAAAATTGGCCTTTGAAGGATCTCTAAAAATGGAAATGACTGAATTACCACTGATCCCCCAATCCTTGAAAAAAAAAAAAAATTTGATTAAAGTGATTAAAAAGTCATACGATATCGAGTAGCAATAACATTATTATACGGTTACAAACCATCCAGCAAAAAACAAGCCTAGTGGTAATGCTGCGTGTAGAAAAAATGCGCTCTTTGATGGACGCGGAAAATTAACAAGGAAAAAAGCTGTATCCCTAAGCTAGGTGTCAACTGTTACGTTCCCTTCCTGTGCCATAGTTCAAACACGATACATAAACAATACAAACATTAGAAGAGTAGTCACAAAATACAGGTCAGAACCAAACGGACATGTAGTAAAGATAAGGAATGGCAAAAGGACGTCAGAAAAATGTCAAAGGTTAATCCAAAATACAGAAGATAATGCCAGCTACCTCCAAATATCCCAAATCAATATCAATCCCCTAGTGTTCTGTCTTGCCATGATCTTAGAATCGGAGAGAAATCCTTTTGCCTGTGGGGCGGGACATAAAGCATTAGGTCTTGCTAATTATTTGCCGCATATAATGAGATTCTTAGTTAGATCCTGTTATATTCATTTTCTATTCTTATCTGTATCCTTCCATTTAAGCCATTTGTTTGTTTGGACTTCAGCCTCTTTTTGCTGTGATTTTAAAAGCATTTGTCCTCTGATTTCTGGCCAGCTCTGGTGACTATCTCCTCTTGTTTTGTACTGTCTTATCTTTGTTCCTTGTTTTTTGCACCTGAACACAGAAAGAGAACATCAATTCAGTTGTCACTACCACACTGGGTGTAAGCAAGGCAATCGTTCAGGGAAGCGGAGGGAATTTAGTCTTTAGGGTCCTCCGTTCTGTCTGTGTCACCTGTCCTTCCCAGATCTTTGCAAGTACCTAAAAACAAAATCTTCATCTATGCTTCAGTGACTGAGGATCGCCAAGTAATGGCACAGATGTTACACTGTGCTACTTTGTGTAGGAGAAAATAGGTTTGGTGATAAAAATGAATAGTTTTATATATTCCGTATTTTTCCGGACTATAGGCGCACTTAAACCTTGGATTTCCGTGGAAATCCAAAGTGCGCCTATAAGTCCGGTGCGCCCTACTATGGCACAGGGCACAGGGCAAGAGGACCATAACTTACTAGGTCCCCCGCTACGGAGCCCGGAATCTCCATCGGGAACTGCAGACCACGCGGCAATGAACAACTTCTGCGCGTGGTCTGCATTTCCCGCTGTGAGAATCTGCTGTCTCCGTTAGCGGGGACCATTTAAGTACTGGTCCGCTGCCCTCCTCCACCTCCCCTCCACCTCCCCCCTCCCCGCTCACCTTCCCCGCTTCCCCGTCGCGCTCTCGGCGTCGCTTCCCGTGGGTCTCCGCCACGCCCCCGGGTCCCGCCACGCCCTGACCCCCCCGCGCCTTATCGTCCGCTGCTCCTTATATATGTAATTATTACATATATAAGGCGCATCGTACTAATGCACCTTATAGTCCGGTGCGGCTTATAAGGCGCAAAATACGGTATATGCGTACATTATAAGCTAAATGTTAAAAAAAAATTATTAGGTATAGTTTACACTCTCAGAATAATATCAAATGTGTTAAAGCTGGATGGTATGGAATCCACAAAATGATTAAAAAATCAAATGAGTCCTCAAGATATGTGAAGAAGGCTTAAAAGCTTAAACTAGAGAAATGTAAGACAGCCCATGAAGTGATAATAGACAAATGTGTATCACGTTTTAACTCAATGCTGTAAATTTATAATGAGAATTGTATCACTTGCATCTTGATGCAAAATGTATACTCAATTTTCTTTGAAAACCCAATAAAAGTAAATATAAAAAAAAACAATAAAAATAAAATGAGTCCTGTTTTTCATTCATCCCATAGCAAATATCATCAGTCTAATGTTTATAGACACCATCAAGAAACACACTCCCCTTGCAAACAACAATCCCTCAACAACTACAATCGATAGAATCATATAAAAGCTAAAATAATTCTGGTGGCCTGAGGTGGTTAGTTCTTGAGGGTTTTATTTGGCAGTTCATGTTGTAGGAAGCTTTGTTAATCAGTGTTCTCAACCTGTGGGTCGTGACCAAAACACAGGGGTGCCTAAAGCTATCGGAGACATGATTTTATGGCGTTTTTTTTTTTCGGCACAAATACATGGTTTGGTTCACCGCAACATGAGGAACTGATGTAGGTCACAGCATTAGAGAGGTTGAGAACCACTTGGTCTACGATATTCCAACCTACTGGTTCATAGATCCACTTTTGTCTGTTATGGTTATTATGCCTTATAATCAACTTTAGTGTTTTTTCCGTTGGAGGGGTTATGTGATGTTTTTCCTTATACTATATTTTTTGAGTCAGTCCTCAAGATTAAAAAAAAAATCAAATTCAAGTTCAGAACGGCATTGCCGATTTTATGTAAATGCACGCCCCCGATCTGTCACAGCACCGAGCCTATGCAGAAAATTCACTAACATCGTGTAACCCGCGTTCCTCCGTCCTGTGAACTCTGCTGCGCTCAGGTCCCGCCGGAGTTCACCTGCTCTTCCGGTGCCCGTGAGTGCGTGAACTTTCACATATTCCTTTTTATTTAAATTCTGCGTTTTTTGTCCGAATGATCCGTCAGGTTTGACGACGGCCACCCCGCCCCCCGATTTCTTTTGCGTGAAAGCCTGCTCCAAAATCCTGATCGGCCGTGTGCCAAAATCCTGGGGGGCAATTCATCGCAAAATGAAATATTCTGGAAACCCGACAAAGTGGCGCGTTATTAAATGGCCCCTTTGTGTCCTGGTATGCATCTCAGTGATATAGAGTTATTAGGGGATTTTTGATATTTAATACTTGGAATTGGGCTTGGATCTGTTTTAATAAAAAGTTTAATATCAAATTAGTGTTGGGCGAGGAGGTTATGCAAGTTTGAAATTGTATGTGTGTGTATGTGCTTGTTACAGCCATAACATCTTTCTGCTCGCTCTCCCTACGAAAAAATTAGATCTACTATACTACAAGAATATGTATAAATTTTGTGTGACCTTACCTCTGATGTAAGGCTGCTGCTTTTGATCTGGTGATGGAGAGCAGAGTGAATTGACAGGTGTAGAGAGGGGGAGAGTTCATATCGCCATGTTCAGTCTGGAATATTATCCTAGTGGGCAGTTACAACATTTCCTTTAATCATCCATTTAACTCTGTAACAAAAAACAATTTGGATTAAATTATGTTCATTGAATGGGTTTCTATTAAATTAAACAAATGGACGGTATAGTGGAGATATTATAACTAATAATGATCCAATATTCTTCAATGTTCTTACAGAAAGTTCTACATATTATTATTCCTGCACATCAACTACTCTCAGCATCTGATAAACAGAAAGGAACAGGAAGAAGTGGCTGGGATTTTGGGGGGACAGAATGGAGACATGGCTAAGAAAAGTTACAAAATTTGCCAAAATCTAATAGCAATTTTGGCTGTACAAATGTGTAGATACTGTTGGGTATAGACCTTTTTGCAGTCATATGTTAGCTACCAAGAAAACTTAGGATCCGGGGACCGCACTGCTGTCTCCATCCCACACATTATACTACAGAATATGTACAGGCGGTCCCCTACTTAAGGACACCCGACTTACAGACGACCCATAGTTACAGACGGACCCCTCTGCCCACTGTGACCTCTGGTGAAGCTCTCTGGATGCTTTATTATAGTCCCAGTCTGCAATAATCAGCTGTGAGATGTCTTTAATGAAGCTTTATTGATAATCCTTGGTCCAATTACAGCAAAAAATTTTGAAACTCCAATTGTCACTGGAGCAAGAAAAAAATTTGTCTGGAACTACAATGATAAAAGATACAGTTTCGACTTACATACAAATTCAACTTAAGAACAAACCTCCAGACCCTATCTTGTACGTAACCCGGGGACTGCCTATATACAGGAATTACATACAAGATAGGGTCTGTTAAGTTGAATTTGTATGTAAGTCGAAACTGTATATTTTCTAATGGTAGATCCAGACAAAAAATTTTTTTGCCCCAGTGACAATTGGAGTTTCAAAATTTTTTTCCTGTAATTGGACCAAGGATTATGAATAAAGCTTCATTACAGACACCTTACAGCTGATTATTGCAGCCTGGGACTATAGTAACATCCAGAGACTTCACCAGAGGTCACAGTGGGCAGATGGGTCCGTCTTTAACTATGGGTCGTCTGTAAGTCGGGTGTCCTTAAGTAGGGGACCGCCTGTCTATGCCACACAGACACATTTTATATACTCGACACACACCGTTTATATGCTACAATTGCACATATACTCGTATTTACACATTGGGGGACATTGAGCATAGGTCGGGCACACGGCGTATATTAATGGCCCTGCCCACCGTGGCAGATTCATTATGCTTTGACCTCCGGATCTATTCATTGGGCAAAACTAGACCCAACTTGGCGCAGTTTTGCATAAAAAAACTGTAAACATTCAGCGGTGAATGTTCGCAGCCTTTAGCAAGTGTGCAGGAACGCCATGTGCTGGGCCTCTGTGACGCCGGCCGTGCTACCTTCACATGGCATGAAAGTGGCATACCCACAAGAATAGCGCTCTGCAAGAAATTATTTCAGTGCGTCTTTGCCAGAAAGCTGATAAATCTCCCCCATTGACACTATGGGACACATGTATCATAGTTTGGAGTGGATGCAAGCCACGTGAGGGGGTTATATACAGGAGAGGACACAAGCCATGTGAGGGGGTTATATACAGGAGAGGATACAAGCCATGTGAGGGGGTTATATACAGGAGAGGACACAAGCCATGTGAGGGGGTTATATACAGGAGAGGACACAAGCAACGTGAGAGGGTTATATACAGAGAGGCACAAATATGTGAGGGGTTATATACATGAGAGGATACAGCCATGTGAGGGGTTTTGTTGTATACGGAGAGGACACAAGCCATGTGAGGGGTTTGCATACAGAGAGACACAAGCCTATGTGAGGGGTTATATACGGAGAGATGACACAAGCACATGGGAAGGGTTATTCATAGGAGAGGGACACAACCATTCGGGGGTTATATGCAGGAGAGGATACAAGCCATGTGAGGGGTTAATACAGGAGAGGAACAAGCCATGTAGGGGGTTTATACAGGAGAGGACACAAGCCACGTGAGGATCGGGAGGTATGGTGATGATACAGGAGAGGATACAAGCCATGTGAGGGGTTGTATACAGGAGAGGACCAAGCATGTGAGGGTGTGATACAGAGAGGACACAACCATGTGAGGGGTTATATACAGGAGAGGAACAGCCAATGTGAGGGGTTATATACAGGAGAGATACAAGCCATGTGAGGGGGTTATATACAGAGATAACAAGCCACTGTAGGGGTTATATGCAGGAGAGGACACAAGCCATGTGAGGGGTTATACAGGAGAGGATACAATCATGTGAGCGTGTTATATACAGGAGAGGACACAAGCCACATGAGGGGGTTATATGCAGGAGAGGACACACGCCTTGTGAGGGGTTATATACAGGAGAGGATACAAGCCATGTGAGGAGGTTATAAACAGGAGAGGACACAAGTCATGTGAGGAGGTTATATACAGGAGAGGACACAAGCCATGTGAGGGGGTTATATGCAGGAGAGGACACAAGCCTTGTGAGGGGGCTATATACAGGAGAGGACACAAGCCATGTGAGGGGGTTATTTACAGACGTGGACACAAGCCACATGAGGGGGTTATATACAGGAGAGGATACAAGCCACATGAGGGGGTTATATACAGGAGTGGACACAAGCCACATGAGGGGGTTATATACAGGCGTGGACACAAGCTACATGAGGGGGTTATAAGCAGGAGAGGATACAATACATGTGAGGGGGTTATATACAGGAGAGGACACTACTGTTAATTTAGGATTTGAGGCCGTGTCCTGCATTTTCAAACACTCTAGTCACACCCCAGGGAGATGATGACATACGAGGCTGCGGTCACACGTGGTGTTAAGAGTGCGGTCACACGTTGCATTTCAATTACGTTTTGAAACCTATTACAACAGCTGAGGAGAGGTGATTTGCCTAATTACCTTACTGTTAACATTTGCATTTACAAAACGGATAGTAAACGCAAAGTAAACACATGCGTTAACGCCGCATTTAAATTGCATTTTGTAAAAGCAAATGTTAACAGTAATGTAATGTAATTTCAAAATGCAATTAAAGCGCAATCAAAACACTATGGGGCAGATTTACTTACCCGGCCCATTCGCGATCCAGCGGCGCGTTCTCTGCACAGGATTCGGGTCCGGCTGGGATTTAAGAAGGTAGTTCCTCCGCCGTCCACCAGGTGGCGCTGCTGGCCGAAATAATCTATAGACCCCCGGAATGCACCATCCCATAGCAAGGTGCAGGGTGAGCGCCTCCCCAGCGACACATTTCGTTTTTAAATGCGGCGTTTTTCAATACGTCGGGTTTTCGTTCGGCCACGCCCCCATTTCCGTCGGCGCATGCCGGGCCGGCCACGATGCGCCACAATCCGATCGCGATGACGCCAAAAAACCTGGGGCAATTTCATGGTAAAGCGGCGGCAATCGGAATATTCGGTGGTAACACGTCGGGAAACGCGAATCGGGCCGTTAGTAAATGACCCCCCCCCCTATGTGTTACCTTTAGAAGTAACCAATAAATTTAAAAAAAATGTAAATGCAAAAATTTCACAATTTAAAAAAACAGGTTACTGTGCAAAATGTTAAACATTTAAAGCATGTGGAATAATTCCAATTTACATGTTAAAATAGGGTCCATGAAAAAAATCTTTCCTTTGCCCTGGACCAGGTGCAGATTTGCGCATAAAAAGTCGCAAAAATAAGCCAAAAAAGTGATACATAAGTGAAAAGTCGCACAGAACATCTGGGAAACAATGATACATAAGGCACTGCACAAGGTGAAGCCAAGGCATACTTGAAAAACGACAGAGTAAAAAGTCGAAAAAAAGTCGCAAATACGACAAAAGTCGCAAACATGAGACAATTTGCCTAGCAGAGATAATGATACATGTCCCCCATTGACTCCACTGAACTTGTGGGAACATCACTCTATTCAGACCGCATATGGATACGACATTCAGCGGCCTTATCACCAGGCAAGGTCAGAGTTAGGAAACTACTTATCAAAGAAATTATTTGCAGGACCCACATGTATCTGTTTTTATGATGTCAGGATAAAACAGGACTAACAGTATAACTCTAATGCTCAATTATTGTCCGATGCTACAATGATGTCCAGTAATTGTTTAATTAAACCACGTTAGAGGGAAATTACTGTATAATGTGAGACTACGCGCGGCAATTACTGACTAGCTTTTCAGCTGCAAGGAAAAAATAATCTTTGCAGCCTAAAGAAAGCTCCTATTCCCTCCGGCTAGGATTTAATTAGCCCTGTGTTGTTGTATATGTCAGGGAAATAAAACAGTTTACATCACAAAATATATCAGTTGCTTTTTTTTTTAATCAACTGAACCTTAATCAGATCTCCGAGCCGAGATTTTATGTTCAGGAAATATAGGTTTATTATTTTTCATACTTTTGGAATGGAAATGTAGCAAATCGCATGCAGGATGAGATTCAGCTTTATTCTAGAATAATCAGCATTAGCAGGATTTGATTTATGTTCTGTTCTGGGAATGAATGATTTACAAAGCGTTACAAAAGGCAGTGCTGATTTCTTTCTAAAATAGTGCCTCATCTGCTCACAGGTTGGGCATGGTATCGCAGTTCAGCTCCATTCACTTGAAAGAGGTTTTCCCACAATCAGTACTTTGTCTGTGCTCGGGGGTCCCCAAGCTAGGCCCTTACAATAATGAAAATGGGGATTCCTGTAAATGGGTCAGTGTGCGGGACATCGGGGAAAGCTGTTAGCTTCAGTGGAACTGATGGAGTAATGCACTCAACTATCTCCATGAGCCCTATAGAGGTGGAGTTTTTGGCATATATGTATGCTACTGTTCCCATGATCAATGGGGATCTCCTCCACTGGACCCCAATAAACAGACATTTATACCTCATCACAGTGATGGTGAAGCTTTTTGAGACCGAGTGCCAAAACTACAACCAAACCCCCTTATTTAAGTGGAAAGTGCCAACATGGCACTTTAAGCAGTAACATGTTGCTACCTGTTTTGTCACGGTTTTTAATTGTATTGGCTTCCTAAAGGACACCAACGTAGTTGAAAGAAAGTGGAGAAATTCAGATTATCATTGTAGCTTCCTTCCAAGGTACCCTGAAGAGAAAGAATTGCGGTGCCCATAGCAGGAGCTCCAATAATGATGCAGTCTGCACCTCCTTGCTTCTCCTGTAGTCCTGGGCTGCTAACTATGGCCAGGGACAGCAGGAGGAGGCTTTGAGTCCTGTCTGGAAACTCTGTGCAGGGGTGATGGCCTGTGTGCCCACAGAGATTACTCCGAGTGCCACCTCTGGCACCCGTGCCATAGGCTCACCACCACTGCCCTATCATGTGCCACTGAAAATGCAAAGGTTCCAGTAAATCCAGAACAGACAGTTTTCTGACTACATGAAAAAGTTGCAATTGCGGTCACACACAACTGAGGGAATGTTCACACTGCAAAACACCTGGTGCTCATTCCTGATTACATGCGTTTCAATGGAAAAATATCTGATATATGCAATTGTGGCACACAATTTCTTAGAGATTTTATCTGAAGCCTTCAGAATTCTAAATGTAGCTACAGACAAACAAATATATACCGTATTAAGACGATTCTTACTATAGGACGCACCCCAGATTTAGGCTTCTAAAAAAGAAAGAATATAGTTTACACCAATTAAAATATCCCTGTTGGACTCACTTAAGCACAGCACACACAGATATACATTTACACACTCAGCCCTGCATCATCCATAGTTACACACTCAGCTCTGCATCATCCATCCAGATACACACACATCTCTGCATCATCCATCCAGATACACACATCTCTGCATCATCCATACAGATACACACACAGCACAGCTATACACACACACATACTTCCCCTATTCCCCTTCTTCTTACCCTGTCCCAGCGCAGCATGGCAGTATCAGACCTGTGATAGTGTAAGAAGCATGTGATCAGTCACATGATTCTGACATCACTGCAGGTCCTGTGGGACACCCGGGAGAGGGGAGAGCAGTATGGATAATCTCCTCTCTGGGAAATCAGGTACAGCTCTATATCAGGGCATCACCCGATCTCCATTGCAGTGGTCAGGAGGGTCTGGCAGTGCTGGATCAAGTCCATCAAGTTCAACCTATACATTATATTGCATTGAAGGCAAAAACCCTGCACGGCTGATGCCAATTGGCCCAAAGCAGAGAAAAAATTCCTTCCCGACCCCTAAAATGGTGGTAAGAATAGCTCCCTGGATCAACAGAAACTACTTACAAAAAGTTTTATTCCCATAAACTGTTATATTATTGCTATTGTGAAATGTTTAAAAAGTCATTCAGCTTTTTGCATAGGTTAATTCAGTGTATAAATTAACTAGGGTCAGCAGTGATTTGGATTGAACAATACATGGAATTATCTCCACCACAATAATTTCCATCTGCACATCTAAGATGAATCCTTACTTGACAGCTCCAGGAACATGTGTTTCCTGAGTGATAGGCAGAAGGCAGTGTCAGTGTTTACATGTGCCGGGTGTCTTCATTGTGTACAACATCCACACCCAGGACAAGTTAGAAGTTCATCCCTTGCTCCACACCATGTGTGCTTATCTCTACAAAGGGAAACAACCATCCATCCAACTTTTTAGAGCCATTCCTGGAACTGACGGCAATCTTTTGTATAGCTTACGGGGGAAGCTCTCATGCATCAATCTGACTATGTTTTACATATCCAAAATGAGGTTGAAAATGAGCAGATTTTGTTATTTCTTTTCTGTGGTTGTCTTTTTCCAGATCTGGGTTGGATTAACCCCTAAAGCATGCAGCCTTTCTTCATTTTTGAGTTTCCATTCTTAGCCAAGGTCCAATAACTTTCCACTACCACAAAGCCAAGAGAGTCTACATTTAAAGGGATACAGTAAAGTTACTTATTTGTAACCCCATTACATCTTCACTAGGTAATATAGGGTTTTTCTATCTAGCAGAGATGTCTAGAGTAGAGGACTATCCCAGTTTCTCCTGAAGACACCACAGAACTACATTTTCTCACACTTGGTACAAAGAAGTAGACGTTCCTTGGCAATATGTTATTCATCTATCCTTCTTCCTTAGGCAGTTGATATCCACTTACCATATATTCTGGCGTATAAGACGACTTTTGAAGACAGAAAAATCTTCTGTCTGGTCTGGGGTCGTCTTATACGCCGGTAATCCCGACCGCCCGCCGTGTATTCATGGCGGCGGTTGGGTCGCGCTGCATGGAGAGGGCTCACGGGCTGAGCCCTCTCCATAGCCGGTAAGTCTTTGCTGCGTATTGCACCGCTAGCACCGATCGCGGGTGTTTTCACAGCGTTGGCTGCCGGTAAAGCTGCCGGCAGCCTCAAAAAGATAGCGGAGCATCTTGCCTAGGATCGTCGCTCCTCGTGACGTCATCGGGGAGTGGCGAGCCCGTCTACCCTGGTAGCTCCTCGGGTCTTCGAAAGACGGGGCTTATTTCGTTTTAACCCCTTCATTACAATGTGCTGATAGCACATTGTAATGAATGAGGAAAATCCCCATATACTGCCATACTGCCAGACAACCTAGGGTTAAAGTACCCTAGGGAGTCTGAAAAATAGTATAAATAAAAATAAAAAAAAGTTAAAAAAAAATTATAATAAAAAAACCTAAAATTCCAAATCACCCCCCTTTCCCTAGAACTGACATTAAAATATAAAAAACAGTAAAAAATAAATCATTTTCGCGTCCGAAAATGCCCCGATCTATCAAAAATATGATAACGGTTTTTCAATGCGTTTAACCCCGTAACGGAAAAACGCCCCATAGTCGAAAATGGCACTTTTTGCCTTTGAAAAATATAAAAAAATCTATTAAAAAGTGATCAAAAGGTCGTACAGTCCTAAAAATGATATCATTGAAAATATTATCAAATTTCGCAAAAAATGACACCACCAACAGCTCGGTACACCAAAGTATGAAAAAGATTTCGCGCCAGAATTTGGCAAAATCAAAAAAATAATTTTGTACAGGAGGGTTTCATTTTGTAAATGTATGAAACATTATAAACCTATACAAATTTGGTATCCCCTAATCGTAACCGACCCAAAGAAAAAGTAGACATGTCATTTGGGGCGCTCAGTGAAAGACGTAATATCCAAGCCCACAAGAAATGGCGCAAATGCGTTTTTTCACCATTTCATTGCATTTGGATTTTTTGTTCCCGCTTCTTGAGTACATGGCATGGAATATTCAATAAAATAAAAATTAAGGTACAGTATGGTAACCTTACAGTAAGATGGACGATGGTAATGTTGTTGTTGGTAGCTTATGTTATATGAGCGACAGTTTCCTGCTTATACCTGCATGTCATAAGAATTTAAATTAAAAAAGGACCATGTTAAATTCAAATCTGTTTTTTTTTTTTTAATTTTTACCGGTGTTTTGTATGAGTTGGAAAGGGGTAGTCTTATACGGCGAAAATCTTAAATTCTATATTTAAAAAGGAAGTAGGGGGGGTCGTCTCTATACACAGGTCGTCTTATATGCCGGAATATACGGTAATACCTTTACTAAAGTTTTTCAGAAGGTAAGTGTGTTTTGTTTGCTGGCCCTATGATGAACAATAGGTTGATATACAGCTGGAGCATACAGAACGCATGTCTCCATCTACTATAACTATGTAATATTTCTCTGCTCTTTTCTGTAAGTCTTCTTTGTGTTATCTGTTTAAGAAATACAAAGACGGTTGTGTCAGCTGGGATTTTCCACATGATAAGGGGTCTGTGTGGGATTGTACAATCACAATGGATCTCCCACTACAATCCAGTATCTGAATAAGCCTGGGGGTGGTGAGGGGGTCGATATCAGATTGTGACGAAACGGAAACTCCACACAATGACATAAAATAAATGATCTCCGGTATCCTTGAATGCATAGAAATATATTTTGAACTTTTTGTGGAGGAAAAATAACAAAACATAGTATTGCTTCACATTCCAATTGCTTGGAATTATTTAGCGGATAACAGGTGCCAGGGCCCTAATTTGATTTTGTTATGCTGAAGGAGACACAACATTCATTGTTATAAGAGTGACTCTGCAATGGTCTTTCTTACAAGATCTGGCCCATTAAATAGTATAGCATTAAGTGAATATTGGGATCACGGAGCAGCTGTTGTGTAACTGTACGTTTAATAATAATTCCTTTATTTATATATATGTATATATATTTACCCAGCGCTGCACAGAGTTTGCCAAATTAGTCCCTGTCCCCAATGGGGCTCACAATCTAATCAACCCACCAGTATGTTTTGGAGTATGGGAGGAAACTGGAGGAAACCCACGCAAACCCGGAGAGAACATACAACTTCTTTGCAGATGTTGACATGGATGAGACTTGATGCCAGGACCCCGGTGCTGCAAGGCTGTAGTGCTAACCATTGAGCCACCGTGCTGCCCAAGTTTATTGGCAAAATATGTCCTGTCCAGTCCCATTAGGGCTATTTCACGCTATCCATGATCAGCCTGGATCTCGGACCATTTAGAGTCCTGTTTGAGGGGCTCACCACACTTTTATGCTACACACTTCTTAATATATGATGCAAGTGTCACAAACGCACCCGTGCCCCATCTCCATTCCCCTGGTTCACCGCACCTGGCTGACTTACCTGATCTTCCTCCAGCGATGGCTCCAGCAGAGATTTAAAGGGCCAGTGCGCCATTAATTGGTACTTAATAAATAGCCAGCCTCTTCCCTCATGCCCCGCCGGATCTTTGGGCCTTGTGCCTTAGTAAAAAGCTTGTTCCCTATGCCTTACAACTGTTTGCTGAATTCCCGTTGTGACCCTGATTCTGTTCCTGTTTATGCTTCTCTGCTGCCTGCCCTGACCTTCAGTTCCGGCTCTGACCTTGATCCTGTACTGCCTGTCTCAACTGCCTGTGGAGTGACCCAGAGGTACCATACCGCAGCAGGTCCAACCCGCTTTACGGCGGGCTATGGTGAAAACTGGGTGCCACTTAAACTTTGCTCCCAGTTATCGGATTACGTCATCGTCCGTGGTGGTTCAGTGGGTCCACTACCCCTGAATCCTGACAGCCAGGAGTCCCTGCTTCCCCGCTAAACAGCAGCTTTACGGTCCATGATCACAGGCTGATCATGGATAGCGTGAAACATCCATTAGGCCTTAACTCCTTCCCAACACACAATGTACTTTTACGACACAACATCAGGAAGCGCGTATGGAGAGGCCTCACAAGCATATAGGGTGGATGTTTGCTGCCGGAGGAAGGCGCTTAGAGATCACTAGCAAAACTGCTGTATACTGCAGTACTGTAGTAGTGTATAGAGTTCCGCTTGGGGGGGGGGGGAGTCCTAAAAAAGGATTTAAAAATTTTTCAAAAATCATAAAAACCTTAAAGTTTCATCACCTCCCTTTCCCTAAAACTGATATAAAAATAAATTTAAAAAAAATCATAAATATCTTAGGTATTCCCATGCCCCAAAATGCCTTATCTATCAAAATATAAAAACGTTTATTCTCGGCAGTGAACCTTGTCATGGAAAATAGCGCCCAAATGTCTGAAACTGCACTTTTTCAACATTTGGCTATTTTAATAAAAAGTATTAAAAGATTGTACAGTTCACAAAATGGCAATAATGTAAATTTCATCTTGTCCTGCAAAAAAGGGACATCTTACACACCTTAACCTCTGTTTGCTGTTATTGGCCTCAGAACATGATGAACACAGCACGCGATATTAGCAATTGGCCTAATAAACCACTACCAGTAAATTGTTAAGCAATGTTACGCCTTCTAGTTTATGTATCTGCAACACCCTCGCCGATGCAAGGCAGAGCTGTGTTTGCGAATACGTCCCACCATGTAGCTTGCAGCCTGTGTAGGGTCTAGTCAGCCCCACAGCATGTCACTACATCACACAGGGGACATTGCAGTGGTAGATCCTGCCTTACCAGGCAGGATCTACAAAAAAATCATAAATATCTTAGGTATTCCCATGCCCCAAAATGCCTTATCTATCAAAATATAAAAACGTTTATTCTCGGCAGTGAACCTTGTCATGGAAAATAGCGCCCAAATGTCTGAAACTGCACTTTTTCAACATTTGGCTATTTCTGAGTTCTGTGTAACAAATTGTGCTGTGTAACAAATAGCCACGGTGGCTCAGAACATGATGAACACAGCACGCGATATTAGCAATTGGCCTAATAAACCACTACCAGTAAATTGTTAAGCAATGTTACGCCTTCTAGTTTATGTATCTTTCAGGGTCCAATGTAAATTGGTTGTATAAAGTCAAGGAGGCGGAGAGTTTAACATTGAATTCAAAGTCAACTCTTAAAGCCTCCTCCTCTATGATTGACATTGTGCATTGGACTTCAGCAGATCTGGTTAGTGATATCTATGAATTTAGGACCATCAATGAAGAGGGCTTTCTGAGGCAGGGTAAGTTTGAATTCAGTGTTAAATTCTCCGCCTCCTTGACTTTATACAACCAGTTTACATCTCACTTCAAAGTTGATATTCTGGATGATGCCACCACATTGAGTCATGAACAGGAATGTGTTCAGTTGCTTGACAACATACTGGTAGGGGTTTATTAGGTCAATTTCTGATGACAGGTTCCCTTTAAATACTGTCACTACTGTAGGAAGCACAATTTGTTACACAGAAAAAAAATCCTCACACAGCTCTGTACATGGAAAAATAAAAAAGTTATGGATTTTTGTAAGTGGAGAGCAGAAAATGGTATCACAAAAAAAAAGGTCATCAAAGGGTTAAATTGCTCAAGGCTCTGTTTCTTAAATGTTCCTGCTCACTTGTTTCACAAATGGCAGGACAAATGATACCTGTTTGAATGGAATCCAACCCCAGTGACCCCCTAGTTATTAGTGTCCCATGTGAATGGAACATTCCCTTTAATGGAACTGCTGAATCCACATTTTGGCAGTCTGATAGATATGAATGAAGTGTTATTCACACATGCATTCCAGCAGCTCAGAAATTAGGGATGTGCCCCCTATATCTGCAGATTGGGAATGAATGAGACTTGAGAGTCCACCTTGTTTAGCTTTAACCGGTGATATATTACCTGTATAATTATTATAATTAGGGGCATCCACAGGGTCTTCAGGAAAGACTGGTTTCTTTCTACATTTTTTTCTGTAAGGGTTGTTACAATGGAAACTATTATATAGTATCCGACCTCACATAAGGAATGATATAGAGATTCACAGCAGACCAAGGAGAGATATAATGGGGGGGGGGGGGATTCAGATTTCGGCTAAAATGCCATGGGCCACATTTATCATGGCTTTTAGACCATTTTTTTGCCCTTTCATAACTCGTCCAACCAAAGGGGCATGGCATCGAAAAACAAAGGCTCATGGAAAGAGGCGTGGTCTCATGGAAATTAGTCTGTGCGCTAAAAGTAGCACTGAATAGTCCCCCCAATGTGTCATGTTCCACGTCTCAGACCCTGCATATGACATTATACAATTCAGCAGTTTAGGCTAGACTGTTCTAATTGTATTATTATTTAGGGTTTTATATTTTTTGTGCAGGTTCCAATTGACCATCTGAAGGTTTTAAAATAGAATCCTGTAATTCCCCTCAAGGTGCACTGTCCTGATTTGCTCACTTTCGCTGCCAAAGTAACATCTGCTTAGCTTATGGGCAATGGAGATACCTTGCGGCTGCACATATAAAAGCTGGAATATGTATCTATTCCCGCAAACAGGAGCTGAATGTGTTTAATGAGCTCTGGGTTGCGGAGAAGTTTTCCTTCTTTTGCTGGCTGCTTGCCGTGTATAACCTGGTTTGGTCTTCACTTAGTCATCAAGGAAAATAATTCCCAGCGCAAAATCTGTAAACACCCTACCCTGTGCCCATTCATCATTCTGATCCCCTGGACCTTTTAGGCCCTAACTACTCCCCTAAGGATGATGGCAAACGTGGTGTTTTGAATGGGGTTTTGGCCCGTTTTTAAGCAGTCCGTCAAAAAAAGCATGCGTTTTTGACCAGTTTTAATTAAGATAATTGGTCAAACCTGTCAAATACGCATGCGTTTTTTAACACATGCGTTTTTTGATGGACTGCTTAAAAATGGGCCAAAAACGCTTTCAAAATGCCACGTGTGACATCACCCTAAAGTAATGCAGGTTTCACTTATCCTTTCTCTGTAAAGGATACAACATTCTTATGCATACAGCTCCTACAGATTCTGCAGAGCGTCAAGAAAATGTTAGTAACACCCCTGTTTCATCTGTATTCTTTTGTATCAATTGCTCTATATCAAGCAAAAGAATCAAATAATGAGCAAGGAGTTCACAGAATATGAGCAGCTGCAGGTGGCAGCCTGTATTCAGCCAGACAAATTTAGTAACAATTATAGGATAATACTTTGCTCCACTATTGAATGTCTCCTAATGACAATCACTTATTAGTAGTAAGCTTCTTATTTCCCAATATGAGCAGGGTCGTAACTTGAGGGAGTGCGAAGGCAAGAGGTTTAGTGGGCCCTTATGGTGTCACTTTCCCATATGAGAAGACTATTACTATAAACCATACATTATAGTCGGGGCCTGGCACAGTCTTTGCACTGGGGCCCATCAGCTTCTAGTTACGTCACTGAATATGAGATATGAAATCCGCTGGCATTATAACACACTCAGCTCTATTATTCTGCAGGCCTGACAACTTGAAAAAAAAGGGGAATAGTAAGGGGGCATAGGACACTAAGGAAAAAGGGGGGGTCCTGCCCTTATCTTTTGGTATTTACTGCAATGTTGGTTAGTAGCATATCCTCTCTCCTCCCTTATCCTTATACATATTGCTTTCACATTGCTGTCCAATCCTAGAAGTTATATAACCCCTACAGTGAGGTGTCCTAGTATAAAGGTTCCTAGCATGCTAGTATGTCCCCTTGTTTATTGACTACCGTGTTCCTTACCTTTCCCTTCTATTTTGTATCTTAATCTCCTACCTGATCAGGTGGCCCTTGTTTGCCCTGACCTTTGGCTTGTCTCCTGACAACCAGAGAACTCCTGACCTCAGTTGCTGTGCTGGTTCAGCTTTCTCCTGTACTTGTATTATTCAGAGTGGTAAGGGGGGATAAATGTTAAGGGGTGAAAAGCATCAGAAACATAACCTGTCTTTTACAACAATTCCACAATGGCCAATATGTAATTTATTTAAAGTAAATATACCATAAAAATCAACCAGGGACACATA
This sequence comes from Engystomops pustulosus, assembly GCA_019512145.1. Taxonomy (NCBI): domain Eukaryota; kingdom Metazoa; phylum Chordata; class Amphibia; order Anura; family Leptodactylidae; genus Engystomops; species Engystomops pustulosus. Next base: position 37,714,375 of record CM033647.1, read on the forward strand.
CTTTTAGATCCAGGCACGGTGACTGTAGTAATCCTCTTATATTTGTTACCCATGCCCTCTTTCTTTCTAAAATCAACTTTTAACATTATATTTCTGAGCCAGAGGGGCTCCTGGAGGTGTTACCAGAGCCCCCTTGTTTCAGATTCACAGGCTGTTACACTGTGCAGGAGTACTTCCCCCTCCCACTGTGTGCTGAAACTTCTTCTGCACTAGTGAGATTACATCGCTGACATTCTTTCCCTGAAAATAAGACTTAACCCATTTTTAGGGAAAAAATAATATAAGTCTGTGTCTTATGTTCTGAGAAACATGGTATATGCACAAAAAGAATTGTTTAAGGTCACTGAGCACTATATTCTTGGCTAACTCTCTCGGTCCCATTAACTTCAGATAAATAATGTTTCCACATGTTCTGGTGATAGGGGTTCCCTGTGGGTAGGTGATAATTGCTTAAAATGCAGACTTTGGATATTGTTATGAGAATAAGTGCATAAAATATATTTGACCCTGACACTTGCTTAGCTACGCAGCGTCCTGGAGATAATAGTGAATGTCCACACATCTGAATTCAGGAGACTCTTGACAAATGTCCCAGCCTGTAAACATGACTGCTTAAACACATGCTGTGCCCAGATAAAAGCCCTTCTATTTATACAGGTACCTGATCAGACTAAACACAGAACAAAGCAAAAGGAAGCAACACAGTCAGATCCCTCTGCAGCAAAGAATAGGACGCTACATTGCTTGCTCAGCGCGGCTCATATATTCCCCTGACAGCTGCCATATCAATCTCTCCAACATCTGATACCTACAAATAGACCTTTTAGCAAAACCTATTGTTACTATTATAAGTAAGGCCATGTGCTGGTTTATTTTCTCCTACTAAGTTTAGTAAACTTCTACTAGTTTCCTTTTTACAAAAAAAAACTACGCTCCCTCAATAATTTTCTGGATACATTGGGGTCGGGAAGAAAAAAGGTCTATGTAGACTTTGCCAATTAAGGCCGCCTTGCAGGCATGTGGAGACTTATAGCCATTGATGCACCAGTAGGGGATTCTGGGAACTATGCAAATACGTTTTCCAGGATGTTAGTTAAAAGGCATTTTACGGTTTTCCTTATTGCATCCTGGATATATTTCAGATTTTAACCATTATATTTTTTTTCTATATTTTCCCCTCTGTAGGCTCTATGTGTAATTGTCACTAAGCTGGTGGGTAGAGATTAACTGCCATGATATCTACTATAGACATCAGAAACGGTCTCTCTTGTCTCAAACTTCTCTGTCTGTCTTTGGAGCTCCTCTGCCCATCAGATTCATTAAAGTGTCTTTGGCCCCTTAATACCTGTTCTTATGCTCTATTTGCTGTCCAGGATTGGTGCGCCGAAGCTCCCTCGGCTGTAAAGAATAAAAAGTGTTTAAACCGCGATACAGCGGTTTAGGAGACTAATGAAAGTAAGCTCCGGCACCAGCTCACCCTGAGCTTGTGCTCGGTATATGAATCTTACACCTACCACTTCAAGTGGTAGGTTTCCTTTAAATGTCTCAAATTGCATAAAAAGTCCCAGCAAATTCACCAGCAGGGGACTGGAGTAACTATTAGACTTTTTTATGGGACTTTTTCCCATTCATGAATCAGTCACATTAATGAAGAAATGGAAATAGAGATGGAAATATCCCTGTGAGAAAAGTCCCAAAAAATTTCAATGTGACTTTTTTATGCCAAAAAGCCCAGGAAAATCAATGATAAATAACCCCCTATGAGTGTTACTAATATGATTGAAGTATGTAGTGTGAGGTATTGTAGAAACATGTTTTTGCTCATATGCATGAGCCTCTCTACCTGTGTTCTTCCTTCTTCTCTGCCTTACATTTCTAGAGATTTTTATAGAAAGCTATATTTTAATACATCATTATCGTGTGTGGCTTAACTTCCATGTTCTTCTCCGCACATATAGGCATGGAATGATTACCCCTCATGCATGTAGGTTCTCTATATTAGTCTACAGTATTTGCTTACATTGCAAGGATCCTTATATGAAGCAGGAGTAGACCTCAAGCCCGCTCCAAAGTGGGTGATCAGCAGTAGCAACTGGAAGTAGAGGCGCTGGTGATTCTCCCAGGACGTAACATAAAGTTGTATTTTAGATTTTACATGTACTGTAGTTTTGGATATCATTATTTTAAGGGATTTGATCTACAAAAAGGATTTATTTTAGAAATTGTTATGATGAAGTTGGTTTGACTGCAGGGATTACCAGTGGTTCCATGCATTCCATTAGGTGTGGTGGCGACATATATATGAAGACACCTATAGATTGAATGGGACATAAAAAGCTATGAAGGAAAAGACTGCCTCTACTGCCTGTCCTCTAGGTAGGAATTTCAGGTCCAGTAAGATGTTACCTTACAGGATTATATCAACCAATAATGGAATTGCATCTGTGCCTTGCTCTGTAGATATCACCAAACCTTCCATCATGATTCCCTTCAGTCTTTTTTGTAATAGGAATTATGAGGTCGGTTTCATCAGTAGTGACCAAAATCATCTCCCCGCAGAAGACTGGGGGCACTCCTGTGTTATAGGATGAGTCCAGCTCCAGCATAGACACAATTGATATATGTGAACCCAGCCTTACATTTTCTGTCTTCCATTTAAGTTGTATAAAAAATGAAAATATTTGGCCACATGGATTAATAGTAAGGCAAGCTGGACTAGTGGCTTGAGGCAATTGTGCTTAAACTGAATGCACCATTTTCTTTAGGCACACTCAGTTTGGCGGGCATGTGTCAATTATTTTCAACTTTAATGATAACAAATAATTCTTTATTTATATAGCGCACACAGGTTACGCAGCGCTGCACAGAGCTTTCCAAATCAGTCCCTGTCCCCAAAGGGTTCACAATGTAATCAACCTACCAGTATGTTTTGGAGTGTGGGAGGAAACAGGAGGACCCGGAGGAAACCCACACAGACTCAAAGAGAACATACTTTCAACATAAATGTGGCGCCTGCTGTGATTCAGCACTAGACTGCACTTTAGGTGCAGAGTTTTATGTGGCGCAAACACTGCACCGGGCCACTGTGTTACCAATATGTTTAAATGAGTTAAACCCCCAAAATGCATCAGCTACCTCACTAGATCATAAATAGCAAATTTCCCAGATTGCACCATATAACTATAGGAATTTTGCACAATACCAGTACCTTTATGGATTGCTACTCTATTACAATCTAAACATTTGATAGATCTTATGGTGGGATCAACTTGAAGGAAACCGTATTTTCATTTCCCAAAGAAGTTCTTGTTCAGCCCAATATTAATTGCTCGATGAATCAGGTGAGCCCCATGTCCATGTGTTTTTACCATGCAGTGATCCTGGGGTGTCCGGGAATAAAGACATGTAGTTGGAGAAGAAGTTATTTGGCATATGTTATATAGGAGCGCTCTACAGTTCTTATTATCAAATATAAAATCTGATTCATAGTCTTTTAAACCCTGAGGGAGGATGGTATTTAACAGAAGGGCACATAATATAGCTAATACAGGGGGCACAGTATCTATCTATATTTATTACAGGGTGCACAGTGTGAATTAAAAGTGGAAACTACCTGTATTCATTCATTATATTGTAGATGCAGCTCAGGACTCTAAAGTGTAATGTAGTGTCAAAGCATGACTGTAGTTACTAAAGTGTTTCATCTTACTTTGGTATCTACTAAGTGCAGCTTTCTAAATAGAGTCATGCAATGACTGGAATAATATCAAAGTTTACATTTTCATTTTTATCTACGCAGAATATTTGGAGGTTTGTTTTAAGAACAAGATTAACCTGTAAGCCTGAAACCAACAGCACAGGGAGCTTAAGAAACCATTTAATCCTCCTGAGCTCCATCTGGTGGTGGCAGCAGGTAGCTAGCATGTTATCAAATGTTATTTCTATGGACATGTTATGTTGATAATATTAATAATAATAATCTTTATTAATAAAGCACCAATACAAATCATAGGGAACATATACAAATAAAATAAAACATGACAGAGCACAAACGCTCATATGGTACAAAAGGAATGAGGGCCCTGCACGCCCCAAGAGCTTACAGTCTGTGAGGGTGAGGGGGTGACACATGAGGTATAAGAGCTGGTCCAGCCATTCTTTATAAGGGAATAGAACAAAATAATATAATAAATAAAGGTTCTGGTGCTTGAACCAGTCATCAGTCGCCATATTATATAGAAGGTCTAAGGTGAATGGGACTGCAGAGAAGCCTGGAGCTTGGTAACAGATAGGAGGAGGACACAGGATGGGTTAGTAAAGAGAGTTAACGTTGCTTGCAGTTAGGGAGTGTTACAGGCTTGCCTATAGAGATGGGTTTTAAGAGCACATTTGTTGATAGACTTAGAGCTGAGAGGAAATGTTATACTCAGAGCTACAAACTGGAAAGTAAGTGTTTATCTACTTGCCTACTCACGCCATCTTTGAAACATTTGGGTGCTGCTCAAAAGTCTCCTGCAGTTTAAACAGAAAGCCGCCAAGTCTCCAGCAGCTACAATGTGTGTGGCGAGAATAAGCCTGACTAACTAAAAACAAAAACTATGTGATGAAAACACAATCAGATTTATTCCAAAACCCAACACATTCCTGTCTGTCACACCCGTGATTTATTGTGAATTCATTGATGAAATTTATATCAGATGTTGACTATAATGGGAAAGCTTAAAGGGCCATATAGAAAAAGAAGTGTCCGACCGTCGACTCAGATCTGTGGATCTCCAGCTGTTGCAAAGCTAGAACTTCTAGATATTGAAATAATTTCACAGCTTGGAATAACCCCTTTAAGACATTAGGAAATTATGGGAAAAAAAGCTAAATACAAAGGACCATGTATATGAGCATAGTAGTGCTCCGAGCACATTAGGAGCCTACGTGGTACTGCTACAGGGAGCAGTTCAGTCCCATTGTTCCATTTTGCGTTTTCATTTTCCAAACCCCATCTTCGAAAATCCCTAACTTTTTCCATGTCAAAGGCTATATGAGGGCTTGTTTTCTGCAAAACAAACAGTACTTTTATATTCCATGTATTGGAAAGCTGGAAAAAAATTCCAAATGTGAAATTGACGCAAAAACTAATTTGCCCCATATTTTAGATGGTATGATCACGTGGATTCTAAATTTATATCGGTTTTATTAGTTTTAATAGATTTTTTTAAAACTTTTTTTGCAGCACAGGCTGTCGTTTTAATTTCTACCATTTTGGGGATAGTATGACCTTTTATATAAATAATGAAAAAGTGGTGATTCAAAAATTTGGGATGTATACCGAAATAACCAGTTTAATATTTTGATAGACCTGCATATTTTGGACGCAGCAATACCTAACACGTTTACAATTGTTTGTGTTTATTTTTATTTTCAATCTAGTGGGGATGGGGTTGATCTTTTCGTTTTTTTTTTAACTTCTAACTTTGCTTTCTTTTTTTCTTTATACTGTATTTCTAGGCCCCCGAGGGTACATAAACACTTTTTCAGTATATTGGAAATTAATGGATCCATAAAAGAGGTTTCCAATGACAGGTTCCTTTACAGATATTCAGTTAGGGTCCTGGCTGTCATAGCAAATTGTCAGTGCGTTCCGATGATGTCACAGTTGGCATCGGTCAGATCCAGGATGGCAATGCCAACACTCAAGTGTTAGGAAATTAGGAAAGCCAGCTCTGTCCTGGGGGGTCCTCTTGACACAGTGCAGGTGGTAGCTGAGAGGAGGACACTGGGTAAGTTGAAGTCTATTCTGGAGAATAGCTCCCATCCCTTGCATGAGACTGTGGTGGCATTGGGGAGCACATTCAGTGACCGACTGCTTCACCCCAAGTGTGAGAGTGAGCGTTATCGTAAGTCATTCCTCCCTGCTGCGATCAGGCTGTTCAACAAACAAGGCCCAAACAGAAGTAACCTGCGCCCCCCACCTAACCAGTCCCTGCAAGTCCCATCCACAGACTTAACATCAAACTGCCGATCATTGCTTGTCTCTTTTTTGTCTTTTTATCCCCCTTTTCTTTTTGTTCATTTATCCCTAATATTATTGTTGTCATAGTTTGTACTTCACTCTCTGTACCCTCTCTGCTGCTGTAACGCTGTGAATTTCCCCACTGTGGGACTAATAAAGGATTATCTTATCTTATCATTTTTGGCCAGCACCGATTCTGGGTGTCAGCTGCATAATGCACCTGACACCCGCTATGTATGGAGGGGGCTCAAAAACATCACATTTTATTAAAGTGTTATAGGGTAGCTAAACTTTCAACAAGATTTTATAAATAAATAGTGCAAATGATTGTAGTAAATTTTGGAATATATTTTCCTTTGGTTTTCTCATGTGGCAGCACTCATGTGGCAGCATTAAAAAATATACACCGCCTCATGGTTATTTTATATAAGCCCCACTCACACACTATGGATTTATTATATACAGTCCCCCTCACCCCCATGGATTCCATACATACAGCCTTATGTGGGCCCCCCTGCCGCTCTGCGCCCTGGCACTTGCCCAGGTATGCCCAGTGATAGTGTTGATCAGATGTCAGAAGAGACTACAGTATTAACATGCAACTAGCTTTCATTAAAAGGGTATTCTCGTCTCGGCATTCACTTTCAGTTTCATTAATCATCAATATATATATACATTTCTTCAATTAGATGTTATTAAAATTACCTGTGTGAAGATAATTTCTCATAAATGTAGTGATATTGTCCCTTAGAAACAAGACTGACTCCCTGGATACGACCACCTCTGCTGGAGTGATTGCACAAAGAAACAAAGGGTGTTTGTATATGAAATGTCTGGGAGTTACTGTATGACCCACAGACGTCCTGTAGTAATGATTGCTGAATTCATGTAGTCAGGCAGGGTTCAATAGTGCATGTCTGGCCACCACTGCCTAAGTCTGAGGTGGTCGTATCCGAGGAAGCTATCTCGTTTCTAAGTGACCATATGACTACATTTATGAGAAATTATCTTCACACAGGAACATCCAATTGAAGAAATGTTAACATATGGCAAATGAATGTAAATGCCCAGATGGAAATACCCCTTTAAGTAGCTGCAACCTCTTCATCTGTCACCAAGCACAGCACTGTACATAGTATATTGGCTGTTCTTGGTTTTGCATCTGACCCCTGATTCATATGAACGGGACTAAATTGGATGCAAGCCACATACATGACAAATGACAGAAATGTCACTTGGATTTAAAGGGCACTGACATGACGGTCATTTGCCATGTAGCTTGCAAATCTGAAATGGATCATGTATCCTAGGGAGCACAACTCCAATTTATCCAAGTTGCAATACCAGACATAGACCAAAACCTGGTGTGACGCTGTTTTAGAAATAATGCAGTCACGGGTCGCTAATCTCACATACTCCTTAGGGTGTGCATTCCTTGACTCCTCTCTATACTTGTTACATACAGCTTATGCGGACGTCCCCTCTGGCAGGAAACATGAGTATTGTAAGCTCCTACAAATACTATCCTTTTATAGTATACATTTCACCGGAGATGTCCTCTTATTGTTCACAGCTGTGAAAAAAAGGAAAAATCTAACAGCTATTTAGACAGAAGAGTGAAAAAAGTTGGAAAGTTTCTCGCTGTAGAGAATTGCTGTGACTACAGAGAACATCTGAGTGCAATATGCAAGAATTTGTTAAAAATTAGGACCAAATATGCAAAAGAGCGTTATAAATCATCCAATCTGTGCAACTGGATTAACACAAATGTCTATATATAGTCATATTGGGGCAGATTTATCAAGCAGTCTGAAAGTCAGAATATTTCCAGTTGCCCACGGCAACCAATCACAGCTCAGCTTTCATTTCACCAGTGCTCATGAATATTTTAAAGGGGAGCTGTGATTGGTTGCCATGGGCAACTGGAAATATTCTGACTTTCAGACTGCTTGATAAATCTGCCCCATTGTTCCTATTACATATGGTATTAATAGGCTTTAATATAAGGGAAGGGCCAAGGTTGTTGTAATAAATTAGAATGTTAAAAACTGATTCCCAATATTATTTAGTATGAGTCAAACCATAGACCGAAATCTACCATGAAAATCCATCATGACAAACCAGGGACACTTACTCATAGATCCAGGCACCGTGACTGTGGTAATCTTCTTATATTTGTGCAGTGTTCACTTCATTCAGCAGGGGGGACAGGGAGACAGATTAACAAAACGTGAAGCCAGATCACTTTGGGGCAAAGGTAGCCCCTCAGGCTCATCAATATAATTTTAAAAGTGGATCTTAGTAGGAAGGAAGCCATGGATAACAAAAATAAGAAGTGCCTGGATCTATGAGTAAGTGCCCCTGGTTTATCATGATGGATTTTCATGGTAGATTTCCCTTAAAGGACACCTGTCAGCAAATTAAACCGAACAAGCTGTACATACTAATATAAACAGATCCCTAGCCTTCTTCCAATAGTGGTACTGTGGAAAGCCTATCCATATCGGAACATGCCCTAAAGCTCAGCCACAATGTGGCATGTAGCAGTCCGATCGACAGACCTATCTTCAGGCGGTCCGGTGTATTCATGAGGGGGCGTTCCAGGCCCTCCCTCTCTTATGCTTCTCCCCGGACCACCACTCCCATACAGATGCAAGCGGTGACTGCCTGGTTCCGGATGCTACCACCACCTCAGACGACCGCAGACTGCCCCCTCATGAATACGCCAAACCTCTGAAGGATAGGTCTGTTGAACGGAACGCTATATGCCACAGTGTGGCAGAGCCTTAGGGTATGTACCAACATGGATAGGCTTTACACAGTAACATAATTGGAAGAAGGCTAGGGATCAGTTTTTATTAGTAGGTGCAGCTTGTTCGGTTTTATTTGCTGACAGGTGTCCTTTAACATCCTGTTTACATATATAACATGCAGTCATTTGTATTCAAATATTTATTTATATAATGTCACTATCTTTATTGGGGTATGTCCACACACAATATACTGTGATCTTTTACATGTAACACAATGGGGCAGATTTACTTACCCGGTCCAGCGGCGTGTTCTCTGCGGTGGATTCAGGTCTTCCGGCGATTCACTAAGGCAGTTCCTCTGACGTCCACCAGGTGTCGCTGCTGCGCTGAATGCACTGGAGTTCACCAAGCCGGGCTGAGTGAAGGTAAGCGCTTGTCCAGCGCCACTTTTTTTTTAAAATGCAGCGTTTTTTCCGAATCGGTCAGGTTTTCGTTCGGCCACGCCCCCCGATTTCCGTCGCGTGCATGCCAGCGCCGATGCGCCACACTCTGATCGCGTGCGCCAAAATCCCGGGGCAATTCAGGAAAAATCGGCGCAAATCGGAAATATTCGGGTAACACGTCGGGAAAACGCGAATCGGGCCCTTAATAAATGACCCCAATGTATATATATATTGCAGCAGAGTTTGTTTTGAATTAATTTTTTTATTTTTTCATTTTGTGCAGTTTTATTTTATGTTTTTGGGGTTTTAGGATTTGGATACAGATAAGTAGTACTTGTGGATGTACTCTAAGGATCCCCTGTTAGCTCTCCCTTATATTTGCATAGAATAACCCAAAATGATTGTGTAAAATGACTCTGCATTGTGCTGCTCCTCTGTTATTCCCAATGGAAATAGAATAGTGTATTTCTCCTCACTGTGTCTTTGTCAGATAATTTGGCACATTGCCATCAGAAACACCTTGTCCAGCTCACCCACCCACCATCCAAAAAACAAAAAACCTTACCTGGTTCCCACTTCTCCTGCACAGTTCTCTACTGAAGCTTGAGTAAAACACATGCACATAAGCCAGACCTCAGGTGCTTGTCTTTAGTGACGCACTGTGCAGGCAACAAAAGTACCTTGAAAACATGGAGTCATTGGCTATTGGGACAATAAGCCACCAGTCTATATGAACAAGTGGGTGATGTAGTGTCCCAAATAGCTCTGACATTTTCTCTTCAGAAAATAAAAATATAGTATAGTTACTCCACCCCACAAGTAGTTAGAATTGTATCTCATTTCACTTATTTCCAAACTACAGGTCACCCGACATTATTTATTCCCGCCCAGGTTACAAACTGCCTAAGACTTCCATTGACTTGATAATCAATTTGTTGTAAGCTCCCCCTAGTGGTCGTGGCTGGCAGACAGAATTTTAGCACTTGTCTCTACAGAGAAATAAAAATAGAATTAAAAACAGTAGGATGGAGAATTGCTCATTATGTTATACAACGGGAAGGAGACATTCTTTGCAACCCAAATTTGATATTGAATAACTTTATTCATCTTAGATTGTAAACGAATGCCAAAGCTTATTCTCTACCCGTATAGTACAAATGAATGGCGGCGTCTCTGGAGTGTGTTAAATGACTAATCAGAGGCAGACTGTGAGGAATATGTCGCAGTCACTCCACACTTGACTAGGACCATCTGTTTAGAGTGCGGCCTCTACCGACTCCCATGAAACATGATATCTGTCGGTTCTCTTCTAACTGTCACGGCTACAGGAAATGGAATGGAGACTAAGAGAAGATTCCAAGCCTCTTCTGCTGACGGATGAGCAGTGCCCCCCCAGCTAATATCAGCACATGTTCTTGTATTGTTTTTCAGTGACGGTGACGGTTGGAGGGAAGCAGTATCTCCTGGGACTCTATGACACTGCAGGACAGGTATTTGCTGCCGCTTTTATATTTCATTTTCACAACTGTCAATTAAGGAAGGAAAAATTAATCTGTAAAAACTGAAAAGAACTTTTAGAGATCTACTCAGAATGTAACTCCGTCTGCTTTAATTAGAGTATTTCTATATCCTAATATTCTCAGATAATCTGAGACCCTTCCTGATACTCATAGTCCTCAATGTATAACGAATCAGAAGTAGCTGTGAATTCTTGTACTCCTCTATAGCTCCTCCTGAGAATGTGTGAATACATTGACAACAAGGTGTTACCATGTCCCTGGTTAATAATGTGATGCTTGTCAATACTGTTGACACCGATTGGTCTGCACCAGACTTTATAGGAACACATTCCATTGATAAATGTAAGGGTAATATCTTGTTCAGGGCTGTTTGACACATTGGTTGGCCTAGTGCAAAGGTAACAAGCTGGGCCACACATCCCCCCAGTAAGAAAACTACATATACATGATAAGAGTACTAACATTGTGTAGTGCTTATATAAACAGAATAAGAGTACTATTCCCATATATATAGGATATTGGGGCAGATTTATCAAGTGTCTGAAAGTCAGAATATTTCCAGTTGTCCATGGCAACCAATCACAGCTCAGCTTTCATTTTACCAGTGCTCATGAATATTTTAAAGGGCAGCTGTGATTGGTTGCCATGGGAAACTGGAAATATTCTGACTTTCAGACACTTGATAAATCTGCCCCATTGTGTATCGGCCATATATGGAGTATAATCGTGGTAGTACTGTGAAATGCCCATATATGCATTATAGGAGGAGTAGTATTATGCAGTGCCCATTGATGCAGTTTAGAAGTAGTACTGCTGTGCAGTGCTCATATATGCTGTATTGGAGTAGTAGTACTGTGCAGCGGGATAAGAAGACTAGCCAACAGTTAGTATGCACATTTATGTGTATAAGTGTATAAATGTATGAATGTGTTTATGCTATATACAGGCAGTCCCCAGGTTACATACAAGATAGGTTCCGTTTATATTTTATCATTTGGACCAAAACATTTTTTTGCTGTAATTGGAACAAGGATTATCAATAAAACTTCATTACAGACTCCTTACAGCTGATCATTGCAGTCTGGTGTGTGTGTGTGATGTGCATATGCTGTATGTGTGTATGTTCTATAACTGCATATGGTACTGGATGTATGTATATGTGGTGTGTACATTATGTTTTTGTTTATGCTGTGTGTGTATATGAGGAGTTTATACTGTATACGTATGTATATATGGTATGTATATACTGTATGTGTAATTATATGATTTATATATACTATACATTTGTTGATTTGATGTGCATAGACTGATTCTATAAATGTATATGCAAGTGCAAAAATGTGTGCATATGAGAAGTCTGCTATGGGGCCCAGCCTCTCCTACTTATGTCCCTGGGACCACTCAGGAGTGAGTGATGATGTGGCTTAACTTGGTTGAGCATCTTGACAGAAAGGTTACAAATCCTTCCTTCTGCTTTGCATGTAGGCTCTTGACATGTTTGTATAGGGCGCAGGTCAGGTCTATCAGTGGGTGACACAGGATAAGAGCTTTCCTCTGTGACAGATATTTCTGCAGGAAGAGATAAGTAGTGTCTGTGGAGCCGCTTATCTGTGAATAATTGTCAGGTTCTAACATTACAATGCAAATATTATCTAGAGACAATGTATGTGCACACTGGCTTCCAAGCTGCCATAACATTCCCGTCTCTAGTAGCTAGATGTTCCCTCTAGTCCGGTACCCACCACAGTAATGAGCCCCAGGAGCTGATGACCCAATCTGCCCCAGATGACCCTGTGCCTCAGCCCACACTGTAACGCAAAGATTGCATTTTTACAGTGTCCTGCGAAGTTACAAGGTTATTGATGTAACTGATTCGGGCAGGATTAAATGGCAGAGTCCTTCTTCCTGAGACTAATTATACTTACACCCTGGCGCCAAGGATCCCGCTGTATGAAACAAGTATCACTGCCTACACGCTGTGACACGGCCACTTACAGTATCAGAGAGTCAATGTATCACACACCTGGCCATAACACATTTACATAATGATAATGTTAACCTCTTGTTCTCCTCTTCTATAGCTTCATATTATGACCTACTAAGATATTATCAGCATTCAATATTATTTCTGGTATTATTACTATGGGACGTTTCTTAGAATAAATTAAACACCAAAGAACAGACCCTTGGATTAATAACTCCAGCAGTACATGTGGTCATTCATACTTCATAACGGAAGAAGAAATGACTACACCGGAGAAAGGGATAAAGCATCAATAATTATCTAAATAGGTTTAATTCACTAAAGAGCTGCACTTATAACCTTTTCTAGATTTTGATAGATCGGGAGTTTTGGGACCTGGCAATACTTTACATGTGTATGATTTTTTATTGTTTATTTTTATATCAGTTCTAGTGAAAGGTGGGGTAATTTAAACTTTTATGTAATTTAAACTTTTTAAAATGTATTTTTACTATTTTTTAGACCTCCAGGGTACTTTCATCTTAGGGAGTCTGATTGCTCCTACCATATACTGCAATACAGCTGCCCCAGAAACACTGTTACAGATCTGCAACAATGTTCTGGAGTCTTATAAAGTCACGGCAACTGATCATCTTCCCGATGATGTCATGAGGAGCGATGATCAAAGCAAATATGGCAGCACCAATGCAGCTTTGACTTTGTCTAAGGCATACAAAAAGATAAAATTTTGGCCCTTAAAGGGGTATTCCCACAAAGACAAGCGGGGACATTTATCATACGCTGGCGTTCGTGCGCCAACTTATGGTAGGCCCGCCGCTGCATATTTGCAATTATACATCAAGCGGCAGAAGCCTCTTGATGTATCGGGGAAGGAGGCTGCGCCCTGCCAGCAAGTGCGCCGGAGCGAGGTCAGTAACGCGTGAAGGTGGCAGAGAGGGTTAAATAGTTGCTAGTGTTGGAAAAAGGCAGGACCTGACTATGGTCAGGCAGAGTTGATTCTTCTCATGAATAGCTTCTTCTGTCTGCACAATACAGAGCTATCTGCCCCTCCCCCTCCATTACAACACAAGCTCATACACAGACACTTCCTGCAAGTAAGCAGCAATGCGCAGAGACTTACTCTACTCGCTGCAGGCAAGATAAGGTCTTTATCCAGGGGAGGCAGGCACTCTGTGTGTGTGTTATGGCTGAAATGTAGCAGAGCTGACAGTGTGTCATTGTGTGTTATATCCATCTCATGGATCTTGTCATCTCTCATGACTCTCACTTCTCTTTTTTATTATGTGTCAGCTACTAGTAAATATTCAGAAGCTAAATTAAATAGAATTTTATACTGACCATCACTGAGTGATAGGGGCTAAAAAGTAAAATTGTAAAGTAAAGGGGGTTAAAATGACCTTTATTGTGTAAACATCACTAGGGGGTTAAAATTTGAGAACTTTCCTTCATGGGAAAACCCCTATAAAACCACTATGTCCCTGAATTAGCTAAAAATGACCCATAATTTAAGCCTTTCCAAGACTAGTCATTAAGGGGTTAAATAGGGGTAAAATACGTGGAATCTGTTGGATATTGTTTATCTGAGGTTGTATATACATAATTTTAATATGTGACTAACATTTTGACAGTAATCCAGGTGAAACTGTTTGGTGTTATTATGTGACTTGAAATCCGTATTATTAGCGTCTCTCATCACTACTTCTGGATCTTTAGATCGCAGTCCCCATTAAAATGGAAGGTGAAGGAACAGTACTAAAGACATCATGAACCAGAGCCGCATCAAGTACTTTGAGAATCTGCTCCAAATCATTTATAAAGCAGTTTAATACGTAGAAAAGGGTTATAAATCACAGCACTAAGGAGCACTCTGTGTTCTTGTATCGCAGTAGTGGGATAACTGGTCGTATTAGTGGATCACGACAGCAAACCCAGCAGAAACATTCCACTTTAGGTGATAAAATATTTCCAAGCGGTGATGATAATGTATGAGGATTGTGATTGATACTGGCAGGTGATGCCCTGTAATGTGTTCTCTATGGCAATACATCAGCTGTCGGCTGAGCTGATCTTCCTGTACCATATATCATACTTCACAATGCAGGACTAGATTGCTGGGTATCTGCTGCCACCTAGTGGTGTGATTACATATTTATTCTTGCTACAGATTTTCTGTATTTTTTCTTCTTTACAGGAAGACTATGACCAGCTCAGACCTCTCTCCTACCCCAACACAGATGTGTTCCTGATTTGTTTCTCAGTTGTCAATCCAGCCTCTTACCATAACGTCCAGGAGGAATGGGTATCAGAACTCAGGGCCTGCATGCCACATGTACCCTATGTCCTAATAGGTACACAGGTAAATGGAACCCACTGCACTATGTACTTACAGGCTTGCTCTTATTTTGGAAGCATTCATTAATGGACCCTAAAGGGATACTGGCCTAAAATATTCACAGAATCCACCACCAATCCCTGATATTGGATTGGTGGTGGATCAACACCAAGAAACCCCACAATTCAGCTGAGGGTCGGCTCCAGATTTTAGTAGGCCCCTAGGAGACGGAGCCTCAGTTGGATCCATTGCAGTGAACTCATGGCATTAAAAATTCAGAAACTAAAATATTCCCTAGTTTATCATACCAAACAACCCCCTCATGGTTATTTTATATACAGCCCCCCTCGCCCACTATGATCTCATTAGATACAGCCCCCCTCATCCCCATGGATTCTTTATATGCAGCTGTATATGGGCCCCCTCAGGTGCCCTAGGCCCCAGCACTTGCCAAGGTATGAGAAGTGCTGGCGCTGGCCCTGATCCAGCTGTTCTCAGCAGCTGATAAACTGTGAATGGAAGAGGGAGTAGCCAGCTCCAATCTGTGTGTAGTGGTCAGACCAGGCTACTGCAGATGCAATTAGGTGTTCGCCTACTTGTAACCCCTGTTCACAAACACTACCCCCTCTTTTTCATATGTCTCCAATAGAAATCATTATACTAAAAGCAACACTGTTACTATTATAAAAACAACAAAAATTACCAACCAAATTTTATAATAGTAACAGTGTTGCTTTAAATATAGAACGATTTCTATTGGAGACGTATGAAAAAGAGGGTGTAGTGTTTGTGAACAGGTGTTACAATTAGGAGAACACCTAACATGTATACTATAAAGTTTATGTCTCATTGTTTGTAACACAGCCATGAGTAAGGACACATACTGCGTTTGAAACGCGTTGCTGATTTACGTTTTTTTAAGCTGTTATATGTGGGAACTGGAAATTTGTGACTATGGTCCTGAAATAAAAGCATGAAGTTTTATCTTTGAAAAATCGGGTTAAGAGTGTCTTGTTTGCTGGATCGCAACAAGTTTGAAATTTGGGCAAAAGTGCACATGCGCCTTCCTTAGAGCTAAAACACACAATCGTGCTTCCCAGACCCTCAGGCTTCCCAGAAGTTTTGTGGTGGCTACTTGTATAAATTCTAGCTCTTGTAGCCTTCAAGAGTACTTTTCATTCATTAGCTAATTTTAGCACGATCAGTTTATGATCTTCCCATTCAAATGCAGAAGTATTAGGGAATGTGTGATCCTATGGACTCCTGTGATACATAGTGCCAGTGTATGAAAAGTGTCATCTCTGGTATCTGACGATGGGCTGAACTTGGCTTCCCTCACACCAGGATTTCTTCTCTTTATTTCCAGATTGATTTGCGTGATGACCCTAAAACATTGGCTCGACTTCTTTACATGAAAGAAAAACCAATCACTTATGAGCAAGGGATGAAACTTGCAAAAATGGTAGGTCCAACCAGGTAACCGCATGTTATATGTTCCTGCCCCACACTTTTTTCGCAGTGAATGTTCCATTTTAAATTTTACTCTTCCCACTTTGGAAAATTAGAAACACCCTCTGTCTTTCTCCCATGAAAATGTCCTAGTTACCATTAATATTTGCTTGTAAGTCATATCCTTAAGATGTTAAAAGCAGAGATTCCCTAGATTTAATGAAACAGCCTTAACCATGGTGATATCCATATCAGCTCCGCACCTGGGGCACGTTAAGATTGCTTGGACGTGTTTTGGTCCTGAAGCTGGATTAGAAGCAGATAATGGTGAGTAACATCCCTGATGATGACATCATGAGCTGATCTTATCCCTCTTTGTGTTCTACAGATCGGAGCACAATGCTACTTGGAGTGTTCAGCCCTCACTCAAAAGGGGCTCAAAAATGTGTTTGATGAAGCGATCCTCACAGTGTTCCACCCAAAGAAGAAGAAGAAAGGCTGCGGGAAGTGTCGCAACTCTTGCACTATTGTGTGAGTTCTTACAACACGTATGGTGCCATTATACAGGGCCCAGGAAAACCACAGAATATGGACAGACATGTGGTCGGCCCTTTGTGAACAAAGCAAAGTGGAGGATATGACCAGAGACAATAACTTCTGTCATTTGTGGAGACTTTGATCTGTGATGCCTCCACAATGCAACATCTAACTCACTGTATCTCACCTTCCCATCCCCCTCACACTGTGACATGTCTCTGTATACCACAAGTGCCTTCTTTTCCAATGGACATCCTAAATATGTATTTAACAGGATGAGCCTTATATTAATACTACAAAAGTGAATGTCTCGAACATAAGACTTCCGAAAAGGAAGGATGAAACTTCAATAAGTACTTACTTCTACGTAACATACAGTAAGTCAGTATCGTGGTACCTTCTCGCTTTAGGTACCTGCATGATGACCTTGTTCCACTGGCTCAGAGGAGAGATACAACCATCTCTTTGAAAGGAGGATGGAACCGGTTCTGATTCTTTTATTTTTTACATTTTATTTGCTTTTACCTGAATATATACAAGAATAATAAAACCTGTGATCCTAAACGTTTAATGGTTATTAGATTTCCAGTTATGGTGAAGATACAAAAACATATTACGGAAGAGGTTCAATACACTGGAACAAGGATGGAGGTCTGCAGGATCTGGCAACTCCAGTGGAACTACTACTATGAGCATGATAGGAGGCACCGCTCTCATACCTGTTATACTTTGTCACCTCTAGGTAGTAGTTATTGCTGTAGGGTGACCTTACCAGAAAAACATCCAAATTTTCTTTTCAGATCCTGGGACACATAATATTCTATGAAGTAGGAGCTGAACTGTAGTTTCACTATACAGAAAAAGAGAAACTGTGCTTCTGGCTCCTTTATCCATCTTATTTCTATATTGGTGGAGGTGCCGGGAGTTAGACTCTGAGAGCTGGTATTTAGGACCAATTCTAGGGATAATAAACTTATATGACTTTTATTAGTTCATAGCCACAAAAAAAAACATATTAAAATGCATATATGCAATTAAGGCTGTGGTCCATGATAAGACTCATATGGGGTTCCCCTTCACATAGTACTATCTCAAGGATCCAATACATCTAGGATAAGTACATTAGATACATCAATACATAGACACAAAATTCAGCTGCACATCACAAAACAAGGGCTACCAGTACAAATTATTATAGAAAAAACTGTATATGAAAAAAGTTATTAGAGATGAGGGGAGACTCCACAAACAACACCCTACCCGAGGGGAACCCCTGTATGGCAGATGAGTCTTATCATAGATCTTGGCCAGAACTTTATTAATTGCACATACGCAATTATTCATTAGAACTTATTGCATTTAATGTGTTTGTTGTGTGGCTATGAAATAATAAAAGTTATTTAAGCTTATTGGTGTGCAGAGAGCTATTGTGTCCTTGTTCTTGTTGTGACTAGATTGTAGGACTACTTTGCACCCCTCCTGTGTGCTCATTTTTTAGGTCAGTTTTAAGAATAAGTCATCAATAACAATAACTATAAATACCACTTTTAGGCCACTTGTCTGGGAACTAAGTGTGAATCAGACGTTTTTGATACATTAAAATCGTCAGATTTTAGTCCTAGTGCCACCCGACTATCCATTTTTGTAGTCTTACTGTGATACGAGTTGTGTCAGGCTGCTTTCACACAACCGTAGGCTCATGGGCCGAGGCATGGGTGAGCCTATAGCCCGGTGCTATAGAGGAGGAGGGGTGAGCACTGCTCATCCCTACCATAGCCATGCCCAGCAGACCATGCAAAATATTGGAGGCGTGCATAACACAATAATTTATCAATGAGTAAAGGTGAATATCGGATGTGAAAATCATTCATGAGCAAGGGACCGTGAACTGAAATAAAAATAGCCCACATTTTTGGGGTTAAAATCAATTTATTTTATAAGTTTGTGAGATTAATACTCAAGGTCATATATATTTTGATATATACAGTACATATATAAGTGATGCCAGATGAAAACCAAATAGCTTATTTAGAGCAGAACAATATTCATGTTTTATAAATTATAAGGCACACATACAGACAAGATAAGACTAAACACAGCAATAACTAGTTGTCCCCATTAGCATGTTACAGAGCAGGAGGAGCTGAGCACATTGTACATAGTGTCCTATCTATAGGCAGCATATTATAGAGCAGAAGGAGCTGATTATACTGTACATAGGGGGTTATTTATCATAAAATAGTGCTAACTGATCTAAACCTTGCCTCTCTGGTGCAGCGGATATATTAGGAGTCTCCGAGCTTCTGACGTACCCGGCGGGTGGCTATGTGGGTGCCTGTGTCTGCTGGCAATTCTACACCAGACCCTGTCTAGCGTAGAGTCACGCCTTATCCAGAATTGAATGGGCACAGGTTATAGCAAGTGCATAGGGTGTCCTGTGTGCAGCTGCCGTCATGTCCCCCTTTTACACTTTTTTACGCCCCCTTGGCATGGTAGTGATGTACAATGGGAAATAACTGCAATTGCTGGCTTTGCATCAGTAATTTTATTTGTTTCAGGGCTTTTACACCAGAAAACTGATAAATAACCCCTGAATGTTCTATCTGCAGAAAGCATTTTATAGAGCAGTAGGAACTGCGCAGATTGTATATAGTAATTGGCAGCCTCCCCCCAGTGACAGTAAATAGATACAGCCAATCAATAAACCTAGTAAAAGTATTGATATTCATTAATAAAAAACACGTTGGACTGAATCTGCAACATCCACCCACCAGGACCTTCAGTTGGGGCAGCTGGATTGTGTCATGGGTGGTTTTGTCAGGGTGAACAGGCCCCATCCCCACCAGTCAGGCAATGCAAGAAGAGGGGAGGCAGCAATGTAGTGGAGGGTTACCCCTGGGACAATGTGTAGTGTAGTATCCCCAGGCAGATGGTGAAGGGGAGGCCCATGATGTTAGTGGCAGCGGCCAGGAATCACAGGGATTATGAACATTAAACTAACCGACTATTTAAAAGGCTTAAGTAGCAGCCGGTATCAGGCTGTAGTGGTTACTTCCTGTAGGTCTCCACATGGCACTGGTTGGTAGGTACTATAGCTTGGGAGAGGATTTCAGCATGGGTCCTGTAGTTAGGGTCTGGATACCAGCTTAGGCAGCTATCTGAAGCAGTCTCTCTGTGGATTTTGGCACACAGAGCCGCTGGTTTGGCAGAGGGGTATCCCCCTAAAGGGAGACAGCAGCTGCTGGTTGACTGTCTCTGCAGACTCACTCATGCAGTTCTGAAACTGAACAGTCCTGAAATTCAGCCAAAGGGAACATATATAAACATCTAACTCTGGAAGGATTTCCAAGGCTCCAACTAATGAATGGCCTTGGGCTGCAGGAAAGATTAACATAAAGAAACATTAAATGTAAACAATTTGAACATTAACCCTCTAAACTGAGGCACAGTATATGTAAGCTTTAATACTAGAGAATTGCAGTTAACACCGCGCTAATCACACTGTTAGGAAGCTAACTGGGGCTAGTTTGGTTGGTAATGCCCCATCCAGCAGGTCATTACAAATCTATTTTTCATTCGAAAATGTAAAGGGCATCTGTTGCCTCTCAAAGAAAAAAAATCTAGAAACTTGAACTTACAGGATATTTATTTTAGGTCTGGTTTGGATATACAGGTTAGGATTCCGTTTTTTGTAAATCAAGCATTAGCGTTCTACTGTGCACGTTCTCTACATTGCCACAACAATATTACATAAGTAATTAAAACTCCTCATAAATGAACACACATTACAGGGTCTCACATTCTGTAGTTGCAGTGGAGCACACGCCGCAGTCACATCTGATCGCAACAGGGTACGTGAAGAAGGGATCCACACTGGGGATGCAGTTTGGCAATTTCACAGTTACCAGCTTAGTTTCATTGTAGGTGCAGACCCTGTGGTAAGCATCTATGTGAGGAGGGTCAAGGATAGGTTTCTGGATGAGAAACAAATTATAGAGGTAAAAGAAAGCAACAAACTTAGCATTTAAAGGGGTTCTCCAGGCTTCCATTGTCCTGCGTCGCTAGCATCTCTCTGTTTACATAGGGTGCCCACTGTCGTGTGCCTGATACTGACTGATACAGGGGCACAGCAAAGACAGGCAGCGTCACGGGACAACGAAAATCAGAGGAGGTAAGGATAAGGTTTTTTTTTTACAGCCCCCTGGGCCAGATTTTTTTAAGGCCCGGACAACCCCTTTAAGAGCTTCATAAACATTGTAGATATACAAGTCTTATAATTCAATCTATTGGCCTTTTACTTCTATCGGCAAAACATTATAACCTAGGCACTAGGTGGCAACAATAAGTAAATACAAAATGAAGCAACCAAAAGTGGTGACTTACCTCCCAAGTCTCACAGCGCCCCCAGCAGGCATCTGTGGTGACACGTAAACCTTTGCATCCAGGTTTTCTTGCCAAGAAGGTGAACTCCCGCACCGCACAGCCAATAAAGGTCCTCAGGCTGATATTAGAGATGGCATGTGTGTCCCAGCAGCCACTTAGGATCAGCAGATGCAAAGAAATCAAAGTCACACTGTGGGGGTTCATTGTCTGCTAAGAAGATGGTAAAATATTATATTTCATTTTACAACTTTTTAAATGTGTAAAATAATGTCATTTTTGCCATTTTCCACAACTGGGTGTTGGCATAGGATTCCCGGAATGTTACTACTGAATTCCGATTAATGCGATATTCCGGTTTTTTATTGACTGCCTATACAGGCAGTCTCTGGGTTACGTACAAGATAGGTTCTGGAGGTTTGTTCTTAAGTTGAATTTGTATGTAAGTAAGTAAGCTGTATATTTTATATTTGTGGATCCAGACAAAAAAATGTTTTGTCCCAGTAACAATAGGAGTGTAAAGATTTTTTGCTGTAATGGGACTTAGGATCATCAAAAAAGCTTCATTACAGACACCTTACAGCTGATCATTTCAGCCTGGGACTAAAGTAAAGCATCCACAGAGCTTCACCAGAGGTCAGAGAGGTCTGTCTGTAACTATGGGTTGTCTGTAAGTCGGGTGTCCTTAAGTAGGGGACTGCCTGTATTCAGGAAAGATAATCAATATCAGATCTGAGTGTCCGCAACACTCAGATGAGCGCTACAGCCTCTTCCATGCTCAATCTCTGTATGTGGAGCTACCATGTTATTCATCTGCAGTCACAATAGATATAGCATTTATACATTTTTCTTTTAAATTAAATTTTTTTTAAGTAACTAGGCAAACAATACATATGTGTTATAGCTTATAATAACAGGGCTGATGTAAGTGAAAAAAGATACACATTAGTTTTTACTTTATATTTCTCTTCTTTTTTTAGCCTTAGTCCACTTTGGCTCACAAAAGTTCATCAAAAACCAAAAGTGTGAAAGCAATGCAAAAAAAGTAACATTTGCAAGTTCAATAAAAATAACATAGCTATTTATTCTTCTTAATAAAAATGATAATTAACTCCAGATTCCAATATGCTCTTTACATCTCCCAGGCGGGGGAGGGGAGAACCATAAATTATAACATTTTGTTCCCACGTTCAGTCTTCATATTATTAACATTTTATCGAAGGTACAAAGTGTATCAGCACAATAAATCAGGAACATATTCTTAAAGCTCTAGAGCAATCAGTTATTGAATTAATGTTACTTTGATGTAAAGTTCTAGGCACCCTGGATTGTAGTGCAAACTTTTGAAAGGTTATATCTATAATAAAAGCATTGAAAACAAACACAAACAAACCTTTGAATAAGAACTAAAAATAAAAAATAAACAATATTATTTTGCAAACACTTACAGATTTACGTAAGAATGAGCAGACCTTACTGCGCAGACTCGTTCCTCTCTCTATGCCGGGTCTCTGTGTAGCTTCACCCATGCACATACATATATATGGAGAGCTGCCTGTCAATCAAGGGAAATTAAGGCAGATCCTTACATGAACCACTGGGAACATCATAACACTGCTCCTATACAACAAGCCTCGCACTTAAGCCGGTGAATTATTTTTTTTAAGGGCATCATTTGTTGAAACAATGACTTACCCTAGTGACACGCATCCAAGGTAAACAATGTTGACAAAAGGTTTCCTAAATCTGCATGGAATAGAAAGCTGACACCAGTTGTGTATGAATTATGATTAAAATAAAATATATTTACAAATTGTTACATAAAAATAATTTGAATTCTGTAAAAGTTTGTCAATGGGATTGAATTAGGGTCAGTTCACACTACTGTCAGCATTTCCATTTATGTCTCTGTTTAAAAAAAAAGAATAATAAATAAACTGAAGTCAGTTATTGTCCGTTTATAACATTTGTTATGACAAATTAACGATCTATAACTCATATCTATCTATCTCTTATATATCACAATATCACATTCATCTATAACCTACCATCTATTTATATATATATAATGTATAGATGAACTCTCTCTGTCTATATAAATCTATCTCTTCTATCTATCTCACTTTTATGTATACAGACGGTCCCCTATTTAAGAACATTCGACTTACAGACGACCCCTAGTTACAAACGGACCTCTGGATGTTGGTAATTTACTGTACTTTAGCCTGTGGCTACAATAAACAGCTATGACAGTTATCAAAGGTGTCTGCATTTCAGCTTTATTGTTAATCCTGGTTCTTATGACAATCCAACATTTTTAAAGTCCCATTTTCACAGAGACCAAAAAAATTTTGACTGGGGTTACAATTATAAAATATACAGTTCCCACATACATACAAATTTAACTTAAGAACAAACCTCCAGAACCTATCTTGTACGTAACCCGGGACTGCCTGTAATCTATCATCTATTTATATATAATAATGTATAGATTAACTCTCTCTCTCTGAAAATAAACTTATGTAATAACTGATTGAAAAAATGACACTTTTTCTAACTATTTATTAACCATTGACTTCAGTGTAAAAATTTCCGTAAAAAAAAGGCATGCATGACTGATGACTGCACATAACGGATGACATAACATTTACATTGATGTCAATGGGATTTTTAACTGATGTGTTAAAACCTCTGTTCTTTACTTTTTAATGGAGGTAAGGAACAGAGGTTTAAACACTAGTGTGAACTGAGCTTTATCATTATAGTTTCTTTTCAATGGTTACATTCAATAAGGGGTTCATATACTTTACATTAAGATGAGAACAAGCGGAAGGAGACCCTAACAATCTATATATAAGAACAATAAGTTACAATAAGAACACCCGACTTACAGACGACCTCTAGTTATATACAGACCTCTGGATATTGTTAAATTACTGTACTTTATCCTTAGGGTACAATAAACAGCTATAACAGTTATTAAAGATGTATACAATTAAGCTTTATTGGTAATCCTGGTTCTTATGACAATCCAACGTTTTTTAAAAAAAACAATTGTCCCGGAGACCAAAAAAATTCTGGCTGGGGTTACTAATTAATATACATTTCCGACTTACTTACAAATTCAACTTAAGAACAAACCTTGTATGTAACCTGGGGACTGCCTGTATATAGAGAAAGCAAATTTTAAGTATGTTGCCATTACCAATAATCCTGTCTTTTAGACTTAATACCTGGGACAGAACATAAATAAGAAGCCATGCTGGGGAAAGACAAGACAGCTTAATTTCTCAAGTTCACTATTGTTCGTGTCCAGCCTTTCGGAATGCTTTCTCCTTCTTTGTTCTACTGTTTACTTTACTGTTTTTTCCTGTATTACCTTGGTGATAAATAAAGAAGAAGAAAAGAAAAACTTTGCATCATAGCAAAACTAGTGAATGGGCTCTGAAATAGACTTCTTCCCCCATACATTCTCACTAATCCTACAAATCTCTACCCCTTAGCCCAAATCAAAAACACCACAATGCTTGTATTTTGTGAGCGTATGCAATGGAATGAGCCATGGATATGTGCGTCATGTACCGCCTGTTACTCCCAGGATCACTTAATCACTTGATTATTAAGAGCTCAGTGTAGCAGTGTAAACCTTTATGACCAACCTGTATTAAAAGGGAAAATTCTGTGGGTTTCCAAGTCGGATTTTAGTTGTCTTGGAGGAACTGCATCATTTATCATCAGATAACTTCTTAGGGGAGCATATACTTCCACAGAGATGGGTCATTGCATGTATTATGCTCTGTAACAGAGGACTTCAATAAAATAAGAAATACGTTTCTGCATCAGGTCCAACTTCAGTGAATATTTACATAGCGGTAGCCATTATGTATATTGCCCAGAATACCTCTGACTAGTATTCCAAATGTTAAGTGTTCCCCTCTATAGACTCTACTTGCAATTCTTCATTGTCCCTGGTGACCACCTGCTTTTAAAGGAAATCTACCATTTGTTTCCGTGCATTGTGAACCAAACATAGCTTGAGAATGCTGTAGCTACACTGGTGCAGAAACATATCTTGCTTAATCCCTGAATCGAGTGGTTTTGCTGAAAAAATAATTATAAAATTATGATAATGAGTCCTTGTCGCTCCTGTGGCTGCTCATTGCTTCTCCTCCTACCCTAATTATACACTGCTCCAGAGAATGATGTAATCACTGTGTTGTCCCTGACAGGAAGAGGTAATCAATCACTGCACCATTGCCCAGCTGCTACGTATGAGTCATCCAGATCAGGTTGATTAGTCCTGTCTGGACAGTTCATGAAAACAAATGGTAGATTTCCTTTAAGCCTCCCATACGTTGCACACAGATGGGAAAACAGAACCCAAATTCTGTCTGACTCATGAGCAGTAACATGGTTATATACTGCAAAAACGAAGATAATTCCGCACTTAATGGAAATGTCTCCGGACCTCTTAACAGCAATTCTTCTTTATTGTAACATATGCAAACACGGTATTCGCATGTTTCAACACTTAGCACCTCAATCATGATCATGAGATTAAGACGCAATATATCATGATTAAGACGCTACGCGTCTAAAAGTGCTGATCGCTCTCATATCATGTTTGCTGTGTGTTTGCATTTGGTCAGAAGACATTTTCATTGAGTCCGGGGTTATTTTCATTTTTGCATTTTGTGGTTTTATTCACCTGCACCACGCAGATAGAGGATCCTCAGGACATCACATACCGGGTGAGCGGCTTCATAGCGGTCCGTGCTGGTTTCTCTGCCCTACATTATAGAGAAATGCTATGCAGCTATGAGTCTAGACCAGTGTGTAACTAGGAGCGGCAGAGCCCCATAGCAGACTTCTGCATGGGGCCCCCTTCCCCTTAAAATAATATACATATTAGTACACACACATTTATACACTCATACATTTATGGAGCCCAGTAGCTGCTGACCACATGGAAGAAGACAGCAATGAAATGAGAGATTCTTAGTCTTGTTGTCTCCGTCCCCGCCATTTCTTGTCTGAGCTCCCGGCTCAACTGTGTACTGTGGAAGATGTGCTCTGCTATATACATATTATGTTGTACAATGTGAAGTATAATATGTATATAATGATGTAAATCCTCCATTCATTACTGTAGCATGTTGGATGCTGGGGCCCACTGCTGCTGCTAACGCCCCTGGTCTAGACCTTCTTGACCTATAGTAACAAGACACTGTGAAAAGATTTAACAGTGAATGTCTGTTTAGGAAGGAGAGAGAGAAAACAGGTGGAAATATACAGAAGCAGCAGCATTGACATCACAGTAGCATACATCTGACTGCAGCACATTGTCGATGTGACGTCCCCGCTGCAGGCTCGGTTTACTAATAGACACAGGAGGTGCCTTAACAATCTACAAAGGGGATTTGGAGCTCTGACAGCTATAAAATAATATGTAAAACTAACTTACTTTCAAGTTTCACTCATCTCTAGTACATGGTGTCACTAACAAGCAACCCGCTGCCTTTTCAGAGTGAAACGTTTTAACAAGGTGACAGAAGAGGAAGACCAAGTCTGAGATATTTTACGCATGTTTTTGATATTTAAGGGGAATGTTTATTCGCTTCATAGCAACGGTTAAAACAGGGTGTAATGTGACGTCCTATTACACAGAATAACCAATAAAGTAGAGTGTGTAATTACACTAATAGCTATACTGACATCAGGAGTCAATCCTTTGTATGGGAACCTAAGGAAATGGAGTCTGTGAATTGTCTTTTACCTAAGGGAATGACAATTCATAACTAGAGTCTGAGCTCTACTCAATCTTAAGTGGACTCTATCAGCAGATTTTAACACCCCTACAACAACAGCACCTTGTGGTAGGGTATGGTTTTTTTTACTATTTCCACTTTTATTGTAAACCTTCCTGTATACTTATTTTATTATATAAAATGCTTCTAAATATTTATGCATAAGAGCAGAAGAGTGTCTTTTAGTGTCTGGATTTGGAGAGTCACTACAGATTCCCCTATCATGGGCTATCATAGGCCCTTATGTACAAGTGAACGTGATGCGTCCACACCTGCAGTGTGTACTGGTTGGAACGTCTGGCCCAAATGCTGAGCAACCAGAACTGGACTCAGCTTGTCAGTTCAGTTCTCAGGCACGCAAGTCAACACACACTGCGAGAGTGATGTGAATTAGAGGCATCATAGTCACGTGTGTTAGGAGCCTTGTGACCTACGATCCAGAACAAAGCTTCTGATGTCATTTAAAAGATGGAGAGGATGGATGTCATTAGGATCGCATCTGTATGCTATACAACTAGAGATACAAGCAAAAAGTAGTTACCAATTTTGTCTTTATCTGCAGCTCAAATTTCCAATTATGTCTTAAAGGAAACCTACCATTTGATTTGATGCATTATGAAGTAAACATACATTGAGAATGCTGTAACTACACTGATGCAGAATCATATCTTGGTTAATCCCTGAACTGAGTAGTTTTGCTGAAAAAACAATTATAGCATAAAGGACCTTGTAAATACTGGATTGGACGATTGCACAAGTTACACTGTTCTTGTATTACACACGGGGCTTAGTCCAGACAGAACTAATCAACCTGAGCTGGATAACTCATACACAGCAGCTGGGGGATGGTGCAGCAATTGATTATAAAGCATGACCTTTGTATTTACAGTACCTTACATGAATGCTAGATTTATACAAATTTATGAACACTCACTAGTGTTGAAACACCTTAATGTTTCTAGTACTTTGATGAGAGAGGTATGACACTGCCTGTTAGCTAATATATGTATCCAGGTACTGGAATGACCAAAGATAGAACAACCTGCCTGGTAAAGAGACAGAAGTGACCTCCATAGTGTTATCATACACTTTAAAACATACGTAGCTACTTTCACTTTCTTAAGTGTGTACACTGGTCTATATTTTGGAGTCTCTCACACTCCTAGTAATCACCATATAGTAGTTAAACTTAAGACCACCATAAAACTTTTTTCAAAAATCTTTATAGTTTAACATCAACAAGGGTACATTTGGCATGAGTACCTTCACCCCTCTTCGGTTGTAGATGCCGTAGTCCTATTAAAAGTCCACACTTAATTTTCATGGCTTCCACTGAGACGCTGAACGCCAAGTGAGTCCTGTGACGTTTCGGAGGGGAATCCCTCCTTCCTCAGACAGAGGAAGGAGGGATTCCCCTCCGAAACGTCACAGGACTCACTTGGCGTTCAGCGTCTCAGTGGAAGCCATGAAAATTAAGTACATATCTTGTATGTAACCCGGGGACTGCCTGTATAGTAACTGTAAAAGAATGGGGTCCCTTAGGATCCTAATTGTGCTGGAATTTGGTACAATCATCTAAACTAGTTATAAAAATATACATATACATATATACACCATATATATATAAATTTATTTTCTCTTTTTAAGGAAAAGCTAATTTCTAACCACTATTATGATTGTATTATTTGTAACAAATAAATAAATCGTTACTCATTTAGAGTAAGAGTTAATAAGGATATGAAGATAGTACAAAGCCAAAGTGTAGAATCCATCCAGAATGATTCTTTTTGTAATGTTTTGGGACATGTGTAATGTTTACTAGCAAATTCGTTTCTAAACCCGGTGTTTTTATCCTCCACAAGGGCCTGCTCTAGCATTCATTAAGCGCCTTGATCTCTTTTTATGACTGGATTTTATTTCCAAGTCGCCTCTTGTGTGACGATCTCCCTTGAAACATGTTGAAAGATTACTGTACTTGTTCAACTTTTAATAGCAACACTCTTCACTCTCTTCTACCTCTCTACATCCCTGGTATTAGTTTTAACAGGATTTCCGAACTGAAAGTAGCTAATTGAAATGATTCTGAAAAGAAAACGTAAATTGGGATTTTACATGGATTATGTGTATGTTTCATGTTCCTGGGTAACAAATCCAAACTTTTTTTTTTCTTCCAAAAGCTGTTCTTATGATGTGTACCCCATATGGCACTGTACATATTTATTAATCATGGTTTTCAGCCTATTTCTTCACAAACGTGTTATTAGTACTGGACCTCACCTGTGGCAATAATCTGGATTAAACGGAAAAAAGCCTAGCTCCCATCCTGGAATCACAATCTCAGTTATGTGTACTCTTAGCATTGCTCAGACAGGTCAGTGGTGGTGAACCTATTTGGGCACTCGGTTCTTGCCCCAGCACAAGTTCATTAGACAGACTCAGGGATCCCCCTGCAGCACACCAGGGAACCTGAGGCGCACCACTCTCAGCTTTATTGTAAAGTGAAACATCCTGGTCTAAATGAGTCTACCAGAGGAGAGACAATGTGAGTCCATGATTCTTTTTGTTTGTGGGGCTCTCAGGGGAAGCTCCAATGACCAGTTAAATTACCCCTCCTTCTGTCAACATAGTGTCCTCAGGATCTTTAAAGCTTCTGTCAGCAGTGGACAAGAAGATTCAAGCGCTTGAAAAAGTACAGGAACTGAACATAAGTGCCTAGTTTTACCTCTAAGAACCTAAGTGCTAAATAAAGAATAGACTGATGGCGAGAAGCGCTAATCACTTCTTCTATGTGCATGCTATATTTGGAAAGTGTGTGTGTGTGTGTGTGTGTGTGTGGTCACCCATCAATTGTGCAAGTTCTCCCAATTAAAAAAAAAAAAAAAAAAGAGAAAGGCCTGTAATTGACATCATAGGTAGGCTTCAACTATGAGAGACAAAATGAGAAAACAAATGCAGAAAATTACTTTTTCTGATTTTGAAGTAATCCACCCTACGGACTCAGCCTCTTTTGGCCTTAAGGACGCGGCCCCCCATTTTTAAAATCTGCCCTGTGTCACTATAAGTGTTTATAGCTTTGGAAACGCTATGAGATATCCAGGGGATTTTGAGATTGTTTTCTCGTGACACATGGTCTATTCAAATTAGTTAAAAAATGGATGATATCTTTTGTTTAGTTAAGAAAAAAACAAAATTGGGCAAAATAAATTTGGAAAAAATCTTTATTTTCAAGTTCTAAATTCCCTACTTTTGGATGCAATAGTCTAGCCACCCAAATAAATAATAACTTACATTTCCCAAGTGCTGCTTTATGTGCATGGTATTTTAAGATGTCGCAACATATTTTTACTAGAAATGTTATGAGGCCTAGAATTTGGTGCTCCATTTTTCAATATTTATTGGGAAAATCACCAAATAATTTAGATGGACCGCTCTCTCTCACTTTTTAATTGGACTGTGAGCAGGTAAATAACTAATTCTAGACTCATAATTTACCTGCATTATGGAAACTAACACACCTCAACAGTAAAAACCATTTTGCAGGAAGAAGTGTTGTGAACTTCTTAGGTGTGTTTATGACGGGTTAAAACAAATGGGGTGTTTGCGGTATACAAATTGTGAATAATTTTTGACAAATACTCATTTTGGGTGAAAATTACATTGTAATGGATAAAATGAAAAACGCTCCAGGCATAGCAAATTTTGATACCGCAATTTCTACCGAGTAACACGCGATAGGCGAAACACAAAAACACCAGAAACCGCAGTCATGGGTAATATTTATACAGAAACCCCCCTCACCACTATGATTAATGGTATCTACAACCCCCTCACCCCCATGATTGCCATAATAACAGCCGAGTTTGTAAACCCCCCCGCTGCCGCTCATTAGGGAACTGCGCCCTGGCACTTGCCCAGGGGCAATGATCCCCGTGATTTGTTGACGGGATGAATCAAAAGAGTATTGAAGCAGACTGAGCCTTATTAACATCAACTAGCTTCATAAAGGTATTCCTTCTCATCCGGCAATTCACACTATATCAGTTATCCTATAATCATCGAAGATATATATATACATTTCTAGTCATTCAATTAAGATGTTATTAAAATTACCTGTGGTGAAAGAGTTTTGTTCATAACTTTAGGGTATTGGTCCCCCCCTTAAACAAGACAATGACTCCCTAGGAAAATAACACCAGCCGGTCTGCTGGTGTGCGTAGGTAGCACAAAAGAGAACAAAGGGTGTTTGTATTGAAATGGATCTGGGAGTTACTGTATGACCACAGACTTCCTGTATATGATGCTGAATTCATGTAATCATGCCAGGGTTCAATAGTGCTGTCTGCACACTGCCATAAGTCTAAGGTAGTCCGTATCCAGAGAGCTATCATCGTGTCTAATTGACCATATAAAATACATACATTTTGGGAAATTATCTTCAGCAGCAGGCACAGGGTCCAATTTAAGGAAATGTTACATATGGCACATTGATTACAAAAAATGCGCCAAGAATGGAAATACCACTTTAAGTAGCTAGCCTGAACAAACCGGACAAACCTCAAAATCAATACTGTCACAACCAAGCGAACAGCACTGTGTACATAGTATATTGTGCAGTTCTTGGTTTTGCAAATCTGACCCCATAGAATTCATATGAACTGACGGAAATTGGATCAGCACACAATACTACAAATGACAAAAAGACAATGTCACTTGGATTTAAAGGAGCACGACAAATGACGGCCATTAGCCATGTAGCTTAGCAAATCTGAAATGGGATCCGAAATATAATCAGGGGACCTAGGAGCACAACTCCAAGTTAT
The DNA here is from genome assembly GCA_019512145.1 of Engystomops pustulosus. Lineage (NCBI taxonomy): Eukaryota > Metazoa > Chordata > Amphibia > Anura > Leptodactylidae > Engystomops > Engystomops pustulosus. The sequence goes on from CM033647.1 coordinate 37,746,407, forward strand.
CCAATTGCAATACCAACAGGTAGACAAAACTGTGTGGACGCGTTTTGTGTTTAGAGAAATAATGCAGTCACATGTCCATCTAATCTCACCATACTCCGTAAGGGTGTGGACATTCCTACTCCTCTCCATACTTGTTACTACAGCATAGTCGACGCGCCGCTCTGCAGGAAACATGAAGTATTGATAAGCTACCTACAATACTGTCCTTTATAGGAATACCCGTGTCAACCGAGATGTCCTCTTATTGAATTCACGAGACTGTAGAAACAACAGCGAAAAATCGACTAACGCTATTTAGACAAAAAGAGAAGTGAAAAAAGTTGGAAATTTGGTTCTCGCGGGTAAGGGAGATATTCTGTAACTACAGATAACATCTGAGGTGCAATAATGCAAGTGAAAGTTTGTTAAAAATTAGGACCAAATATAAAAAGAAAGCGTTATAAAGTCATCCAAATCAGTGTGCAGACTGTGGTAAAACACAAAATTCTATATATAGTCATATTGGGGCAAGAGATTATCCAGCAAGTCCTGACAGTCAGCATTGTTCCATTTGGCCCACGGGAGAAAGGCAAACCAACAACAGCTGCAGCTTTCTTTCAATCAACCGAGTGCATCAGTAAGAAAGTATTTAAAGGGGAGGCTGATGATTTGGTTGCCCAGGGTGGTCAACTGGAAAGGAGTCTGAACATTATCATACTTACCTTGATAAATCAGTGCCCCAACTTGTGTCCTATACAACATATGGTAATTATGAGAATAAGCGATTATATAAGGATAAAGAGCCAATGTAATGTTTAATAATTAAAAGATTACCACATCAAACTGATTCACCAATATTAATTAGTATGAGTCACACCAATAGTGACCACGAAGATCTCCATAAAATCCAACGATATAACCAGGGGACACTTACTCAATAAGAATCCAGGCACGGTTGACTGTGGGTAATCTTCTTATATTTTGGCATGTTCCAGTATTCAGCAGGGGACAGGAGAACAGATTAACAAAACGTGAAGCCAATCACTTGGGGCAAAGGTACCCCTCATGCTCATCCATATAATTTTAAAAAAGGTGGATCTAATATGAAGGAATCATGGATAACAAATAAGAAGTTCCTTGTATCTATGATAAGTGCCCTTGTTTATCAGGATGGATTTTCCTGGTAATTTCCCTTAAAGGACACCGTCAGCAATTAAACCGAACAAGCTGTACATCTAAATAAACATATTCCCAGCCATTGCTTCCGGAATAATGTCTGTGGTAATCCTATCGCCTATCGAAAACATCACCTAGAAGATCTCAGAAGCCAGCAATGTGGCATTATCAAGTCCGATCGGCCACTCCATCTTCAGGGCGAATCCGGTGTAGTTCATAATGGGAGGGGCAGGTGATACGCAAGACACCAGCCCGCCGTCTCTTAAACAATACTTCTGTCTCTCTTTCTCCCCGGCACACCACTCCCCAAACAATGCAAAAGAATACGGGACTAGCCTGGTTCCGGATAGCTACAGGCAAGAACCGAACCTCACAGACACAAACTGCCGAAGCCCTCATGAATACGCCAAACCGACAGCTAAGGATGGTCCTGTTGAACGGAACAGCTATAATGGCCGACAGTGGGTAGGCATAGCCATAGGTTATGTAACACACATGAATGAGGGCTTACACAGTAACAATAATTGGAAATAAGGCTAGGGATCAGTTTTTATTAGGTAGTGCAGCTTGTAATCGGTCGATTATTATGCTGACAGTAATCCTTTACATCCTTGTTTAACAATATATAACATGCAGAATCATATGAAATCAAAATATTTATTTATTAAATGTACAGCATAAATCGTTGAAATGAGGCATGTCCACACACAATATACTGTGACTTTTACATGTCACAATGAGCAGATTTACTTACGAAACCCGAAGTCCAAGCGGGCGTGTTCCTCCGCGGTGATTCATCTGTTCCGCGATTGGAAGCATAAGGCAGTTTACCTCTGACTTCCACAAGTGAATCGCTGCTAGAGCGCTGAATAGCCTGACTGGAGTTTCACACAAGCCGGGCTGGTGCAATGTAAAGCGCATTACTGACCAGCGCCACTTTTTTTTTAAAATGGCAGTGCGTGTTTTTTTCCGAATCGGGTCAAGGTTTCGGTGTCGGGGCCAACGCCACCCAGGACGTAATTCCGTCAGCGTGCCTGGGCAGCGGCCGATGCGCCAACACACCTGATTGGTGCTCCAAAATCCCTGGGCCATTCAGGAGAAAATCGGAGCGAAATCATGAAACATATTCGGTTTACCACGTCGGGAAACGCGAATCAGAAAAAAAAGGCCCAAAGTTAAGTAATGACCCCAAGTGTAAAATAGTATAATATTGGGCAGCAGAGTTTTTGTTTTTTGAATAATTTTTTGTTATATGTTCTTTTCATTTTGTGCGTTTTTATTTTTATTTTTTGGGTTTAGGGATTTGGATACAGACAATTAATAACTTGTGGGATTTAATCCTAAGGTCCCCCTGTTAGCTCTCGCGACTTATATTTTGCATAGATAACCCACGAATGATTGTGTAACTGCTGCTGGCAAACTTATCTGCTCCTCTGTTATTCCCAATTGCAATAGAAGTGTCTTTCCACGTCACTGTGTCCTTGGGTCAGATAATTTGAGCACCTTGACACATCAAGAACACAGAATTATCAACTAGCACCCCAACCACCATCCAAAAAACAAAAACTTAAACCTGGTTTCCCACCCACAAGGAGTCGCCTGCACAGTGTTCTCACGAAAGCTTGAGAAAACACGTGCACATAAGCCAGACCATCATGTACTTGTACTTATAGTGACGAACACTATGCGGCATCCAGACAAGAATTACCAATTGAAAAACATGGAGATCATTTGGCTATTGGTGCCAATAACCAAGCCAGTCTATAAGGAAACAAGTGGGTTATGGAGGTGTCCGCAAATAGCTCTGCCAGTTTCTCTTCAGGAAAATCAAAATGATATACTAGTTACTCCCAACCCGCACAAGTGTTAGAATTGTATCTCGATTTCACTAAGTTGCCAAACACAGTCACGGACGCTACCTTAGTATTCCCGAAGCCCAGGTTACAAACTGTGCCTTAAGCCGGTTCCATTGGACAATTGAATACTCAATTTGTTTTAGCTCCCCCTAGTGGGCGTTGGGCTGGCAGAAGCAAATTTTAATAGACACTTGTCTCTAACAGAGAGAAATAAAAATAGAATAAACAGTAGGATTATAGATTTCAATATGGAATGTTATACAGACAAATAAACTGGAAAGACAATCTGTTAGACAACCCAAATATTGATATTGACTACTTTATTCATTAGATTGTAGAATACGAAAGCGCAAGCTTATATCACTACCCGAGTACAGTAACAAAAATGACATGACGAAAGCATCTCTGGAGTGTTTTAATGCCTAGATCCGAGGCAGACTGAACTGTTGGAATTGGGTACGCGAGTCACAGTCCACAACTGTGACTAGGACCATCTTTGGTGAAGTAGGCGCAACTCTACCGGACTAGGGCCATACCATGATTCGGTCTGTTTTTCTTCGTAACTGTCACGAAGACTCCAAAAGGAAGTGGAATGGAGACTAAGAGAATATCCAAGCCTGACTATCTTTGACGATGAGCAGTGGCCCCCCAAGCTAATGCACAATGTTCTTAAGTATATGTATTTTACAGTGAAACGGTGACGGTTGAGGGAATCAAGGTATCTTCCTGGACGAACGAATCCATGGACACGCAGGAAGCATGTTTGTGCTCTAGCCGCATGTTTATATTATTAGTGGTACTGTATTACCACAAACTGTCAATTAGTGAAGGAAAATTAAACTCTGTTAAACTGAAAAGAACTTTTAAGAGATCTACACAGATGATAACGCCGTCTACCTTTAAGTTAGGAGTATAGTCTATATCCTAAGATAGTTCTGCAAAGATGAACTCGTGAGACCCTCCTAATAAACTAGACCTACATAGGTCCTCAATGTGAAGACGAATCAGAAGATCGCCTGTGAATTCTTGTAACTCCTCATACTCCTCTGATAATGTGTGAAATACTATGACGAAACGAGTGTTACCAATATCCCGGTGAATAAGGTGATGCTTGTCAATACTGGTTACACCATTGGTCGTGCACAGACTTTATAAAGGAACACATATCCATTGATACATGAGGTAAGTAGCTTGGTTCGGCTTGTTTGACACAATGGAGTTTGGCCTAGTAGCAAAGGTAACAGTCTGGGCCACAACATCCCCCACCAGATACAAGAGAAAACCACATAGTACATGATAGAAGTACGACATTGTATAATCGTGCTTATATAGAACAGACTAAAAAATACTCTTCCCAATATATCAAAGGAATATTGTGGGCAGATTTATCAAGTGTCTGACGTCAAAGAATTGATGCCAATTGATCCCATAAGGGCACCAATCACAAAGGCGTGTCAGCTTATTACATGTTATACCATTGCTCATAGGAATATTTTAAAAGGGCAGCTATGATGGTGTTAGTGCCATGGAAACTGGAAATATTCTGACTTTGCGAGACCACTAATAAGTCTGACCCCATTTTGTATCGGGCCCGATATATGGAGTATAATCTTGGTTAGTACGGTGGAAATGGCCCAGAATTGCATTAAAAGGCGGAGTCATATTATGCAGATGAGCCCATTGAGCAGATTTAGGAAGTAGTCTGCAATGTGCAGATGCTCAATAATATGCGGTCTTGGAGTCGTGATAAAGCTGTGGCAGGGGCGGTATAAAAGACATAGCCAACAGTTAGTATGCACGATTTATTGTATAATGTATAAATGTTGAATGTGTTATGCATATACAGGCACCCCAAAGGTTTCACTACACTATATGATTCCGTTTAAATTTTATCATTTGGACGCAACACATTTTTTGTGCTGTAAGTTGGAACAAGATTATCAATAAAACATTCAATAACGTGACTCCTTAACATACACATCGCTGATCATTGCAAGTCGAGGGAGGTTTGAGTGTGTGTATGTGCATAAATGCCTGTATAGATGTGTGTATGTTCTATAACGGCATAGGTACTGATTATGTAATAAGTGTGTGTGTACACTTGCTTTTGCTGTTTATGCTGTTGTTGTGGTATCTGAGGAGTTTATACTGTCTAACTATGAGATATGTATGTATAGTACGTCTGTGTAATTATAATAGTTAATACATGTACTATACATTTGTTGATTTGAGGTTGCATAGACTGAATTCTATCAATGTAAATATGGCAAAGTGCACAAATGTGGTGCAATGAGAAGTCTGCTATGGTGGCCCGCTCGGCCATACGAATAATGTCCCTGGGACCACACAGATGAGTGATGATGTTGCATTAAGCGTGGTTGACATCTTGACAGAACAATGTTACAACCTTCCTTCTAATTCGTTGAGGCATGTAGCTCTTGACACGTGTTTGTCTATGGCGGCAGGAGGGCATCTATCAGTGGGTGACAGCATGATAAGAGCTTTCCTCTGTGGACGATAATGATTAACATGCAGAGACTAAAGAGTGTACTGTGAGGCCGGTATCGTGTGAATATTGTCAGTTCTAACATTAACAATGCAAATGAGTATCTAGAGACAATTATGTGCAACACTGGCTTCCACGCTTCCATACATTAGCCCGTCTCTAGAGCTTCTAGTTTCCCTCTAGTGACCGGTCCCACACCACAGTAAGTGAGCCCCAGAAGCCTGATAACCCAATCTGCGGCCAAGATGACCCTGTTGCCACAGCCCACGACTGTCACGCAAAGATTAGTGCATTAATTACAGTGTCGGACTGCGAAGGTTACAAGGTTATTGATGTAACTGATTCTGGGGCCGATTAAATTGCAGGGAGAGTCACTTAGCTTCTGAGACAAATTATACTTACAGGAAAAGACAAACAACCCTGGCGCCAAGGATCCGCGCTGTAGAACCAATATCACTAGGCCTACAACCGCCGTGGAACAAACACTGCCACTTACTTAACAGAGGAGTCAATGTAATCACACACCTGGCCATAACACACATTTACATACAATGGATAAATGTTTAACCTCAGTTGTTCAGCCTCTTCATAAGCTGTCATCATACCTACAAGATATTATCACATTACAAAAAATATTATTATCTTGTATTATTAACAATGAGAGGACGTATCCTATAAGAATAATAACACACAGAAGCAGACCCTTGGAGTTAATACACCAGCAGGCACATGAAAGGTCATAATCAACTTCAGACAATCACAGGCAGAATAAATGACTACACCGGAGAAAGGGAAAGTGAGCATCAATAATTATCTAAATAGTTGTCATTCACTAAAATAAGCTGCACTTTATAATAAACTTTTCTAGCTAGAGTGTAGATAAACGGGAGATTTTTGGACCTAGGGCAAGATTATTAAGCATGTGTAAATATTTTTATTGTTATTTTTATATCAGTTCTATGAAAGGTCGGTAATTTAACTTTTATGTAATTTAAAACTTTTTTAAATGTATTTTTTATACTATTTTTTTAGACCTCCAGGGTACTTTCATCTTAGGAGTCGATGCTCCTACCTAACGGCTGCCCCAGAAACACTGTTGCCAGACTGGTCAACAATGTTTCTGGATTCTTATAATCACGGCAAAGAACTGAGATAGTCATCTTCCCAAGCCATTTGCAAACAAGAAAGCGATGACAAGCGCAAAATGCAGCACAATCAGCATCGGTATGACTTTAGTCTAAGGCATAGGCAAAAAGATAAAAAATTATTGTGCCCTTAAGGGTAATACCCACAAGACAAGCGGGGAGGACCCATTGTATCATACGCGGGCGTTTCGATAGAGAGAAGAGGAAAGTCGCCGAACATTATGGATAGGAACCCTACCTGGCAATATTTGCAACAATTATACCGATCAAGCAGGACAGAAGCCTTTATGGTACTCGGTGGGAAGAGGGCGCTGCGCCCTGCCAAATCAGTGCACCGGAAGCAGAGGTCAGTAACGGCTTTAAGGTGGCAAGAGGGTTAAATAGTATGCTAGTGTTGTTGGAAAACAGGCAGGACCTTAGCTATTGCGCAGATTGATTCTTCTCATAGAATAACTTCTTCTTTCATGCAGCAATACAGAGAGCAACATCTGCCCCCGGTCCGCCCCAAATCCATTACAACACAAAAAGGAGCTGCAGAAAACCAGCAGACACTCCTGAAGTACGCAGCAATGCGCAGAGACCTATACTCTACTCAGCTGCAAAGGCAAATACAGGTCTTTATGCCAGGGAGAGCATGCACGTCTGTTGCAGTATGTTATGGCTGAATGTAGCAGTAGCTTGACCGTGCGTGGTCATTGTGTGTTATATCCATCTCATGGAAATTCAATTGGTCATCTCGGTCATGACTCTCAGCTTCTCTTTGTTATTATTGTGCAGCTACTAGGTAAATATTCATAATCATAAAATTAATAGAAAAATTTATACTGCCATCCACTGAGTGATAGGAGAGCTAAGAAATATAAAAACGATAAAAAGTAAGGGGGTTAAAAGACCATTTATGTGTAAACAAAAAAATCACTCGGGATAACATTTATGAGAAAACTTGATCCTTCGAGTAAAGGTAAAACCCCTATAAACCACTATGGTCCCTAATAAGCTAAAAAAAAGTGACACACATAAATATTAGCCTTTCCAAGCCTAGTCAGTAAGGGGGCTTAAATAGGGGTAATAAGGATGGAGATCTGTTGGATCTTGATTATCATGCGAGGTTGTATACATAGTTTAGATATGTGACTAACAGTTTGGACCAGTAATGGACATGTGAAACTGTTTGGAGTGTTATTTGTGGACTTGAATACCTTAAAATATATTAGCGGTCTCTCATCACTAACTGCTCTGGAATCTTGAATCGCAGTCCCCATTAAAATGGAAGGTAAGGAACAGTACGTAGAAGCCATCATAACCAGGAGCCGCATCATACATTTATGAGATCAAGGCTCACAATCAGTTTATAAAGCATTTATACGTAAAGAAAAAGGGTTAAAATCACGCAACTAATGAGCACTCTGTTTCTTGTATCGACAAGTAGTGTGAATAACTGTCGTATAGTGGATCTGCGACGCAACCCACGAGAACATTCCACTTTATGATAAAATATGTCCAAGCGGTGATGGGAATATGTAATGAGGAATTGGATTGATACTGGCAGTGGATGTCCCTGTAATGGTTATCTACATAATGTAACACTTACATCAACTAGTCGGCTGGAGCTGATTCTTCCTGTACCATATATCCATACTTCACAATGCAGGACTAAGATTGCTGTAGGTACTGTAGCTGAAAGGAGAGGAAAAAGGGGAGAGAGAGAGCCCACCTAGTTGCGGTGTGTGATTACAATATATTATAATCGATTGTCATAAAGAAGAAAAGGGAAAGAGGAAAGAAAAAGAGAAAAAAAAAAAAATTTTTATGACCTGTGCTACAGATTTTTGTATTTTTTACTTCTTTACAAATCAGGAAGACTATACCACTCAGACCTCGCGTCCTACACCAACACAATGATATATCCTGGAATATGGATTTCTCAGTTTGGCAACCAGCCTCGAAGTTACCAGAACGTCCAGGATGACTGGTATCAGAGAAAAGAACTCAGGGCCTGCATGGCCACAAGTGGACCCGATTCCTAATCGTGGACACAGGTAATGGAACCACTGCACTATGTGACGGTACAGGCTTGCTCTTATGTTGAAGCATCATTAAGACCCTAAAAAAGGATACTGAGCCTAAAATGTATCACAAGAATCCACACAACCAAATCGCCTGATATTGTTGGTGGGTGGTCAACACCAAGAACCCACCCAGCGACATTCAGAACTGAGGGCGGCTCCAGATTATTAGTAAGGAGAAGCCCTCTAGGAGAACGGAGCCTCATTGGATCCATGCAGTGAACTCATTGCATTAAAAATGTCAGGAAACTACAATATGGCCCTAGTTTAAGATCATACACAAAACAACCCCTTCAAGGGTTATTTTATGACTACAGCGCCCCCTCGCCCACTAGACCATTAACAACGCCAACAGGGCCCCTACATGACCCCATGGATTCTTTTATATGCAGCTGTATTAGGTCCCGAGATCAAGTTGCCTTGCCCCGCACTTTGCCCAGGTATGAATTCTGGCCGGCCCTGATCCGCTGTTCTCAACAGTTGATAACTGTGAATGGAAGAGGGAGTAGCCAGCTCCATCTTGTGTAGTCAGACCAGGTTCTGCAGATCAAATTAGGTGTTCGCCTCCTTTACGTAACCCCTGTTCACAACACTACCCCCTCTTTCATATGTGCCGCCAATAAAATCATTATACAAAAGCAACACTGTTTTCTATTATAAAAACAACAAAAATTACCAACCAATTTTAATAGTAACAGTGTTGCTTTAAATATAGAACGATTTCTTTGGGACGTATGAAAAGAGGGTGTAGTGTTTGTGAACAGGTGTACAAATTAGGAGAACACCCAACATGTATACTATAGAGTTTGTCTCATTGTTTGTAACACAGCATGAGAAAGGACACATAGTGCGTTTGAAACACGTTGCTGATTTACGTTTTTTTAAGCTGTTATATGTGGGAACTGAATTGTGACTAGGGTCCTGAAATAAAAGCATGAAGTTTTATCTTTGAAATCGGGTTAGAGTTCTTGTTTGCTGGATCGGCAACAAATTTGAAATTCGGGCAAAAGTGCACATGCGCCTTCCTTAGAGGAACCACACAATCGTGCTTCCCAGACCCTCAGGCTTCCCAGAAGTTTTGTGGTGGCTACTTGTATAAATTCTAGCTCTTTAGCCTTCAAGAGTTTTTCATTCATATAGCTAATTTTAGCACAATCAGTTTATGATCTTCCCATTCAAAGGCAGTATTAGGGAATGTGTGATCCTATGGACTCTTTGATACATAGTGCGCGTGTATGAAAAGTGTCATCTCTGGTATCGGACGATGGGCTGAACTGTGGCTTCCCTCACACCAGGATTTCTTCCTTTATTTCCAGATTGATTTGCGTGATGACCCTAAAACATTGGCTCGACTTCTTTACATAAAGAAAAACCAATCACTTATGAGCAAGGGATGAACACTTGCAAAAATGGTAGTGTCCAACCAGTAACCGCATGTTATAGTTTCCTGCCCCACACTTTTTTTCGCATGAATGTTCCATTTTAATTTTACTCTTCCCACTTTGGAAAATTAGAAACACCCTCTGTCTTTCTCCCATGAAAATGTCCTAGTTACCATTAATATTTGCTTGTAAGTCATACCTAAAGATGTTAAAGCAAGATTCCTAATTTAATGAAACGCCTTAACCATGGGTGATATCCATATCAGCTCCGCACCTGGGCACGTTAAGATTGCTTGGACGTGTTTTGGTCCTGGAAGCTGGATTAAGAGCAGATAATGGTGAGTAACATCCCTATGATGACATCATAGCTGATCTTATCCCTTTTGTGTTTCTACAGATCGGAGCACAATGCACTTGGAGTGTTACATCGCCTCACTCAAAGGGCTCAAAAATGTTTTGATGAAGCGATCCTCACAGTGTTCCACCCAAGAAGAGAAGAAAGGCTCGGGAAGTGTCGCAACTCTTGCACTATTGTTTGAGTTCTTACACACGTATGGTGCCATTATACAGGGCCCAGGAAAAACCACAGAATATGGACAGACAGTTGGTCGCCCTTGTGAAAAGCAAAGGGAGAATGACCAAGAACAAAACTTCGTAGATGTGGAGACTTTTGATCGCGAAGTTGAACCTCCACAATGAGGCACATCAAGACTCAACTCACTGAATCTCACCTTCCCTACCCCCCTCACACTGTGACAGTCTCTTATACCACAAGTGCCTTCTTTTCCAATGGACATCCTAATATGTATTTAACAGGATGAGCCTTATATTAATACTACAAAAGTGAATGTCTCGAACATAACTTCCGAAAGGAAGGATGAAACTTCAATAATAGACTTACTCTACTAACATACGATAATCAGTATCGTGTACCTTCTCGCTTAAGGTACCTGCATGATGACCTGTTCCACTGGCTCAGAGGAGAGATACAACCATCTCTTTGAAAGGAGGGAACCGGTTCTGATTCTGATTCTTATTTTTTTACATTTTATTTGCTTTTACCTGAATATATACAAGAATAATAAAACCTGTGATCCAAACGTTTAATGGTGTTATTAGATTTCCATTATAGTGAAGAGACAAAACATATTTCAGAAGAGGTTCAATACACTGAACAAGGATGGAGGTCTGCAGGATCTGGCAACTCCAGTGGAACTACTAACTATGACATGATGGAGGCACCGCTCTCATACCTGTTAACTTTGTCACCTCTGGTAGTATTAATTGCTGTAGGGGTGACCTTACCAGAAAAAAACATCAATTTTCTTTTCAGATCCTGGACACATAATATTCTATGAAGTGGGAGCTGAACTGTAGTTATACTATACAAAAAGAAAAGGAACTATGCTTCTGGCTCCTTATCCATCTTATTTCTATATTGGTGGAGGTGCTCTGAGAGCGTATATAGGACCAATTCTAAGGATATAACTTATATAAGACTTTTATTAGTTCAAGCCACAAAAAAAAAAACATATTAAAATGCATATATGCAATTAAGGCTGTGGTCCATGATAAGACTCATATGGGTGTTCCCCTTCACATTAACTATCTCAAGGATCCAATACATCTGGGATAAGTACATTAGATACATCAATACATAGACACAAATTCAGCTGCACACAAAACAAGGGCTACCAGTCCAAAATTATTATAGAAAAAACTGTATATGAAAAAGTTATTAGAGAGTAGGGGAGACTCACAAACAACACCTACCCGATAACGACCCTGTATGGCAGATGAGTCTAATATAGACCTTGGCCAGAACTTTTTAATTGCACATACGCAATTATTCATTAGAACTTATTGCCATTTAATGTGTTTGTTGTGTGGCTAAAATAATAAAAGTTTATTAAGCTTATTGGTGTGCAGAGAGCTATTGTGTCCTTGTTTTGTGTGAACTAGATTGTAGGACTACTTTGCACCCCTCCTGTGTGCTCATTTTAGGTCAGTTTTAAAATAAGTCATCAATAACAATAACTTAAAATACCACTTTTAGGCCACTTGTCTGTGAACTAAGTGTGAATCAGACGTTTTTGTACATTAAAATCGTCAGATTTTGATCCTAGTGCCACCGCACTATCATTTTTGTATTCTTACGTGTATACGAGTTGTGTCAGGCTTTCACACACACCGTAGGCTCATGGGCCGAGGCATGGGTGAGCCTATAGCCCGGTGCTATAAGAGGAGGGTGAGCCTGCTCATCCCTACATAGCCATGCCCAGCAGACCATGCAAAATATTGGAGGCGTGCATAACACAATAATTTATCAATGAGTAAAGGTGAATATCGGATGTGAAAATCATTCATGAGCAAGGGACCGTGAACTAAATAAAAATAGCCCAATTTTTGGGGTTAAAATCAATTTATTTTATAGTTTGTGAGATTAATACTCAAGGTCATATATTTTTGATATATACAGTACATATATAAGTGATGCCAGATGAAAACCAAATAGCTTATTATAGAGCAGAACAATATTCATGTTTTAATAAATAAAGGCAAATACAGACAAGATAAGACATAACACAGAATAACTAGTTTTCCCTTAGCATGTTACAGAGCAGGAGCTGAGCACATTGTACATAGTGTCCTCTATAGGCAGCATATTATAGAGCAGAAGGAGCTGATTATACTGTACATAGGGGGTTATTTTATCATAAAATAGTGCTAACTGATCTAAACCTTGCTCGTCTGGTGCAGCGGATATATTAGGAGTCTCCGAGCTTCTGACTGTATCTGGCAGGTGGCTATGTGGGTGCCTTGTCTGCTGGCAATTCTCACAGACCCCTGTCTAGCGTAAGTCACGCCTTATCCAGAATTGAATGGGCACAGGTTAGCAAGTGCATAGGGTGTCCTTGTGCACTGCCGTCATTCCCCCTTTTACACTTTTTTTACGCCCCCTTGGCATGTAGTGATGATAATGGAATAACTGCAATTGCTCGGCTTTGCATATATTATATTTATTTGTTTCGGGCTTTTCACCAGAAAACTAAATAACCCCTGAATATCTATCTGCAGAAAGATTTTTATAGAGCAGTAGAACTGCGCGATTGTAATAAGTAATTGGCAGCCCCCCCATGACAGTAAATAGATACAGCCAATCAATAACCCTAGTAAAATATTGATATTCATGTAATAAAACACGTGGACTGAATCTGCCACATCCACAACCACCAGGACCTTCTGGGGCGCTGGATTGGTGTCATGGGTGGTTTTGTCAGGTGAACAGGCCCCATCCCCACCAGTCAGGCAATGCAAGAAAGAGGGAGGCAGCAATGTAGTGAGGGTTACCCCTGGACAATGTGTAGTGTAGTATCCCCGGCAGATGGTGAAGGGGAGGCCCTGATGTTGAGTGGCAGCGCCAGGAATCACAGGGATTATGAACATTAAACTAACCGACTATTTAAAAGGCTTAAGTAGCAGCCGTACAGGCCGTAGTGGTTACTTCCTGTAGGTCTCCCAATGGCCTGGTTGGGGTAGGTACTATAGCTTGGAGGAATTTCAGCATGGGTCCTGTAGTTAGGGTCTGGATACCACTTAGGCAGAGCTATCTGAAAGCAGTCTCTGTGGATTTGGCACACAAGCGCTGGTTTGGCAGAGGGGTATCCCCCTAAAGGGAGACAGCACTGCTGGTTGACTTTCTCTGCAGACTCACTCATCAGTTCTGAAACTGAACATCCTGAAATTCAGCCAAAGGGAACAATTAGAAACATCTAACTCTGGAAGGATTTCCAGGCTCCAACTAATGAATGGGCCTGGCTGCAGGAAAGATTAACATAAAGAAACATTAAATGTAAACAATTTGAACATTACCCTCTAAACTGAGGCACAGTATATGTAGGCTTTAATCTAAGAATGCAGTTACCAAACAACCAGCGCTAATACACACTGTTAGAGAAGCTAACTGGGGCTAGTTTGGTTGTATGCCCACATCCAGCGGTCATAACAAATCTTTTTCATTGAGAATGTAAGGGCATCGTTGGCCTCTCAAAAAAAATCTAGAACCTTACAGGATATTTATTTTAGGTCTGGTTTGGATACAGTTAGGATTCCGTTTTTTGTAAATCAAGCATTAGCGTCAACTGTGCACGTTCTCTACATTGCCAAAAACATATTAAAGTAATAAAAACTCTCATAAGAACCCACATTACGCGGTCTCACATTCTGTAGTTGAGTGGAGCACACGCCGCTCACATCTGATCGCAACAGGGTACGTGAAGAAGGGATCCACACTGGGGATGCAGTTGGCAATTTCACAGTTACCAGCTTAGTTTCATTGTAGTGCGGACCCTGTGGTAACATCTATGTGGGAGGTCAAGGATAGGTTTCTGGTGAAAGAAACATTATAGAGGTAAAAGAAAGCAACAACTAGCATTTAAAGGGTTTTCCAGGCTTCCATTGTCCTGCGTCGCTAGCATCTCTCTGTTTACATAGTGCCCACTGTGTGTGCCTGATACTGACTGATACAGGGGCACAGCAAAGACAGGCAGCGTCACGGGACACGAAAATCAAGGAGGTAAGGATAGGTGTTTTTTTTTACAGCCCCCTGGGCCAGATTTTTTAGGCCCGACAACCCCTTTAAGAGCTTCATAACATGTTTAGATATACAATCTTATAATTCAATCTATTGCCTTTTACTCTCTACGGCAAAACTTTTAACCTAGACACAGGTGCAACAATAAGTAAATACAAATGAAGCAACCAACTGGTGACTTACCTCCCAATCTCACAGCGCCCCCACAGGCATCTGTGGACGACAGTAAACCTTTACATCCAGGTTTTCTTGCCAAAGGTGAACTCCCGCACTGCACACCAATAAAGGTCCTCAGGCTGATATTAGAGATGGCATGTGTGTCCAGCAGCCACTTAGGATCACATGATGCAAAGAAATCAAAGTCACACTGTGGGGGTTCATTGTCTGCTAAGAAGATGTAAAATATTATTATTTCTTTTACAACTTTTTAAATGTGTAAAATATGTCTTTATGCCATTTTCCACAACTGGGTGTTGGCATAGGATTCCCAAGGTGTTACTACTGAATTCCGATTAAGGCAGATATCCGGTTTTTTATTGACTGCCTATACAGGCAGTCTCTGGTTACGTGCAAGATAGGTTCTGGAGGTTTGTTCTTAAGTTGAATTTGTATGTAAGTAAGTAAACTGGATATTTATATTTGTGGATCCAAGACAAAAAATGTTTTGGTCCCAGTAACAATAGGAGTGTAAAGATTTTTTGCTTAATGGGACTTAGATCATCAAAAAAGCTCATACAGACAGAACCTACTACAGCTGATCATCAGCCCTGGGGGACTAAGTAAAGCATCCAAGAGCTTCACCAGAGGTCAGAGGAGTCTGTCTGTAACTATGGGTTGTCTGTAAGTCGGGGACTGCCTGTATTCAGGAAGATAATCAAATCAGATCTGAGTGTCCGCAACACTCGATGACGCTACAGCCTCTTCCATGCTCAATCTCTGTATGTGGAGCTACCATGTATCATCTGCAGTCACAATAGATATTGCATTTACCTTTTTTTTAAATTAATTTTTTTTAAGTAACTAGGCAAACAATACATTGTGTTATAGCTTATATACAGGGCTGATGTAAGTGAAAAAAGATACACATTAGTTTTTATCTTTATATTTCTCTTCTTTTTTAGCCTTGTCCCCTTTGCTCACAAAAGTTCATCAAAAAAAACACAAAAGTGTGAAAGCAATGCAAAAAAGAATAACATTTGAAGTTCAATAAAAATACATAGCTATTTATTCTTCTAATAAAAAATGATAAATACCTCCAGAATCCATATGCTCTTTACATCTCCCAGGCGGGGAGGGAGAACCATAATTATACATTTTGTTCCCACGTTCATTCTTCATATTATTAACATTTAATCGAAGGTACAAAGTGTATCAGCACAATAAATCAGGAACATATTCTTAAACTCTAGAGCAATCAGTTATTGAATTAATGTTACTTTGATGTAAGTTTCTAGGCCCCCTGGATTGTAGTGCAAACTTTTGAAAGGTTTATCTATAATAAAAGCATTGAAAACAAACACAAACAAACCTTTGAATAAGAACTAAAAATAAAAAAAACAATATTTTTTGCAAACACTTACAGATTTACGTAAGAATGAGCAGACCTTACTGCGCAGACTCGTTCCTCTCTCTATGTCCGGGTCTCTGTGTAGCTTCACCCATGCACATACATATATATGGAGACTGCCTGTCAATCAAGGGAAATTAAGGCAGATCCTTCATGAACCACTGGGAACATCATAACACTGCTCCTATACACAAGCCTCGCACTTAAGCCTTGAATTATTTTTTTTAAGGGCATCATTTGTTGAAACAATGACTTACCCTAGTGACACACCATCCAAGGTAAACATGTTGACAAAAGGTTCCTAAATCTCATGGAATAGAAAGCTACACCAGTTGTGTATGAATTATGATTAATAAAATATTTTACAAATTGTTACATAAAAATAATTTGAATTCTGTAAGAGTTGTCAATGGATTGAATTAGGGTCAGTTCACACAACTGTCAGCATTTCCATTTATGTCTCTGTTTAAAAAAAAGAATAATAAATAAACTGAAGTCAGTTTTGTCCGTTTATACATTTGTTATGACAATTAACGATCTATAACTCATATCTATCTATCTCTTATATATCACAATATCACATTCATCTAATAACCTACCACTATATTTAATATATATTTATAATATATATTAGTATAGATGAACTCTCTCTGTCTATATAAATCTATCTCTTCTATCTATCTCACTTTATGTATACAGACGGTCCCCTATTTAAGAACATTCGACTTACAGACGACCCCTAGTTACAAACGACCTCTGGATTTGGTAATTTACTGTACTTTAGCCTGTGGCTACAATAAACAGCTATACAGATTATCAAAGGTGTCTGCATTTCACGCTTATTGTTAATCCTGTTCTTATGACAATCCAACATTTTTAAATCCCATTTCACAGAGACCAAAAAATTTTTGACTGGGGTTACAATTATAAAATATAAGTTCCCACATACATACACATTTAACTTAAGACACAACCTCCAAACCTCTCTGTACATACCGCGGACTGCCTATGTAATCTTCATCTATTTTATATAATAATGTATAGAACTCTCCTCTCTTGAAAATAAACTTATGTAATAACTGATTGAAAAAATGACACTTTTTCTAACTATTTATTAACCATTGACTTCAGTGTAAAAATTTCCGTAAAAAAAGGCATGCATGACTGATGACTGCACATAACGGATGACATAACATTACATTGATGTCAATGGGATTTTTAACTGATGTTTAAAACCTCGTTCTTTACGTTTTAATGAGGTAAGGAACAGAGGTTTAAACACTAGTGAACTGAGCTTTATCATTATAGTTTCTTTTCATGTACATTCAATAAGGGGTTCATAACTTTACATTAAGATGAGAACAAGCGGAAGGAGACCCTAACAATCTATATATAAGAACAATAAGTTACAATAAGAACACCCGACTTACAGACGACCTCTAGTTATATCAGACCTCTGGATTTGTTAAATTACTACTTTATCTTAGGGTACAATAACAGCTATAACAGTTATAAAGATGTTACAATTAAGCTTTATTGTTATCCTGGTTCTTATGACAATCCACATTAAAAAAAAAACAATTGTCCCGGAGACCAAAAAAATTCTGGCTGGGTTTACAATTAATTAATATACATTTCCGATTACTTAAATTCACCTTAAGATATAAGAACAAACCTTGTATGTAACCTGGGACTGCCTGTACATACAGAAAGCAAATTTTAAGTATTTGCCATTACCATAATCCTGTCTTTTAGACTTAATACCTGGGACAGAACATAAATAAGAAGCCATGCTGGGAAAGACGACATTAACCTTTTCTCCAGTTCACTATTGTTCGTGTCCAGCCTTTCGAATGCTTCTCTCCTTCTTTGTTCTACTGTTTACTTTACTGTTTTTTCTGTATTACCTTGGTGATAAATAAAGAAAAGAAAGAAAAACTTTGCATCATAGCAAAACTAGTGAATGGGCTCTGAAATAGACTTCTTCCCCCCATACATTCTCACTAATCCTACAAATCCTCTACCCCTTGCCCAAATCAAAACACACCACAATGCTTGTATTTTGTGAGCGTATGCATGGAATGAGCCATGGATTGTGCGTCATGTCCCGCCTGTTACTCCCAGGATCACTTTCACTTGATTTTAAGAGCTCAGTGTAGCAGTGTAAACCTTTATGACCAACCTTATTAAAAGGGAAAATTCTGTGGGTTTCCAAGTCGGATTTTAGTTGTCTTGAGAGGAACTGCATCATTTATCATCAGATAACTTCTTAGGGGAGCATATACTTCCACAAAGATGGGTCATTGCATGTTTACTCTCTGTAACAGAGGACTTCATAAAATAAGAAAACGTTTCTTGCATCAGTCCAACTTCAGTGAATATTTACATAGCGGTAGCCATTAGATATTGCCAGAATACCTCTGACTAGTATTCCAATGTTAAGTGTTCCCCTCTATAGACTCTACTTGAATTCTTCATTGTCCCTGGTGACCACCTGCTTTTAAAGGAAATCTACCATTTGTTTCCGTGCATTGTGAACCAAACATAGCTTGAGAATGCTGTAGCTACACTGGTGAGAAAACATATCTTGCTTAATCCCTGAATCGAGTGGTTTTGCTGAAAAAATAATTATAAAATTATGATAATGAGTCCTTGTCGCTCCTGTGGCTGCTCATGTTTCTCCTCCTACCCTAATTATACACTCTTCCGAGAATGATGTAATCACTGTGTTTGTCCCTGACAGGAAGAGTAATCAACCTGCACATTGCCCAGCTGCTACGTATGGTCATCCAGATCAGGTTGATTAGTCCTGTCTGGACAGTTCATGAAAACAATGGTAGATTTCCTTTAAGCTCCCATACGTTGCACACAGATGGGAAAACAGAACCCAATTCTGTCTGACTCATGAGCAGTAACATGGTTATATACTGCAAAAACGAAGATAATTCCGCACTTAATGAAATGTCTCGACCTCTTAAAAGCAATTCTTCTTTATTGTAACATATGCAAACACGGTATTCGCATGTTTCAACACAACACCTCAATCATGATCATGAGATTAAGACCATATATCATGATTAAGACGCTACGCGTCTAAAGTGCTGATCGCTCTCATATCTGTTTGCTGTGTTTGCATTTGGTCAGAAGACATTTTCATTGAGTCCGGGGTTATTTTCATTTTTGCATTTTGTGGTTTTATTCACTGCACCACGCAGATAAGGATCCTCAAGACATCACATACAGGGTGACGCGCTTCATAGCGGTCCGTGTCTGGTTTCTCTGCCCTACATTATAGAGAATGCTATGCAGCTATGAGTCTGACCAGTGTGTAACTAGGAGCGGCAGAGCCCCATAGCAGACTTCTGCATGGGCCCCCTTCCCCTTAAAATAAATACATATTAGTACACACACATTATACACCATCATTATGGATGAGTAGCTGCTGACCACATGGAAGAAGACAGCAGGAAGCTAGAAATGAAGAGATTCTTAGTCTTGTTGTCTCCGTCCCCGCCATTTCTTGTCTGAGCTCCCGGCTCAACTGTGTCTGTGGAAGATGTGCTCTGCTATATACATATTATGTTGTACACTGTGATATAATATGTATATATGAGGTAAATCACCTCCTTTCATTACTGTGCATGTTGGATGCTGGGGCCCACGGCTGCTGCTAACGCCCCTGGTCTAGACCTTCTTGACCTATAGTAACAAGACACTGTGAAAAGATTTAACAGTGAATGTCTGTTTAGGAAGGAGAGAGAGAAAACAGGTGGAAATATACAGAAGCAGCAGCATTGACATCACAGTAGCATACATCTGACTGCAGCACATTGTCGATGTGACGTCCCCGCTGCAGGCTCGGTTTACTAATAGACACAGGAGGTGCCTTAACAATCTACAAAGGGGATTTCGAGCTCTGACAGCTATAAAATAATATGTAAAACTAACTTACTTTCAAGTTTCACTCATCTCTAGTACATGGTGTCACTAACAAGCAACCGCTGCCTTTCAGAGTGAACGTTTTAACAAGTTGACAGAAGAAAGACCAGTCTGAGATATTTTACGCATGTTTTTGATATTTAAGGGGAATGTTTATTCGCTTCATAGCAACGGTTAAAACAGGGTGTAATGTGACGTCCTATTACACAGAATAACCAATAAGTAGAGTGTGTAATTACACTAATAGCTATACTGACATCAGGAGTCAATCCTTTGTATGGGAACCTAGGAAATGGAGTCTGGTGAATTGTTTTTACCTAAGGGAATGACAATTATAACTAGAGTCTGAGCTCTACTCAATCTTAAGTGGACTCTATCAGCAGATTTTAACACCCCTACAACAACAGCACCTTGTGGTAGGGTATGGTTTTTTTTACTATTTCCACTTTTATTGTAAACCTTCCTGTATACTTATTTTATTATATAAAATGCTTCTAAATATTTATGCAAAAGAGCAGAAGAGTGTCTTTTAGTGTCTGGATTTGGAGAGTCACTACAGATTCCCCTATCATGGGCTATCATAGGCCCCTGATGAAGTAACCTTTGAGTGCGGAAACGCGTGGGGTAATGCCTTACCCTGATTGTGCTTTGTTGTGAGCTCTGATCAGTAGCCATGATTGTTTTCTTAGATTGTGATTTGTACTTTTACGTTGTCCATCTCTATCCTGGTTACTTGAATTTTAATATTGCATTGTTTGTTTGATATGTAACTAACTGCTATATACAGTTTACTTCTTTGGTTTAACATGTGAGAACCTTTTTTGAGCTACAACTGTTCCCAATACTGTGCAAATCAGAGGTTGAGTGTTGGTGACTTTACCCTTCATTCAGCCCCCGAGTTTTTAGTGTCTTGTTACACTTTTTAAGTGATTTTATATGTGTGGTCTGGTCTTTTTTGTAATTAATAAAGATTATTCATTTTCCAATTTAAACCGTTGGTTTTGTAATGCACATCTTCTTTTGGGACACTAGATTTGTTACAGTGTCCGTGAGACCACTCTTTGATATTCTTTTGTGCAGGATCCCTTATTTGCCTCAGGGCTATCATAGGCCCTTATGTACAAGGAACGGTATGCGTCCACTAACCTGCAGTGTTCTGGTTGGAACGTCGGACTCCAAATGCTGAGCAACCAGAACTGACTCAGCTTGTAGTTTCAGTCTCAGGCACGCAATTCAACACGCACTGCGCGAGTGTTGATTATAGGCATCATATCACGTTGTTAGGAGCCTTGGTGACCTACGATCCCGAACAAGCTTCTGATGTCATTTCAAAAGATGTAAGGATGGATGTCATTAGGATCGCATCTGATGCTATACAACAGAGATACATGCACAACAGTTAGTACCAATTTTGTCTTTATCTGCAGCTCAAATTTCTTCCATTATGTTTATAGAGGAATCTACCATTTGATTTGATGCATTAATGAAGTAAACCATACATTGAGAATGCTGTGAACACCCTGATGTCAGAATCAATATCTTGGTTTAATCCCTTAACTGAGTATTTTGTCTGAAAAAACAATTATCGATAAAGGGACCTTGTAATACTTCTGGATTGGGACTATTGCACAGTTACAACGTGTCTTGTATACACCGGCGGCCTATTCCATACAGAACGAATCAACCTGAGCTGGATACTCATACACAGCCGCTGGGGATGGTGCCGCGCAGCAATTGATTATAAAGCATGACCTTTGTATTTACAGTCCTACATTAATGCTAGATTTATACAAATTTTGAACACTCACTAGTGTTGAAACACCTTAATGTTTATAGTACTTTGATGAGAATAGGGTATGACACTGCCTGTTAGCTAATATAATGTTCCAGGTACTGAAATGACCAAAAATAGAACAACCTGGCCGGTAAAGAGACAAAGTGACCCCAGTAGTAGTTATCATACACTTAAAACATACGGTAGCTCCTTTCACTTTCTAAGTGTGTAAACTGGTCTAATATTTTGGAGCTCTCCTCAACACTCCTAGGTATCACCGATAGTATTAAACACTTAAGACACCATAAAACTTTTTTTTCAAATAACTTCTATAGTTTAGTAACATCAACAATGGTACATTTGGATGATACTTCACCCCATCTACTCGGTGTAGTATGCCGTAGTCCCTATTAAAAGTCCACACTTAATTTTCAATGGCTTCCACTGAGACGCCTGAACGCCAAGTGAGTCTGTGACGTTCGGACGGGGAATCCCTCCTTCCGAGACAATAGGAGGAGGGATCCCCTCCGAAACTTCAACATGACTCATGGCCTCAGCGGCTCAGTGGAAGCCAGAAAATTAAGTACATATCTTGATGTAACCCGGGGACGCCTTAGTAATTAACTTGTAAAAGAATGGGTCCTTAGGATCCTAATTGTGCTGGAATTTGGTACAATCACTAAACTAGTTTATAAATATACACCTATTAACATACATATATATATATAGTTTTAAATATATATATATATATTTATTTTTCTCTTTTTAAGGAAAAGCTAATTTCTAACCACTATTATGATTGTATTATTTGTAACAAATAAATAAATCGTTACTCATTTAGAGTAAGAGTTAATAAAGGATATGAAGATAGTACAAAGCCAAAGTGTAGAATCCATCCAGAATGATTCTTTTTGTAATGTTTTGGGACATGTTGTAATGTTTACTTAGCAAATTCGTTTCTAAACCCGGTGTTTTTATCCTCACAAGGGCCTGCTCTAGCATTCATTAAGCGCCTTGATCTCTTTTTATGACTGGATTTTATTTCCAAGTCGCCTCTTTGTGTGACAGATCTCCCTTGAAACATGTTGAAAAGATTACTGTACTTGTTCCAACTTTTAATAGCAACACTCTTCACTCTCTTCTACCTCTCTACATCCCTGGTATTAGTTTTAACAAGGATTTCCGAACTGAAAGTAGCTAATTGAAATGATTCTGAAAAGAAAACGTAAATTGGGATTTTACATGGATTATGTGTATGTTTCATGTTCCTGGGTAACAAATCCAAACTTTTTTTTTCTTCCAAAAGCTGTTCTTATGATGTGTACCCCATATGGCACTGTACATATTTATTTAATCATGGTTTTCAGCCTATTTCTTCAACAAACGTGTTTATTAGTACTGGACCTCAACCTGTGGCAATAATCTGGATTAAACGGAAAAAAGCCTAGCTCCCATCCTGGAATCACAATCTCAGTTATGTGTACTCTTAGCATTGCTCAGGAGAGGTCAGTGGTGGTGAACCTATTTGGGCACTCAGGTTCTTGCCCCAGCACAGAGTTCATTAGACAGGACTCAAGGGATCCCCCTGCAGCACCAGGGAACCTGAGGCGCACCACTCTCAGCTTTATTGTAAAGTGAAACATCCTGGTCTAAATGAGTCTACCAGAGGAGAGACAATGTGAGTCCCATGATTCTTTTTGTTTGTGGGGCTCTCAGGGGAAGTTCCAATGACCAGTTAAATTACCCCTCCTTCTGTCAACATTAGTGTCCTCAGGATCGTTGAAAGCTTCTGTCGAGCAGGGAACAAGAAGATTCAACGGCTTGAAAAAGTACAAGGAAATGAACATAAGTGCCTAGTTTTACCTCTAAGAACCTAAGCGCTAAATAAAGAATAGACTGATGGCGAGAAGCGCTAATCACTTCTTCAACGTGCATGCTATATCGGGACTTCTTTAACTTTGTAACAGAAAAACGCCAGTCTTGAGTAGTGAGTTTCAAGCGTTCAGATGGCTGGATTGTAGTTTGTTTTGGAAAGAAGCAGTGCCGACCCTGATGCCTAAGAGTGTGAGTGAGTGTGAGTGTGTGTGTGTGTGTTGGGGGGAAATATTTAGTCACCCATCAATTGTGCAAGTTATCCCAATTAAAAAAATGAGAAAGGCCTGTAATTGACATCATAGGTAGGCTTCAACTATGAGAGACAAAATGAGAAAACAGATGCAGAAAATTACTTTTCTGATTTTGAAGTAATTAACCCCTAGGGGACTCAGCCTCCTTTGGCCTTAAGGACGCGGCCCCATTTTTCAAATCTGCCCTGTGTCACTATAAGTGGTTATAGCTTTGGAACGATATAAGATATCCAGGGGATTTTGAGATTGTTTTCTCGTGACACATGGTACTTCACTACATGGTTTAGTTATGAAAAAAAAACAAAATTTGGCAAAAATTTGGAAAAAAATCTTTTCGGACGCCATCTTGACTACTGTCCGCCATCTTAGATACAGCGGCCATGTTCCCTGACCATTGTCAAGTTAATGTCATGATTCAAACTTCATTTTGACTAAGACTTTGACGTGTATGTCTTGGTCCTTATGTTCAATCATGAAAGGGTTAATTAGGACTCACCTTACAAAAGTCAAGAGGGCTGTTGGGGCCCTGCATAAAAATCCCTAGCAGCACCCAGACTAGGCCTCTACTTTCCACAGATCCTATAGCTGACGGCAGGAAACCAAGTGGAATATGCCGCACAGTTGAGCCAGGCCTTGGAAAAGGTCAGCAAAAGTGTTTCTGATTCCTTTTTCAGATTCAGAAAGAGACCTCAGGATGCATAACCTGGAGCCTGGAGACTACGTGGTGGTGAAGAGAGACACCAGAGAGAGAGAGTGAGAGTCTGGAGCCTCGCTACGATGGTCCTTTCCAAGTCCTGCTGACCAGTGCCACGTCTGTGAAGCTAGAGGGAAGTCAGCATGCTGCAACGCTTTCTATTGCAAACTTACTTATTCTTCTTGCTAGCTGGTCTCTTCTGACTGACTGTATGCTCAGGGACACCCCAACCATGACTATCACTGTATCTATAGGGGTGACCAGGATGCCCCCAGGGTAGGAGACTTTACCTACGGTTGGTGCAACACGACAATGACCTTCTTTACCATTGACAGCACAGATAACCCTGTCTTAGCAGTGTCTGATGTGTACAGGATTTGTGGGGAGAGGAGAGTCAGGTCAGGCCTAGAGGCTGGGAAGGTGAGTGTACGGTGATAAAACTTGTGCATTCCTTCCTCGTGATCCCCAGGGATAAGGTTGATCAGACACATAAGAAAAGGTAGAGAATCCCAAAGGATTCTGGAGGTCTGAGAGGAGCACCTAGATGACAACGTTTATATAGATACAGTGGGAGCACCAAGGGGGGTCCCAGATGAGTACAAGGCCCACAATCAGATATGGACAGGACTAGAGTCCATTATTCCCCAGAGAGCTATGAGCAAAGATGTTGGTTGGGTAACTGTTTTTTTTATTGTAATCAACAGAGATTTGTGAATTATATCCGAGATGCTTCCCAGAACCGCATGGCTTTGGACATGACCCTTGCTGAGAAGGGAGGAGTCTGTAAGATGGTGGGAGTGGCTTGTTGCATGTACATCCCAGATGACATCGCCCTCTATGGATCCATTACCCATGCTCGTGAAAAGATTGAAGGACTGTCCAGGGAACTCAAGAGAAACTCTGGGGTGGACACTTTGTCCTTCACTTTGTGGGTGGGGGATTGGAAGGGTTTCCTTTAAGCGGGGGTGATATTGGGGATTGTGATTTTGCTCTTGTCACTTACTGCGTGCTGTGTGGTCCCCCTCATCAAGTCCACCATGTCCCAGATGGCCGTCTATGCGGTAAGAACCACGACAGGAGAAGTGCCCGGAGCGGAGGATGATGCTGCCTGTTTACAAACCTGTGAACTATGGGATCTCAGTGATGTGATTTGAGTGTGCAGGCCTGTAACCCCTGAGTGACCAGCCTCCAGGGGATCTGGTGAAGAGTTAACAAGTCCAGCAGGTACGGGCTTAGCCTACCTGTGGGTACCTGGAGCTTGAGGAGGTTGCTCAGGATGGAGTTGCAGGCCAGCAAAGCTCAAAGGGGGGAATTGTTAAGGAGGTCGCACTGGTTTCGGACGCCATCTTGACTACTGTCCGCCATCTTAGATACAGCGGCCATGTTCCCTGACCATTGTCAAGTTAATGTCATGATTCAAACTTCTGCATCCGACAAAGTGTCATGTTAGCGACGTTGACACCATTTACAAAATAATAATATTGCACGACAGTCATCGCTGTCTGGATTCACAATTGGTTTTTTTAATTATTGTAATTTTAACAGATGTCTAGACGGCTATTACTGTAATAATAAAGTATCTTTTCTTTTTATATACAAACCTTTAGCGGACCTTGTATTTTGTTAGTGTCAGTTAGAAATCTGTGTAAGTTAGGACACTAGCGTTGCGTACTGCCCTGGCCTGACTTGTGCCCCACCACATATTTTAAAAAGTGGCTACTTTTCATGCCTTGTATACAGAAAACTTTTTAGTGCCTCTTGTGAAGTATTTTGCTCTCCGCCAGTAGTGTTAGTGCTCCCTCTCAAAAACATAAATCTAAAAACTGCTTTTCCTCAGATGGAGTCTGAAGTCCATGCCGATGAGGTCCTTGCACTGCTTGTGCTAGCACAGGGGCATACGCTTTGAGGGCGCGTTCACACGTTGCGTTTTGACCTGCGTTTTCATTGCGTTTGAAACGCATATACAACAGCTGAGGAGAGGTGATTTGCCTAATTACATCACTGTTAAGGTTTCCGTTTACAAAACGCATGCGTTAACAAAGCGTTAACATTGCATTTACAAACGTAAACGGTAATGTAATTAGGCAAATTACCTCAAATCAGCTGTTGTATATGCGTTTCAAACGCAATGAAAACGCAACGTGTGAATGCGCCCTAAAACATACGTAGCTCCTTTCTCTTAAGTGTGTACACTGGTCTATATTTTGGAGTCTCTCACACTCCTAGTAATCACCATTTAGTAGTTAAACTTAAGACCACCATAAAACTTTTTTTCAAAAATACTTGATCATTTAATAACATCAACAATGGTACATTTGGCATGAGTACTTCACCCCTCTTTGGTTGTAGTATGCCGTAGTCCTATTAGAAAGTCCACACTTAATTTTCATGGCTTCCACTGAGACGCTGAACGCCAAGGGAGCCCTGTGACGTTTCGGAGGGGATTCATGGGGGTCATGGTGGAAGGAGATGAGGAAAGGGCCAAACTACTGAATGTCGCCTTCTCAACTGTCTTTACCCAGGAAAATTCTCTGGTGGAAGACACGATGAGAGGTTTTAACACCAATGAGAGGACAGGTCATCGGTATTTAGATGGTGAAGACTCTGATGATCTGGATTAGCAAACATCAGCAAAGCTGCATTCACATGAAGCGTTTGTTCAGAATTTTTAAAAACACAATGAAAAGACTGCGAGAGAGGGGCTTGCCCGATCCCAGATCCGTTTGCTCTGTTAGGCCCCTTCCACACTTGCGTTGCAGATCACGTCAGAGTTTGATCAGGGTTTGGTCAGTGAAAAACGCACATTTTGCATCAGAGTTCAATCAGTTTTCAGTCAGAGTTTGTTCAGTGTCTCATTTTTTCACACGCGTTTTCAATGCAATTTCAATACGTTTTTCACGCACAGAAAATGCGCGTGAAATGGACTCAGGACTGAGCTCTATCTTTTCTATGGCAATTAATGCGTGAAAAACGCATACTGTAAGTGACTGTGGTATTTTTAGGGACGCCGGGTGGAGATGCTGCACGGAGCTGAAGATATCTGGCCGTGAATTCACCTTTGATACGTCATGGATTGGAGAACCCGGAATAAAGTCCTCCTGATGGAAGAGATTGTCATCTATAAGGTACTAGATTCCACTAATGCCTCTCAGATACTGTAGTCAGTCACACAGTGTCAGGGAGCTGTCTGTAGGGTTGTTAGTAAAGTTTAAGGATTTACTTAACAGGGAGCGGGGGGGCAGCATTTTAATATTCGCCTCAGGCAGCAAATATGCTAGAATCGGCCCTGTTCTGTTATATATTATGCATTTTGATTATTAAAGGATAGAAGATCTTGACTAAGAGATTGACGTGTGTGGCTTAGTCTTTATGTTCAATCATGAAAGGGTTAATTAGGACTCACCTTACAAAAGTCAAGAGGGCTGTTGGGGCCCTGCATAAAAATCCCTAACAGCAGGCGAGCAAACGGGTTACATAAAATGAAGTTTGAATTATGAATTGTATGTCTTGGTCTTTATGTTCAATCATGAAAGGGTTAATTAGGACTCACCTTACAAAAGTCAAGAGGGCTGTTGGGGCCCTGCATAAAAATCCCTAACAATATTTGGCGTCCTTTTCTGGGTGGGCTTAGAAGTAAACAACAACAACACCAAGACAGCCTCCGTGAAGTGTCCCCGCCGGCTTGGTGAACAGAACTGACCAGAGAGCTCTCAGGGTAAGATATTAATTTTTCTTGTCTACCTTGATATGTCACTTCTGGTTCACTGGTTGGACGGACCGGGTAAGACTGTCTCTGTGTTATGTATTTGCCACTGTTGTTCACTGTAACCTAAGCTCATAGTTTTTGGCAAAGAACCACTTTGTAAGGTGATGGACAGAGACTGGACAGAGACTGGACAGTGACGGATGGTCAGACAGTCTGTGGTGTTATCTGGTTGGAGCTGTGGGACAGGGAAGAGTAACCCTTAGGGGTCCGTAGTGCTAGAGTGGTAGATATTCTGTTGTGATTGTCATAGTGTCAATGATACAGTTTTGTCATTGAGGGTTGCCCACAGACTTTCTTTGGGAGTCTGAGCGGTCTTGTATGACTAAGAACTAGTCGAGTCTGAAGGAGAGCGACTTGGAGAGTCAGTCTGAGGACAGTGACCTGAGAGTCAGTCCAGTCAGGCAGTGATCTAGTGTAGAGTCCCTTGTGGACCT